>CP139502.1:256344164-256787337 GCA_021014915.2 Artemisia tridentata subsp. tridentata | reverse complement strand
TCCGGCTGTTACTCCAGCGAGAAATCTCGTGTGGAGGCAGTACGGTTTTCGGGCGGAAGCCGTTTAATCCTCACTGCGCCAGCGTGGACCCGGTTCAAACAACATAGTCTGGGTATGTGGTAGATGAGGGCCTGCCAATGTGACGGGTATGACTCTAAACCAAAAATTGAAAGTCGCCTTCCAAAAAAAAAAAAAAACAAACAAACAAACGAACCAATCACCAAATTCATTACTTTTTGTAGCCAGTTCCCAATATCGAATATTATATTGGGTTAGTGTCAGATATCTCTCAAAAAAATATGAGCTAATTCTCTATTTACCCAACAATTACAAAGTTACTTACCCTATGTGCCTCAAAAAAATCTGATTTCCCTAAATGCCTCATAGGCGAAGGTCGCCTATAAATCTTGGGCGACTATCATATATTTTTGACACGTGTACCCCCTTTGTACTTGTGCAAGTATTACTCTTGTAAGCTAGTACCATAGGTACTTCTTGGGCGACCGTGTCTCATTATTTATTTGACGACTTGTTTTTTTGTTTTTTGTGAAAAAGTTGTTAACTACATTTTTGGTCCTTGTTGTTTGCTTGATATTTCATTTTTGGTCACACTCTTTCTTTTTCTTTTATAAATAAAAACCCATCTTATTTTCCTAAAATACAAAAACACATATACAAGATTGAACCACCACTATCTCCGGTCAAACCACCGTCGAACAGTACCGGCGCGTGGTGGGTCCAGTCGGCGTCTGGTTAGTAATGGATTAATCGGGATGAGCTGGTGAAAATAATGGTAGTGTTTGATCGGTAGTATTTGGCCGGAAAGTTAGAGAGAGAAAATGTTAGATAAAGAGAAAACTTTGTTGTGTTTCCATCTAATTCTTGAATCGAATAGTTGTATTACATGATTCTTTAATTTTTTTTATCTTTATTTTATTCTATATCTATGCTTTTAAGTTCTTTACCGTACTACTAGATATTGGATCCCAGTAAATTGACAGGTTCTTGTGTTGATCTGCATGATGATAATTTGTATTGATTTAAGAAGTATTATGATACTTGTGATTTGCTTCCTTTGAATTTTGTGGATGGGCTTGTTGGGAAGGCACTTCAAACTTATCAACCACACTTCTGTAGAGATTTATATTTTTTTTGAACGGTGATTTTCATTTTTTTGGATTAGAGTCGAACCCGCCACTTCGGCAGACTCTCATTCTTCACATACCCAGACTATGTTGTCTTAACCGGGTCCACGTTGGCGTAGTGGGGATTTTTAACGGCGTCCGCCCGGGAACCGTACCGCCTCCACACGAGTATAATTCGCTGGAGTAACGGCAGGATGAAAACCGAAGCCGGCTAGGATTCGAACCTGCGCAACTATTGGCTTACAGGCTCTCCTCTTCATTGCCTAATATCAACAGAGCTTGTGGTCCACAAGTGAGGACTTCCCGGTAAGTTACCCATACCGGTACTACTCTCACCCGGGCACGCTTAACTGAATAAGCCTTACCCAGTGGACCACAAGCCTAATGATCTGTAGAGATTTATATGACTTGCCAATGTTTGAGAGGTGAAGTTTATGTACAGCTTGAATGGATCTGAGATCTGGTTTGGATTTGTGATTGTTAAAGTGTGTTTAAATTCATAAATAATATAATGGGATTTTCTCCGGCGGTGGTGTGGCCGGAGGTGGTGGTGGTTGAATCTTGTATATGTGTTTTCGTATTTTAAGAAAATAAGATGTGTTTTTATTTAGAAAAAATTACACAGATGGTCCCTGTGATTTACACGGATTTCATGTTTAGTCTCTATTTCATTTTAATTACGCCAGAGATACCTATTTTGTGAAACGTTGCACACTTTTAGTCCCTATTTTGGATGAGCCGTTAGTTTGACCGTTAAATGTTTAAATAATATTTACCCGTTAGTCCTTCCGTTAATATTTTTTGCACCGTTTGTCCTCATATGAATAAACTAACGTTGACCAGGTTTTTTTGCTTGGGTGTCACCTTTGACCCATGTTGACCACCCTTTTTTTTGCTTAAGAGTAATTCCACAACCACATAAACCACTGTCAATCACCACCACCACCACCACCCTCACCACTACCACATAAACCAGATACAAGAAAACCCACACACCCCTAATTTCTAGTTTAATTTCTTAAAACTAGATATGCATCCTTAATTATTTTGCACCTATGTTTTTTCAAACAAGATCTTCACCCACTTTAAAAACATCACTTTTGAGAAGGAAAAAAAAAACAGTTTTAAGAAATCGGATTTCCAAGATCTATGTTATGCCAATTAATAAAGAGGTCATTTTTTGCAAAAATGTAAATTATATGCATAATCAGATAGGTTCTGTAAAAATTAAACTAGAAAAACACATATAAAAAGTTTCTGATGAGTGTAGCAGCGACGACTGTAGTGGTTGATGGCGAGATTCCGGCGACCATGGTTGGTGAGATCGGTGAGTAAGTTCTTGATGGTGGTGGTGGCGGCTATGTATGTGTGTGGGTTTTGTGTGTGTGTGTGTGTTATTTTTTTTTTTGTTAGTGTTTGAGATAAATAGATTTATGGGATTCAAGAAGACGAAGATGGGGTTATAGAAGATTTGATCCTGGTTCTTCGATATGCGGTGGAGGTGTTGGTTCACCGGAAATGGAGATGGTGGTGGCGGCAGGTTGGTTTGTTATTTTGTGTGGTTGGTTACTTTTTTTGTACTTAAATGGGTTGTAATATAGGGATGAATTTTGGTAGGTAGGTTTATAAAGATGATGATGATGATGATGATGGATGATAAATATGAGGAGGATGATGATATGGGTTTTGTTTCATGTTTCATTTTGTTCGAATTTGTTGTTTTGTTCTAAATAATCAATATCAGATCATGTTTTTTGTCTTGCGTAAACTTGTTGATTTGTGATAGACATTTGAGTGACAAGGACATTTGAATTATTATGTTTTGTGAGGATTTTTTTTTTTTTTTTTTTTTTTGAGATGGTCGTAGAAGATGAAGATGAGATCGTAGAAGATGGGGTTATAGAAGATGAAGAGTGTTTGGATTTGTGAAATAGATAAGTGGGGCCATCGAACTGTGTATCAGCTGCTTTATTGTTAGTGTTTGTGTATTTGTGTAATAGGACTAATGATGCAAAAAATATGATTAACGGTGTAAAAAATATTAATAGAGAGACTAACGGGTAAATATTATTTAAATACTTAACGGTCAAACTAACAGCCCATCCATAATAGGGAACAAAAGTGTGCAACGTTTCACAAAATAGGTATCTCTGACGTAATTAAAATGAAATAGGGACTAAACATAAAATCTGTGTAAACTACATGGACCATCCATGTAATTTTTTCTTTTATTTATAAAAGACAAAGAAAGAGTGTGACCAAAAAATGAAATACCAAGCAAACAACAAGGACCAAAAATGTAGTTAACAATTTTTTCAAAAAAATACAAAAAACAAGTCAGCACAAGAAATAGTGGGCTCCAGTTGCCCAAGAAGTACCTATGGTATTAGCTTACAAGGGTAGTATTTGCACAAGTACAAAGCGGGTACACATGTCAAAAATATATGATAGCCGCCTAAGATTTTTGGGCGACCTTCGCCAATGGGGTATTTAAGGAAATCAGATTTTTTTAGGTACGTGGGTTAAGTAAATTTGTACTTGGGCTCAAAAAATATTGTGATGATGTGGTCACAAATCCAAAAGATAAAAAGTAAAGGTCAATCACTCAATTGTATACGACATTTATCTATTTTTAATTGGGAGAATCCATAAACACACCCCTTTATGCGGTGTTATACGGTATGTATGAACGGTGTATTTTTTGAACTATTTTTTATACTTTTTGTACTATGGGGTGTTAATAAAGCAACCCCTTTTTAATTGTATCTAGTATACTTTTATGAGGACTAGATTGTAAATATTCGTATAAGGAAAAAGTTATTTAATGTCAGTTGCACACCATGACAAAACTATGTACACAAAGTGGACAGTTAGTTAACTAGAAATAAAAATATACGAAAAAAAAAAAAAAAACTAGATAATTATTCATCTGACATGTATATTTTTTCTTGATGGGCGATACTTTAAATAAAACTAGACGGCAGATTTTTCTCGAAGAAAATAATATCCTTTTGTCTTGGTCTTGTCGTTTAAACTTTTATATATTTTATATTATCAGCTTGTGTTCCCACAGTATAAATATGAATACGGTTTATTTAAGCAAAAAAAGGTAACACTAATTAATTCTCCTAAAAAAATAAAAAAATAAAATGATAAATACCTATTGCAATTCGTTAATCCGTAATAATTTTTTTTACGGGAAAAGTCGAAACATGAAATCTTTATATATACCAAATATAAAATGTCTTTGTTTCAATTGATTTATATGTAGATATTCAGTATCATTTATACGTAGGATATAAATGTTTTGGGCCCAAAAATAGTTGCTCATCTTGCTCACCTTTAAATACTACGAGTAATATATTTAAAATCATGATAATAACATTTCTATCAAATAAATAAAGGATATTTTTTTGAACAGAAATAAATGGGAGATGTTACTGACCATATGGAGAGCGCATCAACCGCAATTTCGGCATTTTTTAGATATCCGGCAAAGAGTACCAACGCCATAAAATACCATGTTTCCAAGCTGCAAAAACATTATAATCAAATCACAAAGACATGAATATGGTAACTCGTATGAGTGAGTATAAAATTTTCATTAGGTTGATTTGTTGGAGACGCTGAGAGCTAGGGAAAAAAAAGTGTCAAATTATCGTCTTGTACATGTTTATTAACATCTCAAAAAGGCTAATAATTCATGCATACCAAGTATTATTTTTTTTCCTTGATCAATTTCCTTAAGAAAATTAGCAGTAGTCATTTCACATAAAAGATCCCTAACACTCTGTTCTCGAGATTGTTTTTGGAATGAAAAGGAATGTAAAGAAAGAAATGAAAAGGAATGGAAAGAAGGGTGTGTGAAAGTAAAGGTAACTATCATGTTCTCTAGTTGGAAGTAAAAGGAGTGAAAAGTAATTTTTTTCGAAATCATTTTTTTTCGAAATTAATTTTTTAAGAAAAAATTAATTTTTTTTTTAGAAAAATTATATTTTTTCCGAAAATAATTTTTTTTTCAGAAATTAATTTTTTTTAGAATTTTTTTTTTCCGAAATTAATTTTTTTAGAAAAATAATTTTTTTTTCCGAAATTAATATTTTTAGAAAAAATAATTTTTTTTCAAAATTAATTTTTTTAGAAAAATAATTTTTTTTTCCGAAATTAATTTTTTTAGAAAATTTATTTTTTTTCAGAAATTATTTTTTTTAGAAAAATAAATTTTTTTTTCCGAAAATAATTATTTTTTTTCCAAAATATTTTTTTTTATAAATTTTTTTTTTACAAAAATTAATTCTTTTTTTGAAAAATTTAATTTCGAAAAAAAAATTAATTTTTGTAAAAAAAATTATTTTTGTAAAAAATTATTTTCGGAAAAAAAAATTATTTTTGTAAAATATTATTTTCGAAAATAATTATTTTCGGAAAAAAAATATAGTTTTTGTAAAAATAATGAGATCCACTTACTTTCCTTCACTTTCATCCCATATATGGGATGAAAGTTGTGACACAAAAAAACAAAGGGTGGCCCTCCCTTTTACTTCCATTTACTTTCATTTACTTTCAACAAAAAACTGGAGAACATGACTATTTTTTGTTTACTTCCATTTACCTCCAACAAAAAACGGGAGAACATAGCGTAAGAGAATCAGTAGTTATTTCACATAAAAGGAATAGCATCCCTCGTTTGATTCGTGATGTAAAAATTCCTCAAAATGTAAACAAATCACATGATACTTAAGTTTAAGCCATTTTAAGTAAGCCAATTTTCATGATTATCACAGCTAAACACATGACTTGTGTTCAATCACACACGAATATATATATATATATATATATATATATATATATATATATATATATATAGTGGGACTTTCTTTTCAGAACCACCTTATCTGCGAGAACTGACAGAACCAACAAAAACATGCATGCATGCCTTCAATAATTGTATTTTTGCACATATGTTCGAAAAACAACATATATGTTTTTTTAAAAAACATGGTTGTTCTAAAGAATTTGATAAGAAATTGGAAATACAAAATTTTTCCTTGAAGGTGTGCATGTATGTTCTTATAAGGCGTGCAACGACAATATTGCGGCCGTGTGTAAGGTTTTTGTGAAAAAAGATGATGAGTTCATGATGATATTGAAGAACATAGGTGGATACTTACGATTATTGATGATTTGCGTGTATTTTTATTTTATTTTAAAAGGCGTGCATGTATGTTTTTGGTGGTTCCTCGCAGATAAGGTGGTTTTGAAAAGAAAGTCCCCCTCATATATATATATATATATATATATATATATATATATATATATGTCTTGTAATGATTTGTTAAAAAGACAATTTTCATGATTATCACAGCTAAACACAAGACTTGTGTTCAATCACACACGAATATATATATCTTGTAATGATTTGTTAAAAAGACAATTTTCATGATTATCACAGCTAAACACATGACTTGTGTTCAATCACACACGAATATACAAACCCCCTATGGTCAACCATACAAACTGCGAAGCACACAGTACAATACCACGATGCACACAGTACAACCATTCAATGCAAGCAATGATTGCAAAACCCCCCTATAAGAGGGGTCCGTATAAACTGCCCTAATATATATATCTTGTAATGATTTGTTAAAAAGACAATTTTCATGATTATCACAGCTAAACACAAGGTTGTCAGGATCGCGATCCTGCTCGTAGGATCGTACGATCCTACGATCCTACACACACAAAACGAGCAGGATCGTTACGGGATCGTAATTCAGGTAGGATCGTTACAGGATCGTAGGATCGCTCGTAGGATCGTAGGATCGTGAACGATCCGATCCTGTTGGTAACCCTTTTTTCAGGTAGGATCGTTACAGGATCGTAGGATCGCTCGTAGGATCGTAGGATCGTGAACGATCCGATCCTATTTTTTTTTGACTTTTTTTGACTTTTTTTGAGAGGAAGGTTTTTAAAAATGGTTTGTATACATATGTAAAGGAAAAGCCGAAAACGATCCTAGGTAGGATCCGATCCTACGATCCTACGATCCCGATCTTGCAAAGCCGAAAACGATCCTAGGTAGGATCCCGATCCTGACAACCTTCATGATTATCACAGCTAAACACATGACTTGTGTTGATGATTTTTTAAAATCAAGTTCGTGATTTAAAACTAACATATATATTGCCTTATGAATTGAACAAATCACATGATACTTTTTTTTTGACCGACAAATCACATGATACTTAATTAAGTTTAAGCCATTTTAAGTAAGCCACAAACATGTGCATATTGGGTTGTCTCACATCTAAGCTTACATGCGAAACCATAAAAAATTACGTCTTTTTAACAAGAAAAACATCAAATCTACCTCATTTGTATCATGTCCTTCACAATATTAGTGTTTTCTCTTGATTTCATCACAACATCACTTAAGTTGGGTTCACATAGATACATGCATTTTCTACATCATATTGTTAGGTGATTTCATTAACTAACAAATTAGCTATAGATTCAATAATATTTAATTTAATTCATCATTAAAATGGGTTTCACTATGCATATATTAGTTCCACTACCCAAATTTTGAAAAAATAATAACCAATATGATGTATTTTTAATTGATTTTTAATAGTTTCGCATGTAAGCTTAAATGTGAGACAGCCCCATATTCACTTTCATATATATATATATATATATAAAAACATAAATGCAAACAGTCTATTTAAATTATTGGTTCAGATTTGGCTTGCTATTAATTAAGAAACTAAACTTGAACGTGGCCTTCAATTTCAAGTTTATTCAACTTTTTCTCCTTCTTTCATTGGCATCATTTTTTTTTTTTCACATGCACATGATCGAGCAGCGTATTAAAATAGCACCGTAAAATGGTAATGTTAAGTAGTCTTACCATAGCATGATAGCCGACGCGAAGGAAAGCTTAACGAAGCTCCAAAGATTGCTAAACGCGGCCCAACTAAACCCTGACCACGCTCGACCACAAGTCCCACTAAAAATATATATCAACTGAGACACAACAATAAACCACCACGACAAGTTGAGCACAACCGCACCCCCGGCTAACCCATAACCCAATTTCAACATAAACAACCAACTAAAAAAGGTATGCAACACCAACGCCGTTGCAGCTATGAAAGCCATCACCATAATCTTACTTTGGGCTTGAAGGAACTTAGCAATAGGATAATTTAAAGCGTAAGCAAACAATTGTGGGATCATCCATAAGGCCAACTTCCCTGCTGCATGTGCTATTTCTTCGGTTTGTCCAATTAGTAACAACATTGGTGTCGCGAAAATGTAAAGGTTCATCATAATTAGACCAGTGACTAGCAAAATAACCCATGATCTTTGCATATATACTCCCAACATATCCACCTGCCCTGCTCCAAATGCTTGCCCACATAAAGTCTCTAATGCACTTCCCATTCCAAGCTGTTAAATTCATGTAAAATTGGTAACTAAATATGATTTTCTCCAATTTTTTTATTTTATTTTTTTTAAACGGCTAGTTAGTAGTTAGTGGTTCCGGTCATGCAATCGGGCAGTAATAGTAATAAAAGAAGAAACAACATATGAATTATATAAACACTAACCATGATCCCTAGAGAAAACCCCGCTATGACGGAGTTTTCGACCGAGAAAGCAGCAAGATCAAGAGTTCCAACATGACCAGCAAACGTTTGAGTAACAGCACCTAGCGAGTATCGACACACAGAAGTAAAAATAGCTGGACCAGCAAGATACCATAGTTTTTTAGACTCGATACCAAATTGTGTAAAGAACTCTTTAGCACCATTGATAGGAGGGATATCTGGTATGCCTGAATGAAAGTGTGTATTATTATTGTTTGAGGCATTTTTTGAGGTAAGAAGTGGTGCATCTATGTCGTTGTTGTTGTTTTCCATTGGAAAGAAAATGCTAAACACACTTTTTGAGATGCGTGAGAAATGAGAATTAGAATGTGATGTTATATGCTTGGGGCTACGTTATTAACAACCCTTATGATGTGTGACAATAGAAGTTTTGGTCAAATTTACAAACCGTCATACAATTCACATGGCCCTACGAAACCCTTATTGGAGGGGTCCGTATAAACTCCCTCTATCCCTATCGTTTGAAATAGTGAATAAAGGTGTAAGAAATAAAGAACATGTTTTGCAACAAGGTGCTACCTACCCGCCCAATGATTTGAGAGTTGGTAAAATGAGTGTTTGTGATATTTTTCCCCCTTTTTTTTCCCCCTCTTTTTCTTCTTTTTTTTTACAAAATATTTACACCGGTGAATACGTTAAAATAAAACCTATATAAATTAATAATGTTAGAATCGAGATATTTTATTAATTTAGTGAGATATTATTATATTGATAAATTAATAATTTATTAATTTAAATATATTTTACGTTTAATCTTTAAATTTTCAAGTCCAATATGATAGTTACAATATATACTAGTTAGAAATGAAAAATAAATTAGAAAAACAAGTTTCAATTAACATTTTATTAACTTAAGCCATTTAAGAAATTAATGAATGTTACGAGGTTCAAAGCATTAAAGAAATTGTTAAAATTTTAGTAATTATTAATTTATAGTTTCGTTGTGACAAATATATATACACCGGGGTTTCAAAAAAATTATTAACTTATTATTTTATCAATTGTGGTCCAAATTTGTACTGGTCCCAAGTTGAGACTAGGCAAATTATTAATTTTATCAAGGTTATTAATTTATCGAGTATTAATTTATATAAGTATTACTTTATATTTAAAAATCATTTAAATACACAAGATATGGGAAGTTGAGTTCAATATAGACTCTAGAGTTGAGATCATTATATATCCAATATTTTTTATAGACCAAATATACTAATCATAGCCATCTATTTTTTAACGAAAAAAAAAAAAAAAAAAAAAAAAAAAAACTTTCCTATCTTTTTATTGAAAATAAAATATCTTACAAACAGTAAATTGTTACGCGACATAAAATACGCTATTGCGACGATAATTTTTTTATCTTTCAGTAGACGGGCATTTCAATATACTATAGATGAATTTTTTTTCGAGTTTTGTTCCAATGTTAAAATTTGCGTTTGAAAAAATCAAATGTGATTGTATGTTAGGAATCACATGTATCACATGTGATTTTAAAATAACAAATCCCCTATGATTTTTTTTCAGACGTAAATTTTAACAATCATATAAAAAGTCGAAAAAAAATTTGTCGAAATTATATAGAAGTGCCCCTCTATAGAAAGATAATTTAATTATCATCGTGATGATATGAGTCTTTTCGCGTAACGATTAACGGTTTGTGAGATATTTAATTTTTTTTTAAATGATGAAAATGAGTTTTTTGTATTAATAAAAAAAAAATGAGTGGTTGTAAAAAAAAAATTGTCGAAAGTATATAGAAGTACCTCTCTATATAAAGATAATTTAATTTTAATCGTGATAAGATAATTCTTTTCGCGTAACGATTAACGGTTTGTAAGATATTTAATTTTAAAAAAGATGATAAAAGTAGATTTGTCTGTTTTGATAAAAAAAAATAAAATAAAAAAATGGAAGTTTTTGATTGGTTATATATTGTGCTTATATTCTTCAAACTGTTTAAAATATACTCGTAACTAATAACTTCCTTCAATGTACCTTTTTAATTATTATTAAAGTCTTGAGTTGAATTTATTGTAGCTGTGATTTAATAATTGTTGAATATAGGTTATATAGTCAATAATTGTATATAAACGCTCCGTCGTAACTTGCGAGTTAAAATTATCATTGTATTGCAAGAGAGAATAATAAAATACTTAGTCTAAATTATATTTTATTGATTTTTATCTTTAATAGCAAGTAAATTCCAAACCAACTTTTGTAAATATGAAGTGTTATTCCACACGTTTGCTCTAAGAAAACGTACGTCATTATCGTGGCATTATTTCCTTTGTCTAATATGTATGTTTCATCTAATAAAGTGCTATGCAGAACCAGGGGATTCTCGTGGGTGCTGACCTCTATAGATATTTTTGATATAGTGTTAATTTTTTAGAAAAACATAAATTTTTTAAAAATGCATCTTAAATGCATCCGGTACACCGAAATGTGTTTTTATATTATGGTTTTAAAAAATTTGTGCACCCGGTTATATTTGTTCTTGGTTCCATCCTTGATGATATGTTAAAAAAAAAAAAGAAAAACAAAGAAAATCAAATCAGGTGCTATTGTATATTGCAAATATTTGTACCGTTGCGGTTACATGTCTCTTTAGAATAGAATTGGTCAACATGTTCAACCGTTTAAATTATAGGTGCACTTTCGGTTTATACAAACTTTAAAAGTTCTCGTTAACCTACTATATTCATCAATCAAATATTACCTTTATTCACTAAAGTTGATTCGATCGGTTGAAGTATGAAAATCGACAAGTAATTTGTGACAAATAAATATAGAAACATAGATTTACAATTTAGGACTGAAAAAGTAACTTGCACTAAAATGAGAGTCTTACATATATGTCTCTCCAAAGATCAATAGTTTTAATCTTAACATTTTATAAAGCATTTAATACATAATGTTCAAATGTTGAAAATTTCAGCATATGAAATATAATTTATAGATGGAAATATATTCAATTCCACTTTATTTATGTAAACTGCATTGTTTTACAGATTTGCATCCATGTTTTTATTCAAATTAATAAAATAAATCTAACAATACATACAACATAAATCTTACTAAAAATTAAGTTTGTGAAATCATCGCTAAAAACATACAACGGGCATGTTTGGCACGAAAGGTCATGAAAGATTATGGAGGTTATTTTTCACAAATTAACCAATTTTAATCTTTTTCAGCATCAGCAATAGCTCTACTTAAAAAAAATAAAAATAAATAAATAATAATCTTTTCTAGCACCAGCATCAGCAACAACAATAGCACCAGCACCAGTAATATCTATTTTTGCCAAACATAACCAACATGAAAAATCGAGAAATGATACAAGCACATTAATTTTACAAAAGGACTCACACGATGTGTAACAAAATGATTTGTTACAAAAGAAAGAGTTGGTGAAGGATGTGAAATAATAGGTTGTCCAAGTGTTATGACACACCATTGTGAATATTTACTCTGAACATTATGTGATTGTAGCAAACAAGTAATTTGGCTTCCGCGCATTGTGGTGGAGCCCTTGAAATGCCATCTATAATTATCTAATAATTTCGATTAAGCATATAATTTTAGTGTAAAATTACAATTTCTTATCTCTGTGAAATTCTGAACACAAACAAAAAAATAGGAAAAAAATAATAGTAAGAAATAAAATTTATACAATCTAAAAAACTAAACAAATCGATTAAGTCTAATAGCTTAAATTCTGCCCATTTTCACTGTCGTACTTGAAAACGTTAATTGAACCTAAGAATTCTCAAGAATAGTTGAGTGTACTTGATATAATCTTAAAGCATTACATTGTGAAACTTAAGATTATATCAAGCACCTCAGCACTTCGTGAAAATTTGTAGATTAAATTAATACGAAACGTAAAATGATGGATACAGTTGCGATCGTACTTAGGCCCCTGATTAAGTAGGATCCATTGATTTCTTTTTTTCTTTTATGAATTAGACCAAATGTAAAACAAAGTCTTCTCACCAGAATGGGTGCTTGCATTGAAAAGATCGGTAAAATTGCATGTGAAGCAGATTTTTTTTTTTTCTTTTTTTTTTTTTTTTTTTTTTTTTGCTTCTAGGAACTGCATCAACTGTAAACAAAGTCTTCTCACCATAAAGGTGCTTGCATTAAAAAGATTGATAAAATGGAATGGGAAGCAGAAGAACCAATATTGCACAGTGTACCCCGGGTGCGTACATTATAAAATGGGATATAATGCAACATTGCTAGTTGGTGAAGGAGGCGATTACACGAGGTAAAGTCATCTAGACTAAGTAAAAGTTCTGGAAATATGTTTGGTTATTGGATTCAGGGGAGATTAAAGTGTAGTTTAGCTGACATCACGTGAAGTATAGACTGGCATCAAACCCAAACACTGTTTGCATCCTAAATTAAGGATGCCAATTCTATAATAACAATTTCCACTTTATCGTTCACTGCTATGCACCTATAAAATGACAACATTACTTATCTATTAGGTAACATGTGACAACCGGTAATTTAGGGAGCTAATTTTAATATCGCATTACGTTTAGAAACATATATATAATTATTAAGAACCGTGGTTGTGAAGTTTTTGGAATTTATTTGAATTATTGGAAATGTTATTTGGCATTATGGTTGTGTGATGAGTGAAGTTTCCGTATACCTTAAGTTGAGCACTACGCGATTTGGCACAATATAAACCTAATAATACGTTTAACAAGTTAATTTTAACATCTTTAGCAAAGATATACATATTTATAGTCATTTTTCGTGGAAAATGATTTTAAAACTAATGACGTAAGTTAAAAGGTCTCAAGAAGATTTTATAATGCTTAAACGAGCTCCGGGAATAAATAATAAAAAGATTAGCAACTTGACACTTAGGCCCCCTCGCCTAAATTACATGTTTGGTCCTTGTGGTTTGTAGGGTTGGCAATAATAGCACAAGAGGGGTATAAAAACCCACTTATAGCAAACTAGGGTTCATTTCCTTTCCCCCCAAGCTTAGCCGTCGTCACCCCTAGCTACTTCACCTCCGGCCACCATCCGACACACCACCACCGCCACCATTAACACCAAACTGCCACCACACAACTCTATAACTCACCTCCCTTAACCCGAATATCACCCACACGCGCCGTAACACCACCACCGTCACTCACGCACCACCAATTCGAGTTGTTTTTGCTTGTTCCGTGTAGATCCGAGGTTGTAGAGGTGAGACACACCGTTCTCACTCTCGAGTGAAACGGTGTGGGGTTAACTCATCCCTAATGAGCCATTTTTGTTATTTTTCGAATGAGTTTTGGTCAAAAACAAATTGGTTAATCATTTTAACAAGCTAAAAGTATTAATAAATGTTCGGTATCATTGTTGTGGTCACGGTTTGTGTTTAGTTTTCGTGTTTTGGTCACATAGTCGTGGGTACGAGAACGAAATAAGCTCACTCTAGCTTATTCCGTGCTTAATGGTGTGTTTGGTTTAGCTTATTTTTACCTTGTCATGGTTATGGTTGTCGAGTTTGAGTCGAGTCCGGTTACATTTGTTTAGTTTAGATTTGTATTAATTTTGAGGTTGTTATGGTTGTGTTTGGATTTGGGCCGAGACCCCCTGGGTCCGTTTGGATTTTATTGCGTACCACAGTTCAAAGCCGAGACCACCATGGTCTCGGCATGGTGATGATATTATCGTTGTTGATGTTGAGATTTGAAACATGGATTGGATTTGGAATTGTGATGTTATCGAGCCGTAGGTTTAGGGCCGAATGATGTTGATCGATATATTGTGGAACTTGGATTGATATTATGAGCTTGTGAATAACATTTGTGATGGTTTGAGCGACGTCGAGTCGCCACCGTGACTTTGTAGTCATAGTGTGGTCTCTGCAAGCCGAAAAATGACTTAGACTTTTATTTGGGCATATGGACTATTTCTGGTTGACTTATTGACACGAGAATAATAAGACTCGGAATGGTGACTCGAAACGTGAGGTGACTCGATATATATTTAGTTTAGGAATAAATATGACAAAAATGGAAAAGTGAAGTGATAATAATAATAATAACTTGGAAATATTATTTAACAAACCAATACGTTATTTAATAATTTAGAGAAGTATTAAATAAGATAAAAATGGAAATATGTACGAGTTATTAAACGTTTCGAGGGCACGCGTATCAAGAGGTGTCACATATGGAAATATTGGTGTTAATATGGAATTATTGTCGAGTTACGGATTGGTTGACATTAATATACCCGACCGGCATAGTGGTCGGACTTATTGGGTTAACAAGACCAATAAGGGCCCGATAAGTATGTTGGAGGAATTTATTAGTGTGCGACCTATCCTTATGACTTACCATTATTGTGATTAGTTTTTGAATTAATAAGCAAGTCGAAGGAATTGTTAGACTTACCGGGCGACGAATTCGATAAGGAACCGACAATTCGTCCGGATAATTTATTAAGCTTTAAAATTTAATCACTTGACCTTGACTTTGATTTGATGAGTAGTTAGTAGTAGAATAAACTTGGGAATTTGCAACAACTCGGTGTGTTCGTTATTGTTGATTTTTGTGAGTCGTTTACGTTTTGGTCATTGGTTTTTGCGTGTGTACACTTGAGTCAATGTTGTGTCACCACTACACACACGATGATACCAAACACTAGTAAATGGATTCAATAAGAAGATTTTTGAATCGAAAGTGGGATATACTTGGGAATAGTTAACTTTTGGAAATTTTCACACTTTTGGAATAGATGTTAAGACAAGTTTATATTATTAGGTCATGCCGAGTCTGTAGTGCCGTGAAGTGTTAGCCGCTGTTGTGCCTTACTACTGTAGACTTGTGTATTGTGCTTTGCTTGATCGAGGTGAGTTTCATAGCCCCACTTTTACTCTTATTGATGTTTTATTGAAACTTGGGGTGAGAGAACATGCAAAACTGTTTTGAATGGACCAATTGTTATGTTATGTTTTTTTATATGTTTGCTATATTAACTGGCTAATGTTATGTGCTGTATGTGCTGCAATTGTGCGGGAATATTACTGTATGTGCTACAATTGTGCGAGAATATTATTGTATGTGATGCAATTGTGCGGGAATATTATGGTATGCGCCGCAGTTAGTGCGGGACTATAGTGTGCACCTATAGGAATTATTGCAGTGTTTGGATACACTTATGTGTGGGTATGATTGGTTAGTTGTGACTTAGTCCAGTATAGCAAACCTATTACTGATTTGGTCCACCGTTATTAGTTTGTGAAAACCTATGAACTCACCAGCGTTAACTGACCTTTAGCATGTTTTCTCAGGTAATTAGAGCTGTTGTTTGGATATGTTACTGTTTGGAGGCTTGGCAGAAGGCATGGTTGAAGGATCAATTGGAAACTCTGATAAACTATTGGTCCATGAAATTTGAGTAATTCTTGATAAAATGAATAACAAATTTATTATTCATGATAAACAATAATCACTAGATTACTCAATACTCACTTGACTAAGTAATAACATCTTCAGCTTCTTCAAGGGGATAATTGTGGTATACTATCCCCATTGAATGACAAATAAACTCTCATTGATCCAAGCTATGCTTGAGATTCGATGAAAGGATCATCCTATCAACTAATACATATTGAATTCTTTTTGTTTGTTTAGGATGCATACTATCTCTATTACAACAAACATTTATATAGTAGAAAATAAAACAATGACATGTGGGGTTTGGTGTGAGTTGTCATCCACTACAAGTGGTGCTCCTTCCTTTTCTTCTTTTGGAAAAGCACCAACCATTCTTTTGGATCAGTCATAACAAATATTCCCACTTTTATGGCAATTCCTTGTACTTTGTTTGACTTCCCTTTTGGAAGTTTCCACCCATATTTTTTAGTCTGCTTGTAGAGATAGCGTCTTCAGGGTCACTGAGACATTTGTCAAATCTCAGTGACACTGGAGTTGTTTGTAGCTCATATACTTTACTCACTGACACCGCATCAGTAACTAAAGTGTATCTTCAGTACAAAGTGTAAAACCCGAAAATTTAAAACATGCAAAAATTACCAAATTACCCCTGAAACTTTAAAAATTAATTAAAGCTTATTTAAAGTACCGAATTAATCCCGAGTCTCTGGAAACGAACTACAAATCAAGTGAGATAATTTTGATACAAGCTTCTAATATTTTTACAAGCACAAAAGTGTATTATTACACCTAAATCTTGCATGGGCCGAACAATGTACAAAATATATAAGTTTTATTTATTTAAAAACATTTAAAACATAAAATAAATTAAGAAAATAAGTTAAATATGGTAAATTGATTTGGTCCAACATCAAGGCCGGTTATATGGCCCATATCTCCCCCAAATCTCGGTAAATCACAATTATAACAAATCCATAATTTACTTTATGCCATTTAACCCTAAAACAAATTACCGAGCACACCAAAAATCCCACACACATCATCCGATTTTTCTGAAGAGAGGAGGCATTTTTCTGGAGTTCTTGGTAGTGCAAGGGAAGTGAGAAAAATAGCTACAAGGTCCTAGGGTCGATCGTTGAGTCGTGGTGAATTTTTGGAGTCGAAATAGTGAAACCGAGCCAAAGAAATCCATTACGTGTGATCCGTTCGTCCCATAAAATTTCTGGTATTTTTCTAGTACTTCCTTAATCATATATAACGTGGGAAAAATAGTTGAATCGAACCATGCACTACATTTTGATCGAATGAAAAATAATGAACTATTAAACCCTAAAATCGAAATCGGGATCTATAAAATAATAGCGATTTTTCTGGACCTTGTTTATATTTTTTGTGGGTCTTATATACATCATATAATCACAGAAAAATGGTATCTTGAATTTTTGAAGTCGAATTCGTGATTTATGGATTTATTGTTATATCGGGTTTTGGAAATAAAAAGGAAAATCTTGGGAAAATAATGGAACCGATGGATCTAGGGTTTTTAATGGATGAAATCTGGAAATAAAAGTGATATAATGATGATAAAATTATTGTATAATGATTGGGATTATTAGGGTTTGATTTTGATAATATTTTGTAATTACCGATTGGAAAATAAATAATTAAGGGGGTGTTTTGTAATTAATAAAACTTGTGGGATATTTTTGTAATGTTTTATAGACCTGGGAGAATATGTAAAAAATTATAACATGAGGGTCTTATTTGTAATTTTGGCGAGATAATGATTTATTTGTAATATTTGTGGCGAATTGAAAATAAATAAAAATGAGGGACTAAAAATGTAAAATCTGGAAACTCAAGGGTTCTCGGTGTTATTAATGTTATGAAGGGTGAAATGTGTAATTTTGAGTATTTAAGGGCTTAATATGTAATTATGGTTAAATTATAATTCGTTTTGCACTTTTGGAAATTATAAGGACTAATTATGTAAATTACCGAAACATGAAGGGGCTGTGGTAACATGATCAAAATGAAGGGTATTTTCTGTAAATTGATTGAAATAAAAGGGCTTGATGTGTAATGCATATGTGATAAGGGTTAAATTGTAATTTATATAATTATAAGGTTTAATTTGTAAATTAATTAACTAAAAGGGTGTAACTTGTAAATATTTGAAACTTGAAGGTCGAATGTGTAATTCTAGAAAATAAAGTATTCGAATGGTAAATTATGATATTTCTATCTTAACCTTGAACTTTGGTAAATTTACATTTATAACCCTGAACTATGAAACTTGTCATAATTAACCCTGAACTTGTATAACTTGTCAAGATGAACATGACTTCCATAATAAGCCTACATTAATGACTTGACTTGAAATATATCACTTGAATCTTGCTAAGTATGGAAATTTACTAATTCTGGAAACCTGCTAATAATAAAAAGTTACTAAAAATAGAAGTTACTTATAATGGGAAGATAACTGAAACCCCTTTCGTATTTCTGTCTTCTACTCCTTAGGTTCGAGGAGGGAGTGATTTGATTTCCTGTCAGTCTTTTCTATTTTGTGTGCTTGCATTGGAATAAGGTACGGATATTCTGCCCTTTTCAGTAAGGGGCCTTCGTTCTCTTGATTTATTAGATTCGTTTAAGATTTCCCGAACCATTGCTGTGTATCCCTTGTATTGTGAACCTTGATCTGTGTACTTACTCTTGCACTCTTGTTTGAACCCTTGCCTTGATCTTTGATTTATACCTTGTTCTGAACCTTGCCATGAACCTTGATATGAACCCTGCCATGAACCTTGACCTGAACCTTGATACACTTGATATTATAACTGGATGAGAAAATCTTTTTAATAAATTAGGAAAATGTTTTAAGAAACTATTTGTAAGACTATCTTTACAGAAATCATTTTAAAAGACCTTCTTTTTGAAAACCGTTTAAAGATTACTTTTATGGAAACCAGTACTTAAGAATTTTTGTAACACCTATGATATGGACCTTAAATATAAACTGTTAAAGTGAGCTTTTATTATGAACCTTTGAACAAACTGAGATTGACCTTCCTGATATTGACCTCCCTGATATTGAACCTTCTGATTTGAACCTTTGCTTTAACCTTTGTCTTGATCTCTTGACTTGAACCCTGATGTGAGACTTGATCCTGAACTGCTTGACACTTGGTACTTGATACCTGATACTTGACACCTGACACTTGACACCTGATACTTGACACCTGACACTTGATACTTGACACCTGATACTTGACACCTGACACTTGATACTTGATACCTGATACTTGACACCTGACACTTGATACTTGACACCTGATACTTGACACCTGACACTTGATACTTGATACTTAACCTTGACCCACAGTTTGATATTACGAGCCACCCACCAGGCATGAGGTGTTCATGTCCTTGTCATTGATGCACCAATGACTTGACTCTAGGGTAGGAGAGAGATGTCCTATCCCGTCCCTGACTTGATTATATGGCGTGTATTGGTAGACTCTGGCCACCTGGGGCGTATGGATGCATCCTAGAATTGACCTGATTTGTTTACTTGTTATACCTGGTGACTGATGGTGTGTGCGATGCACGTCTTTCACAACCCCTGGGAGCTCATGACTCCAACCCTGAGAGGTAACCCCTCACCCTGTACTTGGTACCGAGGTCTCCCCTCCGTACACCCTGATTACTGGACTTGATATGATTTCTGATTTCTGGGCTCGTAGTGGATTTCTGTTACCCTTACACTTACCTGTACTAATTTCCTTAACCCTTGACATGTTTGCATGACCTTGATATCACTTATCTTTCATTACTGTTACATTATACTTGTACCTTGACTACTGACCGGTTCGTATTTCTCTTCCTGTTCTTTATTCCATATTATTGCTTTGTTTCTGTTATATCTATTCACTGAGCTCTCGTAGCTCAGCCGCATTTCTTTTCCTGCGGCAGGTACATTTAAGCTAGGAGCTGGGTTTTAGCTTGGGATGAGAGCAACTTGTGTGAAGTTTAGACCTTGTCATTCTAGTATGACCATTTGGATATTATTTCTGTTATGCCATTGTTTGGGCATTTTGGATTCTGTTTTGTACTTCGTTATTTCTGTCTTGCACTTGATATAAGTCGTGTTGACTTATTTTCCTTTGGATTTTAATGTTAAGGCTTCCGCTATTTTATTTCTTGAATGCTTGTATCTGATATGAAACCATGTACTTGTGACACCTTTACCCTTGTCGGGTTGGGGTGTTACAATTTATGGTATCAGAGATAAGGCTTCAGAAACCCTTAGAGCTTAGGCTTGACCTGTGAGGATTGGGTAGACATTAGGTTTCCGCACGCGCACTCTCTTTTCCTGTTATGCTCTGTCATCTTTCCTTGATTCTGCTCTGTCATATTTTCCTGTTCTGCTCTGTCATTCTTCATGTCCTGTTCTGTCATATTTTCTTAATCGTCGGCTTAATTCGGAGTTTGCGGATCCGTCAGCATGTTGTGATGTAGCTCGCAACATCGAGATTTTCATGAGGGCGTTGGTTACAAACGAGACCGTGATGGCGACAAGGTGCAGCAACAGATTCAGAGTCGGGACGTCAAGGAGTATTCGGGCAAGAGCTACGACCAGAAGAAATCAGATTCGAGGGGCCGAGATTCGAGGTCAGTTTCTAAGCAGGATGGTGATCGTCAGGAGCGCAGCGTCAACCAAACGACAGCGGAGAGATCATTCTTCTAGAGGCTATCAGCAAGATCGGGCTACTGGATCAAACTCGCAGAGGAGATCATCTGAGTACTCTACTTCCCTACCTGTTTGTGGTTCTTGTGGGAAAAACCATACTGGAGCTTGTCGTATAACGTCTGGTGCTTGTTACCGATTTGGTTCTTCTGAGCATCAAGTGAGAAATTATCCTAAGCAATCTATGTCAGCACGTGAGAAATTCCTTGATCCCCCTCCCCCTGCTCCTCATACCGGTCGTGTCTTTATGCTTTCTGGTGACCGGACTGATCGCGCGTCTGGTATGTCTTTGTTCTGTTTTCCATCCTGTTTCATTTCTGATTCCTTGCAAATTTCGAGGACGAAATTTTTTTTAAAAGGGGAAGAGTTGTAAAACCCGAAAATTTAAAACATGCAAAAATTACCAAATTACCCCTGAAACTTTAAAAATTAATTAAAGCTTATTTAAAGTACCGAATTAATCCCGAATCTCTGGAAACGAACTACAAATCAAGTGAGATAATTTTGATACAAGCTTCTAATATTTTTACAAGCACAAAAGTGTATTATTACACCTAAATCTTGCATGGGCCGAACAATGTACAAAATATATAAGTTTTATTTATTTAAAAACATTTAAAACATAAAATAAATTAAGAAAATAAGTTAAATATGGTAAATTGATTTGGTCCAAAATCAAGGCCGGTTATATGGCCCATATCTCCCCCAAATCTCGGTAAATCACAATTATAACAAATCCATAATTTACTTTATGCCATTTAACCCTAAAACAAATTACCGAGCACACCAAAAATCCCACACACATCATCCGATTTTTCTGAAGAGAGGAGGCATTTTTCTGGAGTTCTTGGTAGTGCAAGGGAAGTGAGAAAAATAGCTACAAGGTCCTAGGTTCGATCGTTGAGTCGTGGTGAATTTTTGGAGTCGAAATAGTGAAACCGAGCCAAAGAAATCCATTACGTGTGATCCGTTCGTCCCATAAAATTTCTGGTATTTTTCTAGTACTTCCTTAATCATATATAACGTGGGAAAAATAGTTGAATCGAACCATGCACTATATTTTGATCGAATGAAAAATAATGAACTATTAAACCCTAAAATTGAAATCGGGATCTATAAAATAATAGCGATTTTTCTGGACCTTGTTTATATTTTTTGTGGGTCTTATATACATCATATAATCACAGAAAAATGGTATCTTGAATTTTTGAAGTCGAATTCGTGATTTATGGATTTATTGTTATATCGGGTTTTGGAAATAAAAAGGAAAATCTTGGGAAAATAATGGAACCGATGGATCTAGGGTTTTTAATGGTTGAAATTTGGAAATAAAAGTGATATAATGATGAAAAAATTATTGTATAATGATTGGGATTATTAGGGTTTGATTTTGATAATATTTTGTAATTACCGATTGGAAAATAATTAATTAAGGGGGTGTTTTGTAATTATTAAAACTTGTGGGATATTTTTGTAATATTTCATAGACCTGGGAGAATATGTAAAAAATTATAACATGAGGGTCTTATTTGTAATTTTGGCGAGATAATGATTTATTTGTAATATTTGTGGCGAATTGAAAATAAATAAAAATGAGGGACTAAAAATGTAAAATCTGGAAACTCAAGGGTTCTCGGTGTTATTAATGTTATGAAGGGTGAAATGTGTAATTTTGAGTATTTAAGGGCTTAATATGTAATTATGGTTAAATTATAATTCGTTTTGCACTTTTGGAAATTATAAGGACTAATTATGTAAATTACCGAAACATGAAGGGGCTGTGGTAACATGATCAAAATGAAGGGTATTTTCTGTAAATTGATTGAAATAAAAGGGCTTGATGTGTAATGCATATATGATAAGGGTTAAATTGTAATTTATATAATTATAAGGTTTAATTTGTAAATTAATTAACTAAAAGGGTGTAACTTGTAAATATTTGAAACTTGAAGGTCGAATGTGTAATTCTAGAAAATAAAGTATTCGAATGGTAAATTATGATATTTCTATCTTAACCTTGAACTTTGGTAAATTTACATTTATAACCCTGAACTATGAAACTTGTCATAATTAACCCTGAACTTGTATAACTTGTCAAGATGAACATGACTTCCATAATAAGCCTACATTAATGACTTGACTTGAAATATATCACTTGAATCTTGCTAAGTATGGAAATTTACTAATTCTGGAAACCTGCTAATAATAGAAAGTTACTAAAAATAGAAGTTACTTATAATGGGAAGATAACTGAAACCCCTTTCGTATTTCTATCTTCTACTCCTTAGGTTCGAGGAGGGAGTGATTTGATTTCCTGTCAGTCTTTTCTATTTTGTGTGCTTGCATTGGAATAAGGTACGGATATTCTGCCCTTTTCAGTAAGGGGCCTTCGTTCTCTTGATTTATTAGATTCGTTTAAGATTTCCCGAACCATTGCTGTGTATCCCTTGTATTGTGAACCTTGATCTGTGTACTTACTCTTGGACTCTTGTTTGAACCCTTGCCTTAATCTTTGATTTATACCTTGTTCTGAACCTTGCCATGAACCTTGATATAAACCCTGCCATGAACCTTGACCTGAACCTTGATACACTTGATATTATAACTGGATGAGAAAATCTTTTTAATAAATTAGGAAAATGTTTTAAGAAACTATTTGTAAGACTATCTTTACAGAAATCATTTTAAAAGACCTTCTTTTTGAAAACCGTTTAAAGATTACTTTTATGGAAACCAGTACTTAAGAATTTTTGTAACACCTATGATATGGACCTTAAATATAAACTGTTAAAGTGAGATTTTATTATGAACCTTTGAACAAACTGAGATTGACCTTCCTGATATTGACCTTCCTGATATTGACCTCCCTGATATTGAACCTTCTGATTTGAACCTTTGCTTTAACCTTTGTCTTGATCTCCTGACTTGAACCCTGATGTGAGACTTGATCCTGAACTGCTTGACACTTGGTACTTGATACCTGATACTTGACACCTGACACTTGACACCTGATACTTGACACCTGACACTTGATACTTGACACCTGATACTTGACACCTGACACTTGATACTTGATACCTGATACTTGACACCTGATACTTGATACTTGACACCTGATACTTGACACCTGACACTTGATACTTGATACTTAACTTTGACCCACAGTTTGATATTACGAGCCACCCACCAGGCATGAGGTGTTCATGTCCTTGTCATTGATGCACCGATGACTTGACTCTAGGGTAGGAGAGAGATGTCCTATCCCGTCCCTGACTTGATTATATGGCGTGTATTGGTAGACTCTGGCCACCTGGGGCGTATGGATGCATCCTAGAATTGACCTGATTTGTTTACTTGTTATACCTGGTGACTGATGGTGTGTGCGATGCACGTCTTTCACAACCCCTGGGAGCTCATGACTCCAACCCTGAGAGGTAACCCCTCACCCTGTACTTGGTACCGAGGTCTCCCCTCCGTACACCCTGATTACTGGACTTGATATGATTTCTGATTTCTGGGCTCGTAGTGGATTTCTGTTACCCTTACACTTACCTGTACTAATTTCCTTAACCCTTGACATGTTTGCATGACCTTGATATCACTTATCTTTCATTACTGTTACATTATACTTGTACCTTGACTACTGACCGGTTCGTATTTCTCTTCCTGTTCTTTATTCTATATTATTGCTTTGTTTCTGTTATATCTGTTCACTGAGCTCTCGTAGCTCAGCCGCATTTCTTTTCCTGCGGCAGGTACATTTAAGCTAGGAGCTGGGTTTTAGCTTGGGATGAGAGCAACTTGTGTGAAGTTTAGACCTTGTCATTCTAGTGTGACCATTTGGATATTATTTCTGTTATGCCATTGTTTGGGCATTTTGGATTCTGTTTTGTACTTCGTTATTTCTGTCTTGCACTTGATATAAGTCGTGTTGACTTATTTTCCTTTGGATTTTAATGTTAAGGCTTCCGCTATTTTATTTCTTGAATGCTTGTATCTGATATGAAACCATGTACTTGTGACACCTTTACCCTTGTCGGGTTGGGGTGTTACACAAAGAGCTTTATACAATACTCACTAATTTCTTTATCAGTGAGTAAGATATGCTATTTTATTTTCAAATCCTTGTTGAGGGCAATTGTGTCAATTTTTGACCCAACAGTCTCCCCCTATTTGAATATACAAATAGCATGGAGTGATTTGATAGTAAGTGATGGACTGGGTTCAGGAACAGGGTTCACCGACTGGGTTCAGTGAGTAAGAGTTCAGTGACCTGGGGTTCAAGGACCAGGGGTTCAGTGAGTAATGTTCAGGGGGTTCAAATTTGTGGGTTCAGTGACGTGTTTCACTGAGAGGGTTCAGTGACTTATTTCACTGAGAGGGTTTCAGGTTAAGGGGTTCAGGGACAAAGGTTTAGGGTTAGGGGTGCAGTTTTGTGCTTCAGTGAGTAAGGGGGACCTGGTTCAGTTTTGATACATCAGGGTCCTCCCTCATTTTTTATTTCCCACCAGTCTTTTTGATTACAACCTGACTTTTTCAGGATATAGATGAGAATTATAACTCATTCAGTGACTAAGATTACAAATCACACGAGTTCAGGGACTTGTAAGGTTTTCAGATTCAGAGACGAGTGTTTTCTTTGAACACATTCACATTCCCTGAGTTACATCACCCGTGTTCTTCTTAGACCACTGACACACCTCATCATTCTTTTAACAACAGTTCTCCCACCACATTTCTGCTTCTTCATTCTGATAGACACTATCAGGCTGAGCCTGAAGTAAGCAATTACACCCTTCCCTCTCCCTGAATCACTCCCATTTTCAATCATTTTCTACTCCCGAATAGCAAACAACCACATCAACACTCATGATTTTTATTACAACTGCTTCCTGATGTTGCAAGAATAGTACTCATCCCGAAACCCAACAGCTTCTACCCCTTTATTTTTCATCTCCTATTCTTATCACTTCCTGTGTACACCCAATCTGCCTGATATTTTCAGACCTACTAACTATCTCAGTCACTTCCTTTGAGCATGATTTTTTTAGGGACACTGCTGAGTTATACCACAACTAACATAGGAGCTATTCAATTCTTAGCTCCTTGAGTTTTTTTTCATACCCACGATTCAGGTTCTACATGATTCTTTTCACCACTCATTCAGGCTTAGCTTGACAAACATCAATCACTCATCTTTCTCACATCCTGATTAAACTGTCAGCCCTACTATTAACTCCTCAGCCATTCCTATTAATTCAGTCTCTCTTAACACTGAACACATCCAATCAACAGATACTTATCAGCCCCAAACATCCATATCAATCCTTTTTAATCATTAACTTACCCAATCCTCTGACCTTATGCACTTCACAACCATTAACAATCTTGATCCTTATCACACCTTTTCCTGCCCTTATCATCTTAACAACAGCAGTCTTATCCAAAAATTCCGATTAAACTATTTTATTCTCCATCTCAGTTCGTGATTGTGACAACCTTTCTTCTTTGTTTGCTGAATCTTCGCCTGAGTTTGCCATTGACGGAATCGAATCTTTATCAAATATGACATCTTCTTTTCTTTTTAATTTTTTCGGATCTAAAGTGTTTGGTGATGGATCTGTGAAGTACTTTGAAGGTTTTAGTGTGTCGATTTATCAATATCTTAGACAGGCTTTTAGCCTAGACAGGTTTGTTTCTTGATCGATTTATGGGTTTAGGTTTGTATCTATGATTCGTATGATGTTGTTTTGGAGTAAGATTTTTTTGCGGTAGATATGTTTTTTTGAGTTGTGAGTTTTTGTTGGGTGTATGTGATAGATTTGTTTTGACCGGATCTGTATTTTTTGATAAACAGATCTTGATTTTTGGTTTTATGAGAGTGAACGGTGTATTTTTGTGTATGTGAGGATAAGGTTTATGTGGTGTGGGGTGTGTGATTTGTTTTGAGTGTGACGGTTCTTTTTGTGTGTTCGAAGATAAGGTTTTGTGTGGTGGTGGTAAGTGTTTTGTCATTTTTGTCAAAGCTCAATGTGTATCTCCCCCTCAAAAAATGCAACAGTAGTAGCAGTTTTTGAAGGTTTTACACTTTCTTTTTGACATTCTTTAAATGTTATTAGCAGCCATATGAACGGATCTAGATCAGATTTGATCCACCCGCTCTGATACCACTTGTTGGTCCATGAAATTTGAGCAATTCTTGATAAAATGAAGAACAAATTTATTATTCATGATAAGCAATAATTACAAGATTACTCAATACTCACTTGACTAACTAATAACATCTTCAACTTCTTCAAGGGGATAATTGCGGTATGCTATCCCCGTTGAATGACAAATAAACTCTCATTGATCCAAGCTATGCTTGCGATTCAATGAGAGGATCATCCTATCAACTAATACATATTGTATTCTTTTTGTTTGTTTATGATGCATACTATCTCTATTACAACAAACATTTATATAGCAGAAAATAAAACAAGGACATGTGGGGTTTGGTGTGAGTTATCATCCACTACAAGTGGTCCCTTTTATTCTTTTGGAAAAGCACCAACTATTCTTTTGTATGAGTCATAGCAAATATTCCCACTTTCATGGCAATTCCTTGTACTTTGTTTGACTTCCCTTTTGGAAGTTTCCACCCATATTTTTCAGTCTGTTTGTAGAGATAGCGTCTTCAGGGTCACTGAGATATTTGTCAAATCTCAGTAACACTGGAGTTGTTTGTAGCTCATATACTTTACCCACTGACACCACATCAGTAAGTAAAGTGTTTCATCAGTTCAAAGAGCATTATATAACACTGATTTATTTATCAGTGAGTAAGATAGGCTATTTTATTTTCAAATACTTGTTGAGGGCAACTGGGTCAATTTTTAACCCAACATAAACTGTTGGGGCCTATCTTTTATTTTATTTTGGGCTTACTTTCGTACTTTTTGGAATAAATGTGACTCTAAAATTTTGGAATAAATGTTTTATCTAAGCGGATAATGTTATTCCGTTTTCTTGTGCTTGTGTTGTGTACCAATCCTAGTAGCACCCCGAAGCTTTGATAAGTCTTCCGCTGTACCAAATTTTAAGGGTGTTACAGATTGGTATCAGAGCTCAAGTTATAGAGAACTGGGTACTTATCAAGAACCTTGACTATAACTACTTTTCAAAAATTGATCCCATGACCGACGCGTGCCTGCCTGCCAAGCCGAAGCCTCTAGTAATGACATGATAAGTTGATGAACTATTTGATGTGAGGTAGGAACATCTGAGAACTAGAATGAGAGTTATGCGATATTTGACTTGAGGAGATGCTTAGAATTTTACGGTATTTGGCTTGAGAACATGTTTAGACTCATGCGGTAATTGTTTTGGGTAATATATATTTGGAATGATACGTTATTTTATTTGGGAATATGTTTGGAATAATCGGAACCTATTATTACTGTCTTGGAAGATTTTATATTATGTTGGAGTTACGGGTCGGTCCAACGTTAATAGACTCGACAGACACAGTTATCGGACTCATTGGGTTGACGAATCCAATAAGAGCTCGATAAGTGTATTGGAGGGAATTATTAGCGTATGACCCGCCCTTACGACTCACCAATTGTTTGGTATGTTTTGGATTGTGGTTAGTATTTACTACTGTTGTCACAGACCATGCCTCCTCCCTATCTCGTCCTCACACTTATACCATTTTGTGGTAACATATCTGTATGTTTCCGTTATGTTCACGATCTCCATTCATGTAAATCCCACCGTTTAACTCCGAGTTTTGGACATTTGTCCTATCCTTCCAAAATGCCGATTCTAGCGTCATCTGGAAACCCACCATGAAACCGTTACCCTCAGGACATAATCCTAGCATGTCCCACTCCACCGTTTGTATCTCGAAGAGACATGAGGTCTGGTGGACCTAGATGTTGCCGCAAGAGCAACTGCGCAAAGGGCGTGACTAGAGACAAATTTTTGTTTGTTGTGTATTTGAGATCAAGGAATTCCCAGTCAGAGAGTTTAGCCTCTATTTTCTTCCGTATTCATCTGCATCGACTTTCTGTGAATTATGCCGACATTTTGGAACCTTACACCGAAGGTTGGTGTCTTAGTGAACTCGAACCTTTAGGTTTTGTATTGAGCTGGAGTCCTTACCGTGATGCGAAGTAGTATGCCCGTTATGGAAAGTTGACGATTAGTCCAATGATTCGTCTATGATGATCAGATTCTCGCATGATGTGACCCCATGATTCGAACCTTACTACTTTCTTATATTTGTATTTCAGATCAATGGCTTCGAAACGAAACCCAGCTAGGACCACACGAGCGCTACCTGCTGCTGCTATATGAGCAGGTCATCGTGGTCAATCCCTTGTTCCCCCCAGTCCAATTTACCGACAATTGGACCGTCGACAATCAATCCCCACCTATTGTTACTAATCTTCATGCGTTCACCGCTCAACTCGTGCCGAACAACTTGTGAAGACAAACCGCTCAAACACGTCGGCCCCAAGTCCAGAAGGCAATGATAGCAAAGCTCGCGGCTGTACCTACGAAGAGTTCAGCAAGCTTGTGACGGTCAACTTTGACGGCATTGGAGGATCTGCCACCACGACACGCTGGCTGGAAGGGTTGGAAGTTGCCTTTGGGAAATGCCGCTGTGCGAAAAGCTCCAGGGTGCACTTCGCCACCTCCACATTGCAGGGTAAGGCGTGGGCCTGGTGGATTAGCTACCTCAGGGAAGTAGGAGCTGACAGAGCTTACAGCACGGCTTGGGGAAAGTACAAAGAGATGATACTAGAGAGGTATGGCTTGGGGTTTGAGGACAAGAGGCTAGAAGCTAAACTCTGGGGACATAAGGTGAAGGGAACTGACCTTCAGACCTACACCAACCACTTCCTGGAGTTGGTCCAGTTGTGCCCTGGGGTGGTTAGTAGCGAGGCTCGTAAGATCGAGCGCTACATTGGGGGACTGCCTCCACCAATCAAGAAGGATGTGGCTGCAGCCGAACCATCCAGCCTCCGGGATGCCATAACTGTGGCACATGCTCGTATGAACCCCATGATTGGAGGTGCTGTCATAGAAATGATAGAGATCAAGAAGAAGTGGGAGAATTACTTAGGGGGTAACGTCAAGCAGGGCAAGCGACAGAAGGTCGCCGAGGTTCATACTGTTGATTCGGGAAAAGAAGCAGGTTATGAAGGAGACAAACCAAAGTGCCACTGTTGCAAACGTCATCATCATGGGGAGTGTACTGTAGTATGCTACTACTGCTACGAAGTTGGGCACATAGCTAGAAACTGTAGGTCCAAAATCCTTACAGAGACCCAAGCACGGCGGAATGGAGGGCTAAAGTCACCTGTTTTGGGTGTGGGATGAAGGGACACCCCAAGAATGAATGTCAAGGGACGTGGAAGCCGAGGGACTAAAAGGATAGAGATCAAAAGCTGGAGGAAACAAGGAATAAGACGTGATGTCGAGGACGACTACTCTGGCTCGCGAACCCTAAATTTAAATTTATTTAAATTATCACTATACAAGACTTACTTAGTATCTTCTTAAGAACCTCGTAATGTTATGAATTTTGGTGTACACTATTTTGGGATGTAAGCTTATGTGACTCAGGAGTATCCATAATCCTATCTTATGTGCTTGTCTCTACATGCTACTTTTTCATTTTAACTATCTTCTAACAACTTTATTGACATCATCGCCCGACTTTGAAATCAGTTGACTTTGTTGCCATCTTACTACTCATAAAGCTCACAAGGGGTTTACCATCTACATCTCGTAAACTAAACCCGGCATTACATCGTTGTACCCCAATTATACAGAGACTGGCCACCTATGTATAATTCGGGTAGGATTATGTTGTGCCAAGAATGGATGCTTAAATCCCCACCGATGATTTAATTTCTCACTCTAAGTCTGCTAGATCACGACCAAATCAATTCTACCTCTCTACCGTCACCCAAACTCAACTTTATTCCGCGTCATGCTTCAACCCGAAGAGGGTCACGCCATCTACCATTATGGAGCAACTCAGCTGTATGGCGTTTCGCGTTAACCTACCTCTTCTGGCGTTCGAGGATTCTCGTTGTCGATTTGACAAAGTCTTTGAGTTGGAAAACTACCGAAAAGCTAGTAACCTCGTGCGCGACAGATGCATATACTGCTCGTGGCATTTATGCGAACCACTATGGTGGTCATATTCGAGTCCCTAGTCATAGTCACGACTGCGACACTAGAACATTATTGATTTGACCGACCGAATGCTAGTAGTAATTGATGCAGGATTTCAGACCAGGTTTTAATATTTATAGTTGTCTCGTCTACCTATGGTCTACCTTATGCACTCACGGGCAGTATACCCGGTCGTGTGTAGTGTAGTATTCGGTAAAGCCGAGGTCGTCACAAGAGCTATGTGTATCTGGATTCTAACTTAAGTCTATGTCACATTTTAAAGGGGTTTATGATTTGTTTGATTAATTAAACTAATAAACAGAAATGAAATGTGGAAATTAAATAGATTTGAATGCAGTAGGGAGAAAGTGTACTAGCCTAGTTGTTCATCCTATATTGCTACGACTATGTTTTCTAATTAAGCTTTCTATTGCTTCAAGTGGGGCATAAGATTCACTAGACTCCTTTGGTCAATTCGTCTAGCCTATGTCCCTAGAATCCTACTAGGACACCAAAGGTCTGGATCCTTATGGCTATCAAAGCTTAGAGGTAGATTAGTTTGAATCATTAAGTGCCACTACATGCTAGATTAATTCTTTGTGTGATCCGGCCTCTCGGATCTTAGACCACACATCTAACTTCTTAAGTTCATCCAAACCGGAGGGTGATCCTTTGGTCAATTCGCACACAAGGGATTTGGTAGTCCTTTGGTGAATTCTTACCAACCCTCGCAACCTACTACTTTAGGGTCCTTTAGTCAATTCTCCTAGTGTAATACGTACAACCGGTCTTCAAAACTACCAAAACTAGAGGATCTATCGAATAACTAAGCATGCACACACTAGAAGCAATAATAAAAGCATGAAAACATAATCAAAACGACATAGGAATCATAAACAGGCTAGCACCAAAGGTGCTTAGCCGATCATATTAAAAAGTACAGTGGATTCAATGTTTTCCATGTAAATGAAAGACATGGAATCGTAAATGTAAATTGAATGATAATTGCTAAAACTTATGGATGTTATGGTGTGATTTCTCCTTTGGAAAATGCTCCGTATGCTGCTGGAGATCGTCCTTGTGGAACCCTACTTCGTTCTCTGACTTTTGGTGGTGTAAAGATATGTAAAATGCAGGAAATAGGGCTGGTATTTTTAGTCTCGACTAAGCTACGGCGTAACCTTGAGTTGTGGTTACGCCGTAACTAGTGTATTCTTCAAACGATCTTATCCATTAGTGATAGTTACGGTGTAACTTTGATGGATAGTTACGTCGTAATCTTCGGTGGCAACAATTACGTCGTAATCTTCATGCATGGTTACGCCGTAATCTTCTTAGGGTTTACCTTTACGTCGTAATCTTCTTGCGTAGTTACGTCGTAATCTCATCAATCACTTGAACCCTATTTTGTGTGACGTTTACGCCGTAACCTCTTGTGTTGGTTACGGCGTAACCTTCTTTGTCTCGAATTTCTTCTAAGTCTTCAAATAGTTACAGCATAACCTCTTGTGGTAGTTACGCCGTAATCCTTGATCAGCGTTGACTTGGTCTTCATGTATAAATCCTTAGCTACGGCGTAAGTGGAGAGTAGAGTTACGCTGTAAGTTCTTCTAAGCATAATAAAGTGTGTAATATTGTAAGTGCTTTTCCAAATCCGCGTCTCTTTTGCTCCTATGCTCACTTATAACCTGTAAACGAAACATATAGAAATCAAAGTATATATCCATATAAAACGATACAAATAATGAGCATATTAGGGGGAAATTGACACTAAAAAGTCAGGATTATTTGATGTCATCAAATATCCCCCCACTTAAACTCTACTTGCCCTCAAGTAGACCTTATTAGAATTATTTCTAAAAAGATATCCCCCAAATTTCTTGGAAAATATGAGATTAAAAATTTTCTATGCTAGAATATTCAAAGCCGAACACCTTACGAAATGGGAAACAAACACTCATACTATCCCTAATCTAAGTGTCAATTTTGGGGTGGTCACTTAACGCACAGTCATAGCATGTATTCTATCATAGGCTTGGCGGTTACATAAATCTCCACCACTAAAGCTAAGGTCAAAACAATCTTCGAAGGCAATATTGGGTGAACAAATTATTAGGCTAGGGTGTAGCATCGTTACTAACATACTATGGCGAAAGCGACAAAGACCATCGATACATGACCAAATCCATGGCCAAGACACCAATGACTGCTCGAACCTTTAACCTAAGCATGATTCACAACTAAAGGGTAGGATAAGATATGGGATGCACATAATGGGTGAAAAAATGAAAAATAAAAGCAAATAGTCTTAGCCTACAACCAAGTTGTCACCGTCCGCTGTCCATCCAAAATCCAAGCTTCAAGACGCAAAAACTGGATCATAATGTAACAAGCAAGTGTGCCATTAGCAGACGTCATGATGAGCGTACTACTTGGTCTTCATCAACGTGGTGGTGTAACTTGTAACCAACATCAAATCTTCAAATGTGATCAAAGTGGCCTCCTCGATACTAAATCTGATAAGCTCATAACATGATGCACTATCAATACTACTATATACATAAACCCACATGTTGTTGGGAATAAAATTCTCAAGTCAAAGAGCCTGCCAGATGAAGTATTAAGCCTGCTAGTTGATTTTGAAGAAGTTGAAGATAAACTAACAGTACCTTCTGGGTGAGAAGGTACTGCTAGTTGAAGAAGGTCCTGCCAAATTAAACGTCAAGTTGTTAGATATTTATTTGTAGATATTTAGTTGTATTATTAGTCTTTGTACATTGTAACACATTAAGTATAAGTAGTACAGTCTTCCATGTTGTGCAGAAGATAATGCTGAGTAATTTACATTGGAAGTTGTAATAGTAGGTTAGAAAAGTCTTTGTTATCTTATGCAACTTGACAACTTGTAAAAGGGTTCCTTATCCTATAAAAGGAACCCTTAGTCACCATCTTAGACATATCTCTTCAACTAATAACTTTGTAATATCCTTAACCACCAAAACCTCTCTAGTAACTTAGTTACTGATTCACAAATCCTTTTACAAATCAAAGATTCAAGGTTACCTTTGTAATCCTGGTGATAGTTTAGATCACCCGTATTATTTCATAAATAATATTGAATCGTTTTGTGTTATTCAAGTTGTGTTCATTGTTCATTATAACTCACGTTTGCATGTTTACCACCTTTGTTCCTTTAAGTGTGTTATAGTAAATTCCGCGTACTACATCACATTCATTCCTAAATATCCCAAACACATTATTAAGATCAACATCCCAAGTGTTTGTATAATCCTTCACAAGTGGTTCACAAGTGGTATCAGAGCTAGGCTGATATTTACGATTTAAAAGAACAATGGAAGTTGAACACATTCAAACCAATGTAGCTGCAAAACTTCCATTACTCAAACAGAATGAGTTTGATATATGGAGACTGAGGGTAGAGCAATGTTTCCAAGTGCAAGACTATGCACTTTGGGAGATTATTGAAGAAGGAAACTCATTTAAACCTACAATCACCACCTCCACAGTAAACGATGCAATAGTAACAAATGTGCAAGTGAACCCAACAACCGCAGAAGAAAGAATCCAAAAGAGAAATGATCTTAAGGCAAGGAGTATGCTTCTCATGACTATCCCAAATGACCAGCTTTTGATCTTCAACAAGTACAAATGTGCTAAAACTCTTTTTCAAGCTATTGTGGCTAGATTTGGTGGAAATGATGCCACCAAGAAAACTCAGAAAACTCTCCTCAAACAACAGTTTGAAAACTTTACAGCCACAACAAATGAGTCTTTGGACAACATGTTCAATAGACTACAAAAGCTTTCAAGTCAGTTAGCCATTCATGAAGTGCTGATATCTCAAGAAGACTTAAACTCCAAATTCCTTAGGAGTTTACCCTTTGAATGGGCCATGCATGTCATTGTCTGGAAAAACAAACCAGATATTGATCAGATGAGTCTTAATGATCTTTACAGCAACTTCAAGATAGTAGAGCATGAAGTGAAGAAGTCTACTAGTTCAAGCTCAGGGAATATGGCCTTTGTGTCATCTCCCAGCACCTCAAGGATAGTAGATGAATAAAAAGATGGTAGAGAAGAAGGTACTGCCAACACAAATTTTGGTACTGCCAATACTTCTAGCAGTACCAAAACAATTCTAGATGAAACAATTGGTTGTGCTTTCCTGACATCACAACACAATGGTTCCATATTGACTTTTGAAGACATTCAAGAGATCAATGATGATGATCTTGAGGAAATGGACATAAAGTGGCAACTTTCACTTCTTAGCATAAGGGCTAAGAAATTACTGATGAGGACTGGAAAGAAGATTACCATAAATGGTAATGAGCCTGCTGGGTATGACAAGTCTAAAGTGGAGTGCTACAACTGCCACATGAAGGGTCACTACTCAAGAGAGTGTAGAAGACCAAAGAAGCAGGATGATAAGGGAAGAGGTTATGAGAACAAGAACAAGGGAAGCTTTGTGTTGTTCCCTTTACACGATTAGAGTTAACTAGAAAGTTAATCTATTTGTGTTTATGACTAATACAATGTTTAGGATTAAATCTAACAGTTATAAAACGTGAATATAAAAACAACAATATTTTTCAACGTTTAAATTCTTATTAGAAATAATTCCAAGAATCTATACCCAAGTGTTTTGCGGAACAAACACTTGGGATTGAATAGACAAGGGTATGGGGTGTCTCCTATCGAAACTCAAGTTTTGCTTGAGTGGTAACAATATACCCACTGAGCTATCTCAGTGAGTTGTATACTCTTTGTAGGAGAGAAGTTCCTTTGTAAAAGTTCAAGACTTTCAATATACAAAGCACACTTTAACTTCTCTCCCATCTGATCTATTTATACACAAGTAATTTAAGTATAAGTGATTAAATATAATACAAGTTGTTGAGGTTGCGTGTCTGACAATTACAAATAGTAATTGTCATTTCCAAGAACCAATAGGAAAGGGCTAATAAGACTTTGGGAGTTGTTGGCTGACACTCCATGACTTTTAGCCGCAATAGGGAAGGTTGGATCTGACAAGAGAAGAGTGTTGGGCTGACACTATTATCTTCTCAGATATTTTCCCTATTGTTCCCGCCTTTTCTTCAGGCGTTGGTTCCTCAGTCTTTCAATCACTTTGTTGGTTGAGGAGACTGGGGTTCAGTGAGTTCTTGTCCAACACTCACTGAACCATCATCTTCTTCATTGGCTTAAGTCCTACTCAGGGAGTACCGCCTTCCTGAGTAGTGAATCCTTCTTCTTGAATTCGCCTTAAGCATCCTGAAGATGACTCACTGAGAGGCTGTTCTCTCAGTGACTTGAATTGTTCTCGGTTTAAGTTAACACTTAGTTAATTTGTGTCCAAATCATGTTTGAAGCATTCTTGGGTTTTTCATGACCCAACAATCTCCCCCTATTTGGATATAAATTATTCCTAAGTGTTTTGATCAGATATGAGTGAGCTAAAGACTTCTACTCATACTGAATGTACTAGAATGTAAATAAGGACACTGAAATAATAAAAACATCATCTTATTGATATCATTTACAAATCCTAACAAAAACTAAGTACAAAAGGGATAGTGGTGGGTATTCAGGCAGGTCATCAGTTCAACTTGATTCCAAGGGCTTCAAGCTTGGGCTTCTTTGACTGCAACTCTTGTTGGTCAGGATGTTCATTGATTTTTCTTTTCAGATCTTGACAAAACTTCACATTTTCAGGACTCTTGAGTGGAGAGGCCATCATTAGAAAGCCAAGCATTGCTTTAATCCCTGACAAATCTATATCACTCCACCTTTGGAAGGCTTTGTCACCGAACTCATCAATGAAGAACAAACCTCTTTCAGGCTGTTCAATGACCATATTGTTCCTGAAAGGAACACCTTCAGGGAGAGCCCTATTGCAGTCAAGACCAGGAATCTTGATCTCAGGCTCAGCTTCTATCTTCTTTCTTTTCCTTGAAGAAGACTGAGAGGGAGCTGGTTGTGCAGATTCAGGAAGAAGAGATGGAATGCCAAGTTCCTGAGGTGCTGCTGCCAATCTTTCATACCTCAGACTCAAAGACTTCATCAGATTAGGGACCACAACATTTGATTTCTTTGCTATTAATGGACCCAACTCCTCCAATTCTGTGATCCCGAAGTCAGCGAATCTGAAAGGTTTATGAACTTCAAAGTTTCTCATGTCAGCCCCTCTGTAGACAGTGACCACGGCAGGATTGGTGTTTCTTTGAATATGAACATCAGTGATTGGTTCTGGCTTCAACCTGTCAGTCATATACCACTAATATTTCTTAATCCTGTTCTGCCTGATCTCTTCAACCCTTTTATTCCTTTCCTCTCTTTTCTTCCTGAGAGTGGTCATCTCCTCAGACTGAGCTTTCACAAAGGTCATACCACCCTCCCTTCCTAAGAGATCCTTAGCTTCAAGACCAATTTTCTCAGCCTCTTCATGAACAACCTTAATTATAGCAGGCTTGCTCGCCTTCTCTTCCTCCTTTAACTTCTTCTTTGCTTCCTCTTCCTGAAGATAAGCACTGAATTCATCAGCTGAGAAGTGGTGAAGAACTCCATCAATTTCATATGGGATCCTGAGTGGTGATTCAGGATCCTTTGCAACCGAGATCGGTGCTGGTTGAGGCTCAGGTTCAGTGAGGATGCCTTTGCCTTTATCTTGATGGGTGGAATAAGTTTTAGGAATCTCCCCCTCAGTGTGAGAAGGAGGTTACTGGGTTGTGGAAGCTTGAGGTACTCCAGTGTCTTTCTCCCCCTCAACTGTTGCTTGAGCCATGGTGATAGCAAGAGTTGGAGTCACTGGAGCAGTAGGACCTTTGAAGGCCTGATAGATCTCAGTCATCATTGATTTGATGTCCGAGGTGTCTTTCTGAAGACTTGATATCTGATCCGCCAGAGAAGCCTGAGAAGCTTCGATGCCTGACATCCTTGACCCAAGAGACCAGGCCAAAGATGTTGAAGATTGTGCCCAAGTACCAAGATGTTTTTCTTGAAGACCCATGGAAGTTCTGATTGAGTCCAATGAAGAGGTAAGACCCTGAAGCTTAGAATCCTTCAGTAAGCTGAGAAGATCACTGATTTCAGCTGATTGTTTCTGATAAGTCTCAGCAGCCTGAAGGACCTTCTCGGTGAGTACGGGGTCATCCTTGACAGCTGTCTGAATAGTTCCAAGGCTGTTGGTGATGCCTTCAAGAGTAAGATTGAACTTCTGAAAATGAAGATCAATAGCTGTCAGGGAGTGTTTGGTGTCTGATTGGATTTCGATCACATCATCATGAAAACTTTCAACATCTGCCTTCAGGTTGGCATAGTGAACAGCAGCTTCAGTGTGATGATCAAACATCTCATCAGTGAGACCAGTGAAAAGAGCTCTATTGGTCTTCAGTAGGAATTTGACCAATTTTCTTTCAGTGAGGGGAAGAGAGTTATCATACTTTTGGAGGATGTCTCCAGTATCAGAAGAATCAGAAGACTGAGAACCTGACTCTTCACTATGGCTTAGAGATGACTGATGTGATTGTTCAGGTTGTACATCAGTTTCCATATCCTCACCTGCCTCAAACATTTCCTCTTCACTCTCTTCCCTGAGCTCTTCATCAGACTCAATAAAAGCCTGAAAGTCCCCCATGGACTCAATACCTTAAAAATCAACCGGCTCCTCTTTAAAAAAAGACTTACCTTCGGTTTGGTCAGGTCCTGACCCCGTTGTCATAATAACTGAGTGGGTTTTCTCAGCCTGACTAGCCATAATAACTGGGGTAACACCAGCCTGGCTTTTGGGGGCAGTTCCTGAGAGATTGGATCCGCCTGAGGGGTTGATGGGTTCCATATCAGCGGGTTGTTTCTTTCCCTCTGAGTCTTTGTCCCCCTTAGCACCTTCAACTACTGATGGGTGCTTTCCAGTAGTATCACTAGGTACTGATTGTGAAAGTTTGTGGACCCCCTTCTCATCAGGATTGTGCTGTCCTTCAGGGGATTTAGGGTCCTTTTCTCCCTGAGATCCTGAGGGTGATTGCTCAGAAACGTTAGCGGGATGTGAATGTTTGTGGGTCCCCTTCTCAGTAAGGTAGTGCTGCCTTACCGAGGATTTAGAACCCTTTCCTCCCTTGGGAACTGATTGTTTTTTGACAGTTCCTTCATCGGGATGTGAGGGGGGAATGTTTCCTGATCCCTCTGACTTGTGTATGTCAGTTGAACCATGTGGAATGGGTGTGCCCGAGGTCACTGAGGATGATTGCTCAGTGACTTCTGTTGGCCTTTGTTTTGAGGTCAAGAGGGTCTCAGAAATAGGTGTCTCAGAGGTCTCGGCCTTTTTCAACCTCTTTTTAAGGTTGAGTTGGTTTTGAGGATCAGTCTCAGTGGCGAGTGGCTTGGGTCTAACCACCTGGCTGGACTGACCCTTCTTTGTCTTCTTCACCTTTTTGGTCGGTGAAGGAACTGGAGAGATAGCGTCATTACCCTGAATGACTGATTGCATGTATTCAGTCAGGGCAATATGTGTAACCTCACTGATGCTACTAGTGAAGTTTGACTTGTGCAGGACGTCAGGCTTCGTACCTTCTGCATCAGTCCTCACATAGTCAGAACCAAGTAGGTCCTGAAGCACACAGGAAACAAATCTAGGGTAGGACATATGTCTTTGCCTATGTTTTCCTGAGAGCTTAGCAACAAGGTCTTGGAAGATTATTCCTCCGATGTCAATTTTTGTACCCTCAAGGAGACTGAACAACATCAATTGTTGTGATGAGTTCAATTGTTCTGTAGAGGATTTATTTCCACCCAGGACCTGAATGACAAATGTCATCAGTATCCTCCAAATAGGGTGGAACCATGTTTTGACTACTGGAGCCTTTTCCAGTAAGCCTCCCGCAGACGTTGTTGGACGTCTGGGGTCATGGGGTGCAAGAAAGATCAGTTCATTCTTTATGTCCTGATCAGTAGGGTTGGGTGAAAAGGCTTCAGCAAAGTCAAGGCCTGTGGCTTTGATGAATGCTGAGTAGTCAAAGGAGAGGGTTCTACTCCCATTCATCACCGTGAAGGTGATGATTGACTCTTTGGTGTCTTTGGGGCTGGTTGCCACAGCCGTACACCAGAATTCCCTCAAATAGTCATGGTAGATGACTGAGGGGGTGTGGGTGAAAGCCTTGGCAAGAAAACAATTACGAAGAAATTTCATAACGTTCTTGTAGGCTGGGTAGATTTGTGGATATGAGAAATTTCCCACCACATTGTTTTTGGTTAGGTCTACACCCTCCATTGTGAAATCCACATTAGGGGCGTATTTCACAGCTTTAGAAGAAGCCATTTGTGGGTAAGTCTGGGTTTGACTAAGGTTTTAGGGTTTCTAACGCTTAAGAATACTCACACAATTTGTTTTTGAGAATTAAAAATGGCAGAGTTTTGCTTAAGATTCTATAAAAACATGTGTGTGTTTCTTTTGGTTGGGGTATTTATAGGAAAGTGGAGATGGGGTTATTTTGGTCATTTGAGCGATCTTAATTTATTCAAAAAGAATTATTGGAAATTGTTTTGAATAATATGTTTTGGGATCCGCATTTAATGCCAACAATCCACTTTCCAGGTTTGGCGCAACAGTCGAAGTGAACAGTTGAGCAGTTCTGCAAAAGTGCAACTTGCAGAGATGAGTCATCACATATTTGTAATGTGATTGGAGAGACATTTAATGCCAAGTGGGAATGTGGTGGCCCAGAGGTGGAAGCCAGAAAGGCAAAAAGAATAAATATTATTGAATTAAATATGTGTTCAGTTACCAACCTCGGACATTTACTAACTAGATACTTAGAGCATTTAAGTTAGTATTAAATGTCCTTTTCAGGGCCCTGAATGATTATTCATTCAGTGATGGTATTTCAGGGACTTGGGATTAGTCACTGATGATTCAGGAATATGAATGATTCCTGAGAAACAAGGATTCAGGAACTTGGGTTTAGTTCCTGAACCCTCAGGATTTCAGGAACTTGGGTTTAGTTCCTGAGGTTGAGGATTCAGTGAGATGTTCACTGATGTACACATTGAGTCAGGGACCTGAGATTTTAAGAATTTACACTTCAGTTGGTAGCAATCAATCAGTGGACTGATTCTCTATATCCAACATTCCTAATTCAGCTTTCAGTTTTGTGAAAGTTGGTTCATCCAAAGGTTTGGTGAAGATATCAGCTAACTGATATTCGGTAGGAATGAAGTGTAATTCAATGTCACCATTCATGACATGGTCCCTGATGAAGTGATATCTGATATCAATGTGTTTTGTTCTCTGATGAAGAACATGGTTGTTTGAGATTGCAATTGCACTTGTGTTATCACAAAAGATGGGTACCATCTTGTACTGAATTCCATAGTCAATGAGTTGACTTTTCATCCAGAGTACATTTGCACAGCAACTAGCTGCTGCAACATATTCATCCTCAGCTGAGGACAAGGCAACTGATTGTTGCTTCTTGGCACTCCAACAGACTAATTTCCCACCAAGTATTTGGCAAGAGCCTGAGGTGCTTTTTCTGTCCATGTTGTATCCAGGATAGTCAGAGTCTGAGTATCCTTTGAGATCAATTCCTGAACACTTTGGATAATATAATCCAAGGTTAGGAGTGCCCTTCAGGTACCTGAATATCCTTTTCACATCAGTAATATGAGATTCTCTTGGGTCAGATTGATATCTGGCACATAGACATAATGATAATTGGATATCAGGCCTAGATGCAAGTAGATACATCAGTGATCCTATCATTCCTCTAAAGAGAGTTTGATTTACTGGTTTACCAGTTAGATCAGGACCAAGGTTGTTTGGGGGAACCATGGGAGTTTTGACTGAGGCACAGTCACTGAGATCATACTTCTTCAGTAGATTCTTTACATACTTCTCTTGACTGATAGTGGTTCCTCTATCAGTCTGCTTGATCTGAAGACCAAGAAAGTATGTCAGTTCTCCCATCATGCTCATTTCAAACTTCTTTGCCATTAGTTTTTCAAATTGTTTGCAAAGTTTGAAACTTGTTGAGCCAAAGATGATGTCATCAACATACACTTGTACTAGTATGACATCATTATTTGTCTTATAGATAAACAATGTGTTGTCTATCTTGCCTCTGACAAATTTGTTTTGGATTAAGAAGACTGAGAGAGTCTCATACCATGCCCTGGGAGCTTGCTTCAGTCCATAAAGGGCTTTGTTAAGCTTACAGACATGATCAGGAGACTCATGGCTTTCAAATCCAGGAGGTTGCTCAACATAAACTTCTTCTTTCAGTGAACCATTTAAGAATGCACTTTTAACATCCATTTGGTACACCTTGAAGTTCATGTATGTAGCAAAAGCAAGGAAGATCCTGATGGCTTCCATCCTTGCTACTGGTGCAAATGTTTCCTCATAGTCAATGCCTTCTTGTTGATTATAGCCTTTGGCTACAAGTCTGGCTTTGTTTTTAATGACTATGCCATTTTCATCAGTTTTGTTTTTGAATACCCATTTCATGCCAATGACTGAGACATTCTCAGGACATTTGACCAAGGTCATTACCTTGTTTCTGTCAAATTGTTCCAGTTCATCATGCATGGCCTGAACCCAACTTGGATGTTTAAGTGCTTCTTTAACACTTTTGGGTTCAATTGTGGAAATGAAGTCCACAAATAGGCATTCATTGGATGAGGCTGCTCTTAGACTAGCAGCCATGCTCCTGGTGAGCATGCCTTCAGTAGGCTCTCCAATAATATTGACAAGTTCAATGTCCTGAGACCTAGTCCAACTTTCTTGAGGTCCTGGATACTGATTTGAACTTGTGGAGGCCTGATTGGGTAGAGGGGTTGGTTCTGGAGTAGACACATGATCATTGATTGGATCTTGAGTGTCTACCGGCTCACTGAGATTGTTGGGTTGATTCGTTCAGAAAACGTATATATAAATATAAACAGTCTCAGAACGAATACTCGTGTGTAGTGTGAAACCAGGCAAGTGATCACCTGGGTCGTTTCCCAACGAGGTGTGAATGGAAAACTGTGAAAAGATTTGGATTAAAGTGATTGATGAATCAGATATTTGATTTTGCTTTATTTAACAATCCTAAATAACAATTTAAAGACAAATATGCACAATAAAATTAAACGCGAATAAATAAATTACAAACGCGTAACGGGAAAGCTAAAATGGGACAAAAATAAAATTTATGAAATTTAAAACCTAAAAATGTAAAATTACTAAAAACTTATTTAAAAACTTAAATTCTAATTTTTTACACTTTTTATTTAATTATTATTAATTATTTATTATTTAATAACTGATTAAACTATTTAAATTTATAAAAAAAATACTAAATGGACAAAGAAAAATCTAAAACTTTTTCTAAAAATATTACTAAGTAAATAAAAGCTAAGAAAATTATAAAAATGAAAATTACTTAATTAAAATTTAAAAAGATAAATTCTATTAAATAGAAGCTATCACTTTATTTCTATTTTTGATTTTCTTAAGGTCTAAAAATATTTTTATATTTTTCCTAGATTAAAAATGACAAAAGAAAATTATGAAAATTAAAATTATATTTTTCTGATTAATATTCTATTTATTATGATTTAAATACTATTATAAACTAATAAAAATGATTAAAAATATTAAAAGACTTAGGAAAATTATGAAAAATTACAGATAATTCTAAAATATTATTAGAAAGCTAAGAAAAATAAAAGCAGAAGTTCAATAAGCCCAATAAGCAGATTTGGGCTAATAAGCAGTTTACAATAAGCCCAAAAATAAGCAAATAAGCACAAAAATGCACCAACTGCTCAGGACAAGTTTCACAAACTTATATAAGCTTAAAACAACTTAAAACACACAGATAATCCCACAAATTAAGCTAATGGACACATAAGCAGTTGCAAAGGTTTGACAGAAAACTCAGAAAAAGTCCAACTTGCAGGCAAGATTAAGCAATGAAATAAGCTGCTGAGATGCAATATTAGGGGGGCAAAATCAAGGTGATACTACTGGCTATCGAAAAACCTAAAAAGCCCCATCAAAATCTTCCCAATTGAGGTCTAATTTACCCCTAGATCAGCACCAAGAAACACTGAGTCTGCTGATTTGGTTGTATGCTGTGCAGACATGCACAAAACCAAAGGGCACCTAATCCAGCTATTGTGAATACTCAAAATGAGTCCAAAAGACCTCAATGAAGCCAAGAAACAAGCCAAAATAAGCTTGTGGCTCAATATGGCTTATTTGGCCTACTAAAGGGCTGAAATTAACACAGAGGGCACAAAACTACTAAACTGATCTAAATGGCTATTCAGGACATGGAAATAGCTTATAAGGACCAAAATAAGCTAGCTTAAAGTTGACCAAATGGTCAATGTACAGTAACACAAGATTTTGGCCTAGTGACTGTCTTAAACCAAACACCCCTTAATGGGTGCTGTTTTGGCTTTTTCAAAGGTACAAGCTGATTTTAACTTTGATTTATGGATTTTACTTGATAACTAACTTATACTAACTGTTTTAAGAAACTTTTAAATATAAATAAGCAGAATGATAAGCTATCCTATTGTTAGCTATTTTTTTTTTGGCTTTTTAACTAATTTTTAAGTAAACTGATACAAAAGTTATCTAAAACTGATTAGATTAATGGAATACTATCAAAAACTATTAAATAGCATAAAATATCTATAATAAGCTGAAAATAAGCTATACTACAGTAACTTGAAGAATTTAAGAAAAATTATGAAAAGCTTACAACTGATGTGAACTATGGAATAAAGAACTAGGACCAAGGACCAATCTAGCTTGTCAGAAACAAGCTAGAAAACCAACACAAGCCTTCCTGAATAGCTTTTAAACCCAGAATTGCTTATTTTGACCCATCAGTTGACTTTGGTTGACCATCTTGATTTCTTGAATTCAGAACATGATTAAGCTAAAATAAGCTTACCACAAGCTATAATGAGCTTGCATAAGCTTATAGAAACAACTTATAAGTTATTTCAATTACTACTTACTTGATTCGAATTATCAGTATAACATGAAATTTGAAATTCTCACTAACTAATGGAATTTAACAAAGATTAATATCAAACAAGCTTAAATTACTTTTTATTGATTACTGAAACATGATATTACAAGCTATCACTACTGGAAAGGAAAATTCGATTATGCTATTTTTTACCTACTTGCCAATTAAGGCTACAAAAGCTATCTATATATACATAATTAAAGTGGGAAATACATTGTCGACATCTCTGATCATATCCACACCCTTGAATTGCTCCAATTTAATCTCATTCGTCCACTTGTATTTTGGCGGGAAAAACAGGAAAGTGACAATTTCCTCTGATTTAGCTAGTGGGAGTGGGAGAGATGCATTAATTGCTTTTGGCAATGTTAGGTAGTGTGTTTGGAGGGGGAATGATGTGGTGAAGCCAGCTGTGGAAAATGGTGAGGTGGGGGGTGATGACTGGTTTTGTTTAGGCGGTTCGAAGGTAAGGGATAAGAGGTTTGACCGTTTGACTGAGTGTTTAACTCAGTCAAAGGTTGGGCTTTGTTATTTGGGCTTGGACAAAGGGTTTAGTAACTGGGTTGGATTTGTTGGGTAAATGGGATGGGTTTGTATAAAAAGGTTGGGTAATATTTAGTGATTGGGTTTTATTTTTGGGTTAAGGTTTAGATAGGATCCGGATTTATTTGTTAATTTAGCACAAGGACCTATCTTGCCATTTGCTGAAAGTTGAGGGGCTGAACTTGTAAACTTCCAAACTATCTTCAAGGGACTAAACTTGCCACAAAACGATAACACAAGGACCAAAGTTGTATATTTTTATCATTTTAAAACTTTAAGGACCAATTATGTCATTTTGCAAAGTTGAGGGACTAAACTTGTAATTTTATGAAACTTTGCACCAAAGGACTTATTATGTAATTTTATAATTCTTAAAGGACCTTTGATGACTTTTCCTGTTTTTAGAATAACCAGGGACTAGTTTTGACAACTTTTGAAAGTTGAGGGACTGAAACTGCCAATTATGCAAACTTTGTTCATTTTTCACTTGTTTTTAAACATTTTGCATCTGAAACATATAAAACACAATTCTGGGATAATTTCAGTATTATGATGCATTTCTGAGTGTTTTTGGATGTTTTGGCAGCTCAGATTAGGTAAAAATGATGAGTATTTAGACACTCATCAATCCCCCACACTAAACTATTGCTAGTCCCTAGCAATCTTTTGAGAAAACTTAATGGATTTATCTCTTTACCAAAAGCCATTACTTCTGGAGTAGCCAATGTTTTAGTATGTGATACTTTGGTACAATGATAACCAAATGATTTTGAGCAAACCATCAGCTGTCAACGGTTTTGATTTGTCTTTACCAGAAGCCGTTTGCTTCTGCACTAGGCAAGTCTTAGATAAATTATCAATATTATCTTTGGTGAGCTGATTACCAATCATGGATTTTCACTGCCTTAACCACAAGCCATAATCTTGCGGGCTAGCCAACTCTTCACTTATAAAGATATGGCGAGTCGAAAACCATACAATTTTCGGCAAATTGTAAGCCATCAACGGATTTGATATATCTTTACCAAGAGCCGTTTTCTCCTGGATTAGCCAATCCTTATGTGGGTTAGACATGGCGGACTGATAACCATTTATCGCGTTCTAAGTGAGAAAAAATTTTAAAATTTTGGCCAAAAATGGGGGTACTAGATGGTACATTTGATTAGATGGTACATTTGATCAAATTCGCAAGAATTCCCCCCCACACTTAGAACTGAATATTGCCCTCAATATTCAAAGAACCGGTGGTTAAACCAACACTTAGAACGTGAAAGGGAAATATTAATAGCCTTTTATTTTATATACACACAATTTTTTTTTTTTTTTTTTTTTTTTTTTTACTAGACATATTTACAACATGTGGGGCATCTCCCCCACACTTAGGTGAAACATGGGTGAATACCTATATATTTGCTACTGTTTTTGATTCCCGAGTCGCTAGCTTGACTCGACCCCAAATTGAGTTGATTCCTCCCGAACAGTCAGGTTTATCACGCAAGCTAACCGCTTGTGAACGGTCAACCGTAACAAAGGGTTCCTGAACAGCCCGGGAGAAAAAGCAATTTAAAAGTCTATGGGGAAGTAAGTGGAAGAGACCATCTCCATCGGACTTTCATTCAAAATGCTTGGATAACCAATTGAGCATAAGAAAGTTCCACACCGATGAGATAAATCCGGCATTTAAACCAATGTTAGATGGACAATGCCGGGATCAAAAGTAATATCCTCACTCCCGAATGAGTGAAAGATAGGGGAAATCACCGGGTAGGTGAAGGGAAGAAGAGAGATCTGAATAGCCATTAAAATAAGAACTTCCTCCTCAAGAATTGCATAATCAAATGGAAGAGGCAAGTCCTTAAACTTGATCTCTGGAAATTTATCAGTTTTCTCAACTGACTTGATTTCTTTTTTATGAAGTTGTTTTGGTGGAAGAGGGGAAAATGAATCTTCGTTTAACAAATTTTCCAGAAAAAGAATATCCCCCTCAGGATCAAGATAGTTATCATCAACCTCATGCGGAGGTGAACTATCTAGAGCGAGAAAAGCATCGACTTCATCCCAAAAGGGATCACTTCCCTCAACCGAAGTGAGAGAAGGGGAAGAGTCGGCTATGATATGCTGAGAAGATGTGGTGGGATTCCCACTCACAGAATTATGAAAAGAACCAAGATTTTCTTGAGAGTACTCCTTTGAAGTAATGTCAATGACATCGATTCGGTTAACCGAAGCAGAATCAAAATTTGAGGAGTACCTCGATGTTTGATCATGGTTAAAGGTAACAGCTTCATTACCTACACGCAAGGTGATTTCATGCTTAAATACATCAATCTGAGCATGGCCCGTTTTTAGGAATCCTCTTCCAAGAATGAGAGGAACCTTTTGATCTGCGTCAAAGTCAACAACCACAAAGTCAGCTGGAAAATGGAACTTTCCTATTTTCACAAATACATCTTCGGCAATGCCGCAGGGATGAGTTATGGTTCGATCTGCAAGCTCAAGAGTCATGCAGGTAGGAGTAAGAGCCGGAAGAGAAAGTTTCTTCCATACTGAATGAGGCATCAGGTTGATGCTTGCACCTAGATCTGCTAAGGCATAGCATTCAACCATTCCCGGAAATACACAAGGTAGTAGAAACTTTCCAGGATCTCCAAGCTTCTCCGGAAGCTTTTTCAAGATAACCGCTGAGCAGTTCTCATTTACTGGAGTTTTAGCCATTTCAATCAGTTTTTCCTTGTTGCTTAACAAGTGTTTGATTGTTGATGAAAATTTGGGCATCAGAATGAGAGCATCCGCAAGACTTATGTCAAAATGTAATTCTTTAAAGATTTGAAAGAATTTGTCCATTTGTTGACTAGCCTTCTCACGGAGCTTTTGCTCATTTAAGCGCGATGGGTAAGGAATATAAGGTTTGGATTTTTGGGCAATGACTTCAGGAGTCTCTATAGATTCAAAGACAACTCCTGGTTTGGATTTCTTTTTCTGGACAATCGGAGGCTGGACATGTGCTGTATTTGGTGGGTTTGGAATTTGCACTTTGTCCGTTGTATCCTCCGTTTCTTTCTCCATTTCAAACAACGGAGGAGGAATAGGGCCAGCTGGCCCCTCATAAGCAGCACCACTCCGAGTGGTGATAGCTTTGACGTAAGTGGTATCTTCGTCATCATCACTGTCATCAAGTACACTGACAGGAACAGCATTGAGCATTTCGGAATAATATCTGGCTGATCTTTGCTCACTAAGTTTGGTTGACAAACTTTTAACCATAAATCGTGAAAGAGTAGGATCGATTCTTGACGGCTGAGGAGCAATTGTGGGTGTAGATTTTTGGATGATAGAAGGTTGGATGACCGAAGGTTGGACGTATTTAGCACTTCCATTGTTAGTGGGAAGTACCGGGTCCTTTATCACCTTGAATTCAACATGAGATTTACCACTACGTGTACTGACAGCTTTGAGTTCACCCCTAGGGTTGACAACAGTGTTACTTGGGAGACCTCCCGAGGTAGAAGGTATATCAGTTAAAGACTTTTTGATCTGGTTTAATTGGGCAACCAATAACTGGTTTGTCTCACGTTGTGTCTTATTTGTTTCCTCTTGGGTTTTCATGAATTGCATAAGCAACTCATCTGAGGACGTCTGATTACGGTTTGAACCTTGGTTTTGATTAAAATTTGGACCACGGTTTTGGTTAAAATTACCCTGATTCTGACCTCGGTTTTGATTGAAATTTTGGAAATTGTGGAAATTTTGTCCCTGATTTTGAACAAAGCGGTTTTGATTATTCTGATTTGGCACGGGTGGAAAACCAGGTGGGACCATAGCATTCGGTGCTCGGTACTGAGTCTCAACATGCGGACGGTATTGATTTTGGTTTACTGCAGCTACGGGAGCTGGGTAAAGAGAAGCATCGGTTGCTTGACGATCATAATACGCATGTGGGCCACCACAAGTTTCACACACTTTGTTTATTGCTTTAATTTGTTCTGGTTTGTGAATTTCACTCTTCAGTTCTTTCATTTCCTTCATCATACAACGCATTGAGTCCGTTAAAAAGGCTAACTCTGAGGAGTTACCGGATGACGAGGCAGGAGTGACAGGAATATTCACTTTGTTTCGAGAAATAGGAACTTTTGATTTATTTTCACAAATTTCAACCACCTCTCTAGGTTGACGATTCAAGATATTGCCACCAGCGGCTGCGTTAAGTGCATCTTGATCGTTTTGGGTCAACCCATTGTAAAACGTATTTATCTGTTGTAACTCTGTAAAGTCTTGATGTGGGCATTTTCTTAGGAGATCTTTAAATCTCTCCCATGCCTCTCCGAAATTTTCATCGAAACTTTGACGAAAACCAGCAATTTCATTTTTTAAATTAGTCGTCTTTGATGGAGGGAAGAAATAATTGACAAACTTCTGCACTAGATCTTCCCAAGTTTCAATGGATCGAGGGGGTTCTTTATCCAGCCAAATTCGGGCTGCCCCCTCAAGTGAGAATGGAAATAGCATCAATTTGATCGCTGTTTGCGGCACATTTTTGTAATTGATTGTAGAGGTCAGTTTGTTGAACCAACGAATGTGTGCATAAGGATCCTCTCGTTCAAACCCGTGGAATTGGTTGGTAGAAACGAGCTGAATCAAATGTGTTTTCAGTTCAAAATGATCAGAATCGATGGCTGGTAAAACGATGGCATCACCGTAACCCTCGGTGGGTGCACGGAGCATTTCCGCCATTGTACGATTGTCTGCCATATTATCAGTGGGAACAGTACGAATCTCGGGTTCGACTATTTGGGCAGCACGTCTACGATTACGTCTTCTCGGAATATTTACGAGTTCACGTAAAGGGCTTGATGACGTGGAAGAACGAGTGCGCATGCACTAAGTAAAATATTCCAATTAAAACAAGACAGAAGCAAAACACAAGTGAACTTAAACCAATAATCAGCAAGCGTACGGTAGCTCTCTAAAAGATAAACGCATAGAGTGGCGGAGAAGCAAAGGTGGGCAATTAAGCTCCTTAAAAACCCGCTTCTTTCAGTCCGACAATTTAATGTCAGACTATCCTTAAACCTCCGTTAGAGTTTGTTTATCAATCAAAGGTGAGCCGATATTCGCAAGTGATACAAAGGCAAGTTTTAAATCTGATGTTTGGGAACTTATTATGGCCGTACCCCCAGTTAGGTAGTACTCTGTCTTGGTTCTCGATGGTAATTTTTTATCGTTATTTATTATTAACAAAGAAAACGGAAATTATTTTTAGTGTTTTTATTTTTTATATGATAATAATAATAATAATATATATAGAAAAGAAAAGAAAAAATATTTTTGGTATTTTATATTGTTTTTGGGAAATAGGAACTTCTTGGGAGAAGGATCTCGAATCACTAATCGCTAAAACTTACACAACTGTCGCAACACACCACCCCGGCAGCGGCGCCAAAATTTGATTCGTTCCGAAAACGTATATATAAATATAAACAGTCTCAGAACGAATACTCGTGTGTAGTGTGAAACCAGGCAAGTGATCACCTGGGTCGTTTCCCAACGAGGTGTGAATGGAAAACTGTGAAAAGCTTTGGATTAAAGTGATTGATGAATCAGATATTTGATTTTGCTTTATTTAACAATCCTAAATAACAATTTAAAGACAAATATGCACAATAAAATTAAACGCGAATAAATAAATTACAAACGCGTAACGGGAAAGCTAAAATGGGACAAAAATAAAATTTATGAAATTTAAAACCTAAAAATGTAAAATTACTAAAAACTTATTTAAAAACTTAAATTCTAATTTTTTACACTTTTTATTTAATTATTATTAATTATTTATTATTTAATAACTGATTAAACTATTTAAATTTATAAAAAATACTAAATGGACAAAGAAAAATCTAAAACTTTTTCTAAAAATATTACTAAGTAAATAAAAGCTAAGAAAATTATAAAAATGAAAATTACTTAATTAAAATTTAAAAAGATAAATTCTATTAAATAGAAGCTATCACTTTATTTCTATTTTTGATTTTTCTTAAGGTCTAAAAATATTTTTATATTTTTCCTAGATTACAAATGATAAAATAAAATTATGAAAATTAAAATTATATTTTTCTGATTAATATTCTATTTATTATGATTTAAATACTATTATAAACTAATAAAAATGATTAAAAATATTAAAAGACTTAGGAAAATTATGAAAAATTACAGTTAATTCTAAAATATTATTAGAAAGCTAAGAAAAATAAATGCAGAAGTTCAATAAGCCCAATAAGAAGATTTGGGCTAATAAGCAGTTTACAATAAGCCCAAAAATAAGCAAATAAGCTCAAAAATGCACCAACTGCTCAGGACAAGTTTCACAAACTTATATAAGCTTAAAAAAACTTAAAACACACAGATAATCCCACAAATTAAGCTAATGGACACATAAGCAGTTGCAAAGGTTTGACAGAAAACTCAGAAAAAGTCCAACTTGCAGGCAAGATTAAGCAATGAAATAAGCTGCTGAGATGCAATATTAGGGGGGCAAAATCAAGGTGATACTACTGGGTATCTAAAAACCTAAAAAGCCCCATCAAAATCTTCCCAATTGAGGTCTAATTTACCCCTAGATCAGCACCAAGAAACACTGAGTCTGCTGATTTGGTTGTATGCTGTGCAGACATGCACAAAACCAAAGGGCACCTAATCCAGCTATTGTGAATACTCAAAATGAGTCCAAAAGACCTCAATGAAGCCAAGAAACAAGCCAAAATAAGCTTGTGGCTCAATATGGCTTATTTGGCCTACGTAAGGGCTGAAATTAACACAGAGGGCACAAAACTACTAAACTGATCTAAATGGCTATTCAGGACATGGAAATAGCTTATAAGGACCAAAATAAGCTAGCTTAAAGTTGACCAAATGGTCAATGTACAGTAACACAAGATTTTGGCCTAGTGACTGTCTTAAACCAAACACCCCTTAATGGGTGCTGTTTTGGCTTTTTCAAAGGTACAAGCTGATTTTAACTTTGATTTATGGATTTTACTTGATAACTAACTTATACTAACTGTTTTAAGAAACTTTTAAATATAAATAAGCAGAATGATAAGCTATCCTATTGTTAGCTATTTTTTTTTTGGCTTTTTAACTAATTTTTAAGTAAACTGATACAAAAGTTATCTAAAATTGATTAGATTAATGGAATACTATCAAAAACTATTAAATAGCATAAAATATCTATAATAAGCTGAAAATAAGCTATACTACAGTAACTTGAAGAATTTAAGAAAAATTATGAAAAGCTTACAACTGATGTGAACTATGGAATAAAGAACTAGGACCAAGGACCAATCTAGCTTGTCAGAAACAAGCTAGAAAACCAACACAAGCCTTCCTGAATAGCTTTTAAACCCAGAATTGCTTATTTTGACCCATCAGTTGACTTTGGTTGACCATCTTGATTTCTTGAATTCAGAACATGATTAAGCTAAAATAAGCTTACCACAAGCTATAATGAGCTTGCATAAGCTTATAGAAACAACTTATAAGTTATTTCAATTACTACTTACTTGATTCGAATTATCAGCATAACATGAAATTTGAAATTCTCACTAACTAATGGAATTTAACAAAGATTAATATCAAACAAGCTTAAATTACTTTTTATTGATTACTGAAACATGATATTACAAGCTATCACTACTGGAAAGGAAAATTCGATTATGCTATTTTTTACCTACTTGCCAATTAAGGCTACAAAAGCTATCTATATATACATAATTAAAGTGGGAAATACATTGTCGACATCTCTGATCATATCCACACCCTTGAATTGCTCCAATTTAATCTCATTCGTCCACTTGTATTTTGGCGGGAAAAACAGGAAAGTGACAATTTCCTCTGATTTAGCTAGTGGGAGTGGGAGAGATGCATTAATTGCTTTTGGCAATGTTAGGTAGTGTGTTTGGAGGGGGAATGATGTGGTGAAGCCAGCTGTGGAAAATGGTGAGGTGGGGGGTGATGACTGGTTTTGTTTAGGCGGTTCGAAGGTAAGGGATAAGAGGTTTGACCGTTTGACTGAGTGTTTAACTCAGTCAAAGGTTGGGCTTTGTTATTTGGGCTTGGACAAAGGGTTTAGTAACTGGGTTGGATTTGTTGGTTAAATGGGATGGGTTTGTATTAAAAGGTTGGGTAATATTTAGTGATTGGGTTTTATTTTTGGGTTAAGGTTTAGATAGGATCCGGATTTATTTGTTAATTTAGCACAAGGACCTATCTTGCCATTTGCTGAAAGTTGAGGGGCTGAACTTGTAAACTTCCAAACTATCTTCAAGGGACTAAACTTGCCACAAAACAATAACACAAGGACCAAAGTTGTATATTTTTATCATTTTAAAACTTTAAGGACCAATTATGTCATTTTGCAAAGTTGAGGGACTAAACTTGTAATTTTATGAAACTTTGCACCAAAGGACTTATTATGTAATTTTATAATTCTTAAAGGACCTTTGATGACTTTTCCTGTTTTTAGAATAACCAGGGACTAGTTTTGACAACTTTTGAAAGTTGAGGGACTGAAACTGCCAATTATGCAAACTTTGTTCGTTTTTCACTTGTTTTTAAACATTTTGCATCTGAAACATATAAAACACAATTTTGGGATAATTTCAGAATTATGATGCATTTCTGAGTATTTTTGGATGTTTTGGCAGCTCAGATTAGGTAAAAATGATGAGTATTTAGACACTCATCATGGGTTCTTGAGTATTTTGAACTGACTAATTGATATCATCAGTGTGTGTATGTGCCTCAACAAACTCAGTGATGGTTGGGTTTGGTATGTTGTGGGGGATTATGTAATAGGAGAGATTAACATCATCTTGATACTGAGTAGAAGGATTGTTTTCAGACAGATATTCATCAGGAGGATACCTTGAAGAATTATCAATTCCTATCTCTTCTACTGAGGCAGTTGAGAACCTGATTGCATCAGTGCTCTCATCAAAGGTAACATGAAATGTTTCCTCAGTCTGCTGTCTCCTTGTGTTGAACACTTTGAAGGCTTTTGAGACAAGTGAGTATCCCAGGAAGTATCCATCATCAGCTTTTGCATCAAATTTCCCTAGGTGATCCTTTTGATTATGAATAAACACAGGACACCCAAAGACATGAAAGTAGCTGATGTCAGGGATTCTTCCTTTGAATAACTCATATGGGGTTTTCCCATGTCTCTTGACAATTATGGATCTGTTTTGTGTATAACAGGCAGTTTTGACTGCATCAGTCCAAAAATGGTTGGAAAGGACTGATCCACATAGCATTGTCCTAGCAGCTTCAATGAGTGTTCTGTTTTTCCTTTCAGCAACACCATTTTGTTCAGGTGTGTATGGAGAGGAAAAGTTTTGGGAAATACCTTTCTCATCACAGAAACATTCAAGTTCATTATTTTTGAACTCAGTCCCATTGTCAGTTCTAATTTGTTTGACCTTAATGTCATTTTGATTTTCAATGTTCCTGACAAAGGACATGATTGTTTCAGCTGCCTGACTCTTTTTGGTTAGGAAGAATACCCAGGTGTATCTAGAGTATTCATCCACTATGACCAGAGTATACTTCTCATGGTTAATAGACCTTGGACTGACAGGTCCAAATAGATCCATATGGAGAAGATGTAGGCAGTTCCTGATGGAAAAGTTGGTTTTGGTTTTAAAGGATGCTCTGTGATGTTTACCTTTTTCACAAGCTGAGCATGGTTTATCCTTAGAAAACACAAGAGATGGTAAGCCAAGGACCTTGTTTTGTTTTACAAGATTGTTAATGTTCTTAAAGTTCAGGTGGGTGAGTCTCTTATGCCAAAGCCAGTTGAGTGTATCAGTGGCCTTAGCAAAGAGACAAGTTCCATCCTGAGTTAGACTGAACATGTCTAATACATAAACATCTTGTCTTCTTGGTGCAATGAGGACAATTTCCTTATTTGCATTGAAGATGGTTCCTTGCTTATCATCAAACTGAACTATGTATTTTGCATCACATAGTTGACTGACACTGATCAAATTATACTTAAGACCATTTACATATGCTATCCTAGTAAAGACAATACCATTGCAGTTTACTGAACCATAGCCTTCAGTGAGACATGATGAATTATCAGCAAATATCACTTTGGGTCCTGGTTCTTCCACATATTTGTGCAGACACTCCTTAACACCAGTCATGCTCCTTGAACATCCACTGTCTAGATGCCAAATAGGATCCCTGGCATACTTCTGCACAAATAGTAAACTGGGTCAGTTCCTTCTAGGACTCCATTTCATGGAGGGTTTGGTATTGTAGGTCTTTATGAAAGTATTAATTGATTCATGGTCAGAGGTTGAGTGGACTGAGCTACCACATGTTTTGCATTTAGTTGCAGGGGTAGCCTCAGTAGTTTGAGAGGATTGTTTCATTCCTCTTCTTGACTGAATGACCTTCTCTTTTCCTGAGGATTTCTGAGTGGAACTTCCATTAGATTCACAGTGTTTGTCATATTGACAATCCTCAGGGTGATGGTCATTAAATCCACACAAAGGGCAGGGTGGAAAAGGCTTGGCCTTTTGCTTCTGTTTCTGCTTAGAATCCGAAGGGTAGTTAAGGCATTGAGTCTTAAGTCCTGAAAAGTTTGACATGACTGAGCATTGTTTATGATCAGAGGTCCTGTGATCTTCCTTTTTGCAAATCATGCAATAAAGGACTCTATAGCAATCATCAGTGAGATGATTTGTATAGTTGCATAGCTCACATCTTTTCAGGGGTTTTGTGGGTTTGGGTTTGGTCTTTGAGGAAGCTGGTTTTTGTTCCTTCTTGGATTGAGAGGGTTTCTCAGAAGATGCAATCTTCTCTCCCAGCTTCCTGACCATTTCAGCCAACTGATCAAATTTTGAGTCAGGGCTTTGGGTTGTTACTTCAGAAGGGACTGAAGTTGATGAGTCATCAGTATTTACTGAGACATCAAGGTTTGCTCTCTTTGGGATGTTTCTTCCCATTCTTGACCTCTCCTTTGGAGAGTGTGGTGAGAAGACCATAGGTGGGAGGCCTAAGTTAGGTGCAGCACCCTGAAGGGTATTTAGTGGAGGAAGTGGAGGGTATGATTCTGATTCAGACTCATTCAAGGACTCAGTGAGTTGTTCAGTGAGTTCAAGCTTACTGAGTTGTTCAGTAAGTCCAAGCATATTTTTCAAAGCCTGACTTTCAGGAAGCAAGATCTTTCCAGTCTCAAAGTTTGGTAACTTACTGACTGGGTTGTCCCTGACAATCCAGTCATTTGACTTGGGAAGTAATTCTTGCTCAAAAGATATGCCAGCTGGAACAAAGTTTATTTCATTATGACACACAGTTGGATAACCATAAGAGGGTCAATACCAATGGTTTTCTGAGAGATTAATCCCACAGTGTCAAAAACCTTGGGGTTCTTCCTGGTCCAGCTTTGAATGATATCCTTTTCTTTGTTAAGTTCAGTTTGAAGGGCTTGGTTTTATTTCAAAATCTCAGTGTTCTGAATTTGTAGAGTTATTGTTTCTAGTTTGGCTTGCTTCAGTACAAGCAATTCATCTCTACATTTGTTCAATTCTGACACAATTTTGTTATATTTTGAAAACAGGTTAAGCCTTTGTTCCTCAACAAACTTTAAATCAACACAAATATAATTCATGTAAGACTGCCAATCAGAATCATCATCCATAGAAAGTAAAGTATTTACCTTCTTCATGGTGATGTTGACCCACTCTTCATTTCTAGCATGGCTTTTTCCCACAACCACCTGATCCTCTTCAGAAAGTGCCATCAGTGCACTAACTCTTATTTCCTCATCTGAGGAAACCTCTTCATCATCCCAATCATATGCTTCAGCTACTAAAACCTTGTTCTTTGTCTGAATAGGTTTAGATGTTTGAGCAGCCTGAGGCAATATGGGGTTAGTTTCAAGAAGTGCAAGTTTAGCCTTGATATTCCTATATTTTGTTTCAAAATCCTTTTGACCCTTGTTTTGAAATTGTTGGGTGGACTGAAACGTTTTAGGTTGAAACTTGCTAGTTCCTGAGAATTTGTAAGAGGGTTCTGAGATAGTTTTAGAATAACAGTCCCTAGCAAAATGACCCTTTTTACCACATTTAAAGCATTCAGTGGTCTCATTTGCTTTTGGTTTTGTAAAGTTGGACTGATTTCTTTTGATGAAACGTCTTGAACTAGCAAGGAGTGCCCTTTCTTGGAATTCCAAGTTCAGGTCGTTCAGGTACTCCTCACCAGTCCTTTCATCAATTTCTTCTTCAGAATCCTCTTGAATATCCTGCACAACACCATTAGAATAGAAAGCAGTTGATATGGGTGTGGAGGTTAAGGCCTTTTTGGACTCTTTTGAGTCAGGGTATCTCCTTGAGATAAAGTTGTCCTCATAGACAAACTTCCCATAAATTTCAGGGAGCTCAAGGTTCTGAATGTGGTTAGCATTCCTCAGGCCTTGTGAGAAGTTGAGCCACTTCTCAGGGAGACTGTTGACAAAGCCAACATTTGTCTCATGTTTGGACAATACAACACCATCATTTGATAATTCATTTATCAAAGTCTTGTATCTGGTGTAGGTTTGTGAGAGACTTTCAGAGTCTTTTGCCCTGAAAGTATTATACTCAAGTTTAAGGTCCATGACCCTATTTTCCTTGGTATCTGAGGGACCCTCAAAGCTGTTTACCAAGTCATCCCAAGTTTGCTTGGCTGTTAGACAGTTGATGACTGATTCCATTATATCGTCAGGAAGACATGATATAAGGATGCTTTTCAGGCGTTGGTCTTGATTGACCACCCTCATCTCATCAATGGTCCATTGGGCCTCAGGCTTATTTAGCCCTGCGGCTGTCTTAGGGAAAAATGGGCCATCCCTGATACAGGTGATGTAGTAGGGTTCCATACCAGTAAGATAGCAAATCATACACTTCTTCCATTTGCTAAATTTCCCAGCTTCAAGTCTGGGTGCAACAGCGGAGTAGCTGCCACCCTTTTTGTCGACTAGCTGGGGTACATTGATATCAGCCATAGTAGGATCTTGGTTTTAAAAACCTAGAGCACTCTTGGTGAGTTTAAAAGATTTTATAAACCAGAGGCTCTGATACCACTTGTTGTTCCCTTTACACGATTAGAGTTAACTAGAAAGTTAATATATTTGTGTTTATGACTAATACAATGTTTAGGATTAAATCTAACAGTTATAAAACGTGAATATAAAAACAACAATATTTTTCAACGTTTAAATTCTTATTAGAAATAATTCCAAGAATCTATACCCAAGTGTTTTGCGGAACAAACACTTAGGATTGAATAGACAAGGGTATGGGGTGTCTCCTATCGAAACTCAAGTTTTGCTTGAGTGGTAACAATATACCCTCTGAGCTATCTCAGTGAGTTGTATACTCTTTGTAGGAGAGAAGTTCCTTTGTAAAAGTTCAAGACTTTCAATATACAAAGCACACTTTAACTTCTCTCCCATCTGATCTATTTATACACAAGAAATCTAAGTATAAGTGATTAAATATAATACAAGTTGTTGAGGTTGCGTGTCTGACAATTACAAATAGTAATTTTCATTTCCAAGAACCAATAGGAAAGGGCTAATAAGACTTTAGGAGTTGTTGGCTGACACTCCATGACTTTTAGCCGCAATAGGGAAGGTTGGATCTGACAAGAGAAGAGTGTTCGGCTGACACTATTATCTTCTCAGATCTTTTCCCTATTGTTCCCGCCTTTTCTTTAGGCGTTGGTTCCTCAGTCTTTCAATCACTTTGTTGGTTGAGGAGACTGGGGTTCAGTGAGTTCTTGTCCAACACTCACTGAACCATCATCTTCTTATTTGGCTTAAGTCCTACTCAGGGAGTACCGCCTTCCTGAGTAGTGAATCCTTCTTCTTGAATTCGCCTTAAGCATCCTGAAGATGACTCACTGAGAGGCTGTTCTCTCAGTGACTTGAATTGTTCTCGGTTTAAGTTAACACTTAGTTAATTTGTGTCCAAATCATGTTTGAAGCATTCTTGGGATTTTCATGACCCAACACTTTGAGAACAAGAGCAAGGCTGTGGAAGTCACTGAGCCTAAAACTATGGTTGCTATTGATGGGTTGGGTTTTGATTGGAGCTTTATGGGTGAAGAGGAGTCAACTTCAGATGAAATGGCTTTAATGGCTTTCTCCAATCCTGAGGTACAAATTAATAAATGTTCTAATACTTGTAAAGTTTTTGAAGAATTAGAAACTTTAATAAAACTTTATGATGAACTGAAAGTAGAACAGAGAAAAACTCATCAAGACCTAGTTAATCATAAGTGTGGTATGGCCAAACTTGAGAAGCAAATAATCCACTTTAGGGAAAATGAACTCACTTTTTCTGACACAAAAAGCATTCTTAATAGGGAAATATTTTTGAAAGATGCTGAAATAAATCTGTTAAGAACTGAGTTTGCTAAAGTGAAACTAGCAAAGGATAATTGATGCGTGGTTTTGCGACCTTACAACAGGTTTTACCTCTCGAGGGATCTCAAGAGGCTTACAACCCCACCAGGCAGTGTACCTGACCGATGTAGTATAGTGTAGTGGTAAGTACGGTGGATTGATCGTTCTCCACAGGGAATAGTGTTCGTTAGGATTGAAAAACTACTCTAATTAGGTCTAAGGGTGAGGGAAGATTCTTTTTTGTATTTTTATATTTTTATGAAAGCAAGTAAAATCTCGGGTTTTGAAGGAGTGGGCGGAATTAGTTGCTAGTCAACTAACCCAAACTTATGTGGAGAGAAATGTGTTTACTTAGATTTCCTTACTCCCTAACTATCTTTTACCGGTTGATTAGTGTGTATTAATTGCGTGGATGACGGGTGTATTCCTTAATACCAATCGTGGGGTGGCGTACGTACTTCCCCAACTCTACAAGCTCCTACTTCACTCCTATGTCGAGCCGGCTAGGAAGCTCCTAACATGGGATCACTAGAATTCGCTCATGCATTAAATACAACCATAAAAACCTAGTACGCATTGGTTCATGTTTCTTAAGACGTTCAAGCAAGTTACCGTATAGGAGGTTAGCCAGTTTTCTTAAGCCTAACATCGATAAACAATCATTCAAAACAATTAATAACACACTAATAACCGATAATCAATAGCTAGGTTTCATTAGATCTAAGCAAACACAAGATAAATCTGGCCTAGCATGTTAATTAAAAGGCAAGAAGAAGATATAATCAAACAACACATAGACATATTGATTGATTAAGTGATTACTTATCTTCAATTAAACATGGGAGATCTAAGGGTATGAAAACCCTTAAAAATGGCAGAAATTCGTCTTAGGGTTTCTCCTCACAAAGTTGCACACTAATGACAAAAAATTGCAAAACTATATATAGAGTTTAAGGGCTGACGGCGTCACGTTGTAGATCTTGACGCCGTCACCTCGCCGTGTCTAGGGTTCCCGGATGGCCTTCTTGACGCCGTCCCTCTTTAGTGCTCCAAAATCCGCTCTGGTCTATCAAAGGTTGACGCCGTCAGAAATGGGCTTGACGCCGTCCCTCTTTAACTTAAACCGTGATGGCCTTGATCACCTTAAAGGGTGACGCCGTCAGAATTTCCATTGCAAAACTCCCTGGCTTATCATGTGTATTTTTCATATCCACCTCTTTTGCCAAGCCATGACGCCGTCTAGAACAATCCCTGACGCCGTCAAAGGTACTTTTCCAGCCGATTTTGAGACTTTGTCATTTTCTTCACTTTTATGCTCCAAAAACGTCCAAAATGCTTCCTTTTCCAGATTTCTTCTCCAAAGTACCTAAAATGACAAAAGGAACGATTTAGGGCAATATTTGATCAAATAAATACGATTTAGGGCTTAAATGACCCCCTAAAAGCGGTACACTTTTCGCTTCATCAAATACCCTTACACTTGAGATTTGCTTGTCCTCAAGCAGATGCGCTTTTATTCTAGTCAAAATACAAATTAGGGGTCATTTAATGCTAATATAAAAGTAATTACAACAAATAGTCGTTCCACTTTAATCACAATAAGCACGGAGATTACAAACTAGCACCTCACAAGTAGTGTTTAGATACTCACATCTCTCAGGTGTCATCAAAATAAATCTCATAAATGAAAACGAATAATATCTCTCACTACCTGTCATAGCAAATAGATTACCATAGGCTTGGGAAAGGATCAAAAACCTCCTCCACTAGGCGTAAGCACCTAAGATAAACTATCAAAGAGGGATTTTACATGGGTTATAACGTGAGGTGTAGGGATATGATAAACACGGTTTTGTTGGATAAAGGATATTTTACTGGTGGCGAGTTAAAGATCTTGATTAATTACATGTACAATATGGCGTTGCTAAGCCAAGACTAGACTCGACTTAAGCTAAAAACAAAATAACAAAAACATAAAATAAACATAAAATGAAACGGGATGGTAGTCCGTATGTTTTTTCTAATTTTCTTTTTCTCAATTTTTTTTTTGTATTTTTCTTGATTTTTTCGATTTTTTTTTTTTTTTTTTTTTTTTTTTTTTTTTTTTTTTTTTTTTTTTTTGCATACACTCTTGCCCTACCATCCAAAATAATACATCATAGGGGCGTTGCATTCCCCTTACACTTGAACTTTTACATAACTTTACAAATAACTATTCTAATGACTCGAATTAAGATAATCGAAACACTTGGAGTACTTCTAAAATATTTAGCACATATGGGGGTAATAATGTTGTTCTTCCCCATTACTCCATTACACTAGTACTTTACCCATGAGTCCCAATCGTCCCAAAACAATATGTACAAGGATATGACTCGACTTAGCAACCATGTAATCAATTAGATAATTAACTAAGGGTTTAAACAAATGTTGTCACAATAATGCACTAAAAATGAGTGCATACAAGGTAGGCTAAGGCGATTTGGGTGTACATTTAAGTGGGGTGTAAACAAATTCTTACTTTAAGTAAAATGCTTAAAGTTAGAAATGAAAAGATAGGCTCTGAGGGGTGTACCAGGGGTATCGTGTACTAAAAATGAGTACAACGCAAAGGGTGTGGGAGAATTACTTGACCAATGTAGCCAATGTAATTATAACAAAAACACAGGTGTAAGACAATGGGTTAATCCTAATGCCTCTTATCATGTAGTAAATCTAACTACACGAATATAGTCTCACTTGTGGCCTCGGAATGGTCCTAACGCAAGTTCTAGAATCTAAGTGCTACCGGTACACACATCATAGCATAAATGCTTTTCCTACCAATTCTAGGGGCGAACCTCACATATTTGGAGGTGGAAAATTTTTTATTGGTACGGTTTTGTGCTAGTCATATAACTCCTATCCGTGAGACGCTCATTAAGACCAAAGTTTCACTCCTATATGTTGTAAATTTTTTTAAATTTGGCACTAAAATTGCCTTAACAGGTGTTTCTCTCAGTTTTATTACACATCTACCATTAAACAAACGAAAAATCAAGCGCAATTGTATTCTCTAAGGTATCATCATTTACCCTCCCCTTACACTTAAGCTGAACATTGTCCCCAATGTTCATTCAAAGGATGTAAAAGTAAATAAGGTAAAAGAATGAAAATAAATACTCCCCTGATTCGTTCGATGTGGATAATCCGGTAACATGGTTAAATCCTCCTCCAAGAAAATGAACGTTGAAAGCTTCTCTTCCGAAATATAAATCATCTTCTTGTCCAATATAACCTGTTAAACCTGAGAAACAAACACAAAAAACCCAAAGCATCAACCTGAACAAAGAAAACTCACAACTAGATGTAATTCCAGACTTAGAAATAAAAACAAAATGATTAAAGATATAATGCTTGTAGAATGAATATTTGCAGATTTCCTGGAGTTTATAAAACTAAAGATTTAACAAAAACTTTATGACTCCGGTAGAAAAACAAAACTTGCAAAATTTCCAGAATTTTACACTTGACGCCGTCAGGTGTTAACCTTGACGCCGTCAGAAGTGACCTGCAGAAATTTTATTGTTAGTTTCCGGAAAATTTCTGGAAAAACTTATGCCTCACTTCCTGGAAATCCTGCAAAATATTCATTATGACTCGATACAAGCATTTGACTCTAACAATTACTAGTATGCATGCTCATTTAATATTGTTGTGATTCATGTTCAATCTTGTTCTTGTAAACAAATTTGGATTCCCTTACACTTATCTTTTGCAAAATACCTTTATATGTAGTTAAGACGAAGTTAAAAACAAAATAAAGTATTTTCACAATTTACTTTGAAACATGAGCACAAACAATAACAATTAAACTTGCATACGGAAACAAATAAAATCAAACAAACAAACAAACAAACAAACAAACAAACAAATAAAGGTTGGGTTGCCTACCAAGAAGCGCTTGTTTTTGTTCGAGTCACGAGCTTGACTCTACCCTTATTTAACGGAAATAGGGGAGGTTTTCCCTACACTTAGGATTAAGTGCGGGTGGAAGTAGCGATACACACCCTTAGGGTGGAAATATGCCATGTGAGGTGAAGGGGGTGAGTGAATGACTTCCTTCATCCTAAAACTACCCGGATAATATTGGTTTATGGGTGGGTCGGTTCCTCTTTTGTCTCCTAGATGTAAATCTAAGGATGAAAAGTTGTGTAATGAAAAGTTGTGTAAAGGTTGAGGTTCCGGCTCATCAACACTAGAAAATTCCCTAGAACTAAGAGTAAGGTCATCACTAAAAGTGTTCAAACCTATATCCTCTAGTTGTGCTTGGTCCAAGGGTTCTACCTCCATCGGGATTCCTAAATTCACTTCTACTTCTTCCGGGTAAGTCACGGGCGGTGTGGGTGCCTCAAATGATGGTTGAGTATTTTGTGGGCTTACGTTATTTACCTCATCATTCCACGTGTCAAGATCACCTATATCCTCATCAATTGTTTTCTTAGGTAGTGATAATAACAAACCTAGTGCTTCATCCAACTTATGGTTTATTGATACGGCTCTATCCACAATTCCTCGGCAAACTAGGTCGCTTTTCCTATTAGCCTCACTAAAACAAGATCCTAAACATGGAGGTTGTTCATAAGAATCTATCCTAGGTGAAGGCTCATATGATTCATAAGTGTCTCTAAATGAGGTATTTTGAACTTCTTGGTGTTCTAGCCACTCAACCATATCTTGCAATCTTAGAAGTCTAAGTGAAAAGTCCATTTGAAGCAAATTACAAACAAAATCACAAAGAAAAGATAGACTACGAGAAAGCTACAAAAATAGAAAGAAAAATCTCACTTGATAGGAATCTTGTGAGTAGACCTAATAAAAATAAATTTCAACCTAAGCAATAACTACTCCCCGGCAACGGCGCCAAAAACTTGATGCGTGGTTTTGCGACCTTACAACAGGTTTTACCTCTCAAGGGATCTCAAGAGGCTTACAACCCCACCAGGCAGTGTACCTGACCGATGTAGTATAGTGTAGTGGTAAGTATGGGGGATTGATCGTTCTCCACAGGGAATAGTGTTCGTTAGGTATGAAAAACTACTCTAATTAGGTCTAAGGGTGAAGGAAGATTCTTTTTTGTATTTTTATATTTTTATGAAAGCAAGTAAAATCTCGGGTTTTGAAAGAGTGGGCGGAATTAGTTGCAAGTCAACTAACCCAAATAACTATGAATGCAAATAAAATAAAATAACTGAAAATGAAAAGGTTGTGAAACTTATGTGGAGAGAAATGTGTTTACTTAGATTTCCTTACTCCCTAACTATCTTTTACCGGTTGATTAGTGTGTATTAATTGCGTGGATGACGGGTGTATTCCTTAATACCAATCGTGGGGTGGCGTACGTACTTCCCTAACTCTACAAGCTCCTACTTCACTCCTATGTCGAGCCGGCTAAGAAGCTCCTAACATGGGATCACTAGAATTCGCTCATGCATTAAATACAACCATAAAAACCTAGTACGCATTGGTTCATGTTTCTTAAGACGTTCAAGCAAGTTACCGTATAGGAGGTTAGCCAGTTTTCTTAAGCCTAACATCGATAAACAATCATTCAAAACAATTAATAACACACTAATAATCGATAATCAATAGCTAGGTTTCATTAGATCTAAGCAAACACAAGATAAATCTAGCCTAACATGTTAATTAAAAGACAAGAACAAGATATAATCAAACAACACATAGACATATTGATTGATTAAGTGATTACTTATCTTCAATTAAACATGGGAGATCCAAGGGTATGAAAACCCTTAAAAATGGCAGAAATTCGTCTTAGGGTTTCTCCTCACAAAGTTGCACACTAATGACAAAAAATTGCAAAACTATATATAGAGTTTAAGGGCTGACGGCGTCACGTTGTAGATCTTGACGCAGTCACCTCGCCGTGTCTAGGGTTCCCGGATGGCCTTCTTGACGCCGTCCCTCTTTAGTGCTCCAAAATCCGCTTTGGTCTATCAAAGGTTGACGCCGTCAGAAATGGGCTTGACGCCGTCCCTCTTTAACTTAAACCATGATGGCCTTGATCACCTTAAAGGGTGATGCCGTAAGAATTTCCATTGCAAAACTCCCTGGCTTATCATGTGTATTTTTCATATCCACCTCTTTTACCAAGCCATGACGCCGTCTAGAACAATCCCTGACGCCGTCAAAGGTACTTTTCCAGCCAATTTTGAGACTTTGTCGTTTTCTTCACTTTTATGCTCCAAAAACGACCAAAATGCTTCCTTTTCCAGATTTCTTCTCCAAAGTACCTAAAATGACAAAAGGAACGATTTAGGGCAATATTTGATCAAATAAATACGATTTAGGGCTTAAATGACCCCCTAAAAGCGGTACACTTTTCGCTTCATCAATAATATTCAACTAACTGTTACCACATTAGAAACTGCTTTTGACTGTACTAGAAGCATAGTTGAAAATCAAATGAACAAGAGAATCAAATCTGGGATTGGATACAAGACTTGTCCACCTCCTTACAGAGGAATCCCTTGTCCCCTAGGTTTAGATCTTGCAGAATCAGGTTTACATGAATTGACCTATAAACCACTAGATAATGAGAAACCTGTTGAGAAAAGTGAACCTTTTGAGAGTGCTAGTGTTGCTTCACTCTCTAACAAAAAGGTGCTCACTGATAAGAAATCAGATGTTCTAGTTATTGAAGACTGGACATCTGATGATGAGGAAAAAGAGACTGTTTCAAACAAAGGAAACAAAGTAGGACCAATCAGTCCTAAAAGTGTAGAGATTAAGACTAAGGCTAAAGCTGTTCTGAAAACAGTTGAATGTTGTGCTAAGTGTAATAGCAAACCTAGAGGTAGCCAGAGAAATTGGAACAATCTTAAGTCACACCAACTTGGTGATGATTTTGTTATGAACAATAAGGCCTGCTATTACTGTGGTAGTCTTAATCATACTCATGCTTATTGTAACAATTGGGTTTCTGGGAATACATCAAGGTCTAAAACAAATGGAACAAACCCCAGAAAAAGTTTTGTGAAGTCTAACACACCAAAAGTTAATCATACTGATAGACCTAATAAGCCTGTTAACTCAAAACCAACTACTAAGGGTGCAAGAAATACTTTCAAACATGCACCAAGAGTTGTGAAAAGTCCCATTGAAAAGAAATCTGTGGTTAAAACACAAGATTGGAGACCAAAACCAAAAGGTCCTGCTAGAACAAATGGTACTGCCAAAATTCATACTATCAGCCCAAGGACCACAAAATGGGATAAAAGGGAAAATGCTGTTAAGTCCTCAGCATGTTGGATATGGAGACCACTCCAATCAAAATGTGCATCAACAGTCCTAAAGAGGTTTGATTACATTGATGCAAGAGGCAAACCCAAGTCAGTTATGGCTTGGGTACCCCAAGGAAACTAATATGTTTATACATGTGCAGGAACATTCAAATGATATTGCTGATCAAGGATATGTAGATAGTGGATGTTCAAGGCACTGACAGGCAACATGTCTTACCTTACAAACTTCAAATCATTTGATGGAGGATATGTTACCTTTGGGGAAGGAATCAAAGGAAAGATTACTGGTAAAGGTACAATCAAAACCAGTAAATTAGATTTTGAGAATGTGTACTTTGTGAAAGAGCTTCAGTTTAATCTCCTCAGTGTCTCACAAACGTGTGACAAAAAGAACAATGTTCTCTTTACTGACAATGAATGTATGGTTCTTTCTCCTGATTTTAAAATTCCTGATGAAAGTCAGATTCTTCTTAAAATCCCAAGACAGAACAATATGTACAGTGTTGATTTAAAGAACATTGTTCCTAAGGAGAGTTTAACTTGTCTAGTAGCAAAAGTCTCATTAGATGAATCTATGCTTTGGCATAGAAGGCTTGGTCATATAAACTTTAAAACAATCAATACAATTGCAAAATATAATTTGGTTAGAGGTTTACCCAAAAAGATTTTTCAAAATGACCAAACCTGTGTTGATTGTCTAAAAGGCAAACAACATAGAACTTCTTGTAAGCCCAAGACCCATAACTCAATTTCTCAAGCTTTATACATGCTTCATATGGACCTTTTTGGTCCTACTTCTGTGAGTAGCTTAAATGGTAAAAAATATTGTCTTGTAGTTACTGATGATTACAGCAGATTTTCTTGGGTTTTCTTTTTAAGATCTAAGCATGAAACTAGTGAGATCCTTAAATCTTATATAACTGAGGTAGAAAACCAAGCTGATAAGAAAGTGAAAGTAATTAGATGTGACAATGGGACAGAATTTAAGAATAGGGTTATGGATGAATTTTGCAAAGAAAAAGGAATAAAAAGAGAATTTAGTGTAGCTAAAACCCCACAGCAAAATAGAGTACCAGAAAGGAAAAATAGAACACTAATAGAGGCTGCTAGAACAATGTTAGTAGACTCTAAGTTACCTATTTCATTTTGGGCTGAAGCTGTAGGTACTGCTTGTTGTGTGTAGAACAGGGTTCTTGTGATTAAACCACATAAAAAGACTCCTTATGAACTTTTCTTTGGTAGAACACCATCTTTAAGTTTTATGAGACCTTTTGGATGTCATGTCACTATTCTCAATACCAAAGATCATCTAGGAAAGTTTGAAGGAAAAGCTGATGAAGGCTACATGATAGGGTATTCTTTGCAAAGTAAGGCCTATAGGGTGTATAATAGTTGCACTAGGCTAGTGGAAGAAAATCTGCACATAGAGTTTCAAGAGAAACTACCAAATGTTAAAGGCATTGGGCCAGATTGGATGTTTGACATTGATAGGCTTTCAGAATCTATGAATTATGTGTCTGTTGCAGGTACAAATGCTAATGATAATGCAGGTTTTGAAGACAATGTTGAAACAGCTGAAGATCAAGATTACATCTTGATGCCAATTTGGAAAGGATTGGATTTATCTTCAAGTCATGAAGAACCTTCAAATACATCAAATGAAGGTGTTGAAGATGATCATGGAAATCAGGGTCAAGAGAATCAAGAAAGTAGTGCAAATGAAAATGGTACTGCTAGTTCACCAGATGGTACTGCCAGTTCACAAGTTGGTACTGCTGAACCATTAAATGTTCAATCAGATGATTCCTTACCAGAAGAAGTGGGGATTGGCAATCTTCCACTTACCTATGAAGTTCCTACAACACACAACACAAGAATTCTCAAAGATCACTCCATTGAAAATGTGATTGGTAGCATTGATTCTGGTGTTAGAACAAGAACTCAAGTCTTGACTTCAGATCAAGAAGGGTTTATCTCATCTGTTTATGAAGAAAAGAATCATGAAGTTGCCAACATATGCCTGTTTTCATGTTTTCTCTCACAGGCTGAACCCAAAAACATTAACAAAGCCTTAGATGATCCAAGTTGGGTTGAAGCAATCCAAGAAGAGTTTCTTCAATTCAATCTTCAAAAGGTTTGGAAACTGGTTGATTTGCCCAAAGGTCACTGGGTAATTGGAACCAAATGGGTGTTTAGAAATAAGAAAGATGAAAGGGGGATTATGATCAGAAACAAAGCAAGATTGGTGGCCCAAGGGTATACTTAAGAAGAAGGGGTGGATTATGAAGAGGTTTTTGCTCCAGTTGCAAGACTTGAAGCAATTAGGCTATTCTTGGCCTATGCTTCTTTCATAGGTTTCACTGTTTACCAAATGGATGTTAAAAGTGCCTTCTTGTATGGTACTATTAGAGAAGAGGTGTATGTTTCTCAACCTCCAGGCTTTATTGATGCAGAATATCCAGACAAGGTGTATAGGGTTACCAAGGCTCTTTATGGTCTACACGAAGCTCCTAGGGCATGGTATGAAACATTGGCTTTCTATTTATTGGAAAATGGATTTCAAAGAGGCAAGATTGATCCAACTTTGTTCATTAAAAGAACCAAGAAAGACATCTTGTTGGTGCAGATTTATGTTGATGACATTATCTTTGGATCCACAAACCAAGAGTTGTGTGTAGAGTTTGAAAAACTTATGCATAGTAAGTTTGAAATGAGTTCCATGGGGGAACTTACTTTCTTTCTGGGTCTCCAAGTGAAACAATCAAATGAAGGCATATTTATCAGCCAAGATAAGTATGTAACAGAGATCCTGAGGAAGTTTCAGTTTGCAGATTCTAAGGTTGCAAGTACACCAATGGATTCGGAAAAGGGGTTACTCAAGGATGCTGAGGGTGAAGATGTGGATTTGCACAATTACAGATCAATGATTGGGTCCTTAATGTACCTTACATCATCAAGACCAGATATCATGTTCTCAGTGTGTGTATGTGCAAGGTTTCAAGTAAATCCCAAAGTTTCTAATCTCACAGCAGTCAAAAGGATCTTTAGATATCTCAAGGGTCAACCTAGGTTGGGTCTATGGTATCCAAGGGAATCATCTTTTGACTTGGTGGCTTATTCTGATAGTGATTATGCTGGTGCAACCCTAGACAGAAAATCCACAACTGGTGGATGTCAATTTCTTGGCTGCAAACTCATATCATGGCAATGCAAGAAGCAAATAATGGTGGCCAACTCTACAACTGAAGCAGAATATGTTGCTGGTGCAAGTTGTTGTGGGCAAGTGCTTTGGATCCAAAATCAATTACTTGACTATGGGTACAATTTTCTTAACACCATTATTTACATTGACAATAGCAGTACTATTTGTATCATTAAAAATCCAGTTCAACATTCAAAAACAAAACACATTGAAATCAGACACCATTTCATAAGAGATTGCAATGAGAGAAGGTTAATACAAGTTGTCAAAATTGATTCTGAAAATAATTTTGCAGACCTTCTCACCAAAGCTTTTGATTTAGGTAGATTTAAATACCTGGTAGCAGGTATTGGAATGATTAATCTTTGAAAAACATGTGTTTTTGTACATAATATAAATGGTACTGGCTCTTAAACATGGTACTGCTAGTTAGTCAAAAAGGTACTGTCAATTCATAATTGGTCCTGCTTGTGTAAAGTTTGCTCTGTTTTGTTCATCTTGATAATTAAATGTTTACAATGCTATAAAACAAGTGCTTTGCACTCTGTTCTTTTGGTCTGCAACTAACAAATTTCAGGTTGATAACAAAACAAGAGATCTTCCAAACAAAGGGGGAAATAAAAGTTATTTATATCTCAGGGGAGGTAATAATCTCAGGGGAGAACTTAATAGCCCAGAAAAGAAAGATAATCCAATAAAAGGAAGGAGAAGACAAGAGCATACAAGATGATGTAGAGGTTGAAAATGATAAGAATAGATCATATATTCAGAAGGGATGAAGCATTCCTAAAGGAGAAAGTTCTATCTAGATCAAACGAAGGAAAGTTTCAATTTCAGTTCATTATGTTTGTTCATCACTTGCAAAGGCATGCTGATAGATGATTTCACTTGTTGAAACAAGCATCCAAGATACACAGCATCATTGCCTCTTATAATTCCTCCATCCAAGGAAATAGCACCATCTTTAGGTCAATGTGGAAATGGTATTCAGTTCACCAAGTTTTACAAACTTAAGAGCTGGCTAGTCCATAAGCAAACGGCTTTTGGTAAAGACACATCAAATCCGTTGATGGTTGATAGTTTACCAAAAACTATATGGTATTTAACTAACCATACTTTACAGTAAATAGTTGACTAGTCCATAAGCAAAGGGCTTTTGGTAAAGACACATCAAATCCGTTGATAGCTGATAGTTTGCTAAAAACTATAAGGGATTTTTGCTAAAATTTCAAAGATACTGCCAAGAAAAATTTACTTTCAAAGGTACTGGTAGTTCAAATTTTGGTACTGGTAGAGTAAAATGGTACTGCTAGATAACCGTTGAGTCTGTCAGTTAAAATTATAGCCGTTAGGTCTGGTAGTTAAAATTAGCCGTTGGGGTAATTCTGTAAATTTCTGATGTTATATTATATTATATTTCTCATATAAAAGATCTTTTTAACCGCCTCTCCATTTACTTATTATAAATTTTCTTATTTTCGGTTAAAAGTAAAACTCTCATAATATCTTTCATCAGTCCTTATCACAATTAACACTCACCTTTCATCTTCTACCAGTACCACCATCAAATCCCACCATCCTAATCAAGTTTTTCCTTAACTTTCACCATGGCTAATCTAAATTTTGTTAAACGTCACAATCAGTTAGCATTTTTGGAAAAGTCTGAGGATAATGAATCTTTTCATCAAATAGTGGACTTTCTAAATGATTCTTACATCAGGTTTGCTTTACTTGTAAATCCCACTATTTATGAATCACAAATTTTACAATTTTGGAAAACGGCAAAAGTTGAAACTCTTGAAAATGGGGACCAAAAGTTAAAAGCCAAAGTGGATGGCAAAACCTTGACTCTTACTGAGTCATCCATTAGAAGACATATTCGATTGGATGATTCAGATGGTATTAGTCAATTGCCTGATACTGAAATTTTTGAAAATTTGGAAAGAATGGGGTATAATGTTGATTCTACTAAACTCACTTTTCTTAAAAAGCATTTTACCCCACAATGGAGATTTTTGATCCATACAATCCTTCATTGTTTAAGCCAAAAGAAAACCTCATGGGAGCAGTTTAGTGGTAACATGGCTACAACTCTCATTTGCTTGGCAACAAACAGAAAATTCAACTTTTCAAAACATATTTTTGAAGGATTGGTTAAAAATGTAGATAGCCAAACAAAGTTTTTGATGTATCCCAGATTTATTCAATGCATCATCACAAAATCAAAACATTTGTTACTTCCCCCACACTTACCTTATGAAACACCAAAACTTTCACACAAGGTGTTTTCAAATATGAAAATTGGTTTTAATGGGGAAGAAATACCACTTTTTGAGGAAATGTTACCACAACATGCTGAAGAACCATCCCCATCATCTGAATCACCATCATCAAGTTCTTCATCTGGTTACATATCACCATCTCATCATCCATCATCAATCCCATCACCAATACCATCTGTAACAACACCATCACCATCATATCATGCATCACCATCCCAATCACCTCAACATCAAAGTCTGGATTCTCAGACTTTGAAGGAACTAAAGGAGAAAGTGCAGCTCTTGGAAAATGCTCTTCAAAGTCAGAACACAAAATTTTCTAAGATCAACACCAAGTTAGTTAATAAGGTTAAGAAATTGGAGAATGAAGTGAAGATGCTGAAGGGTAAAAGATCTTCAAAGTTGGTTTTATCTAGTTCTTCAAGTTCTGATGCAGAAAGCATGGGTTTCTCTTCCAAAAAGGGGAGGATGGGTAGTTCTGAAAGTGAAGAGGAGGCTCAATTTCAATTTAATGAAGGAACTCAGGTATATGATGAAGAGCCTGCTTGTGCAGGGCAAGAGCCTGTTAGTACAAAAGAGCCTGCTGAAGCAGAGCAAGAGCCTGCTAGGATTGAGAGGCTGTTGGCTATAGATTATAGAGGTACTGCTGATAATGTTTACAAAAGAAAGAGGGAATCACAGCCTCAAGGGGGTTGTTTGTTCAAGGAAGGTTATTTATTGCTGATGAGCAATCTGCTGCTCCAAGTCAAGAACCAACACCAAAAGATAAGGGCAAGAATATTATGGCTGAAGATGAACCTAAGCCCAAAAGGTTGAAGAAAAGAGAGCAAGTGCAGATGGCTTTAGATGAGGAAGTATCCAAAAAGCTTCATGAAGAAGAAATGCAAAAAGCTTTAGAAGCTTCAAGACTGCTTGCAGAAATGCAAGAACAAAAGGATGCTGCTCAAACTCTTCTTGACACTCAAGCTACTCAGGAAACATTTGATGCACAGATGCAATGGATTATTGCTAATGATCCAATTATGAGAGGTCAAGCTTCCATAATTATGGATGACAAGAATCTTAACACTGAAGAGAAAACAGCAGAGCTTGAAACTTTTATCAACAAAAAATATAAAGAAGCAGCTCTGGATGATATTTTTCAAAAGATACAAGAAAGTCAGAAAAGAGGTTTTAAGGTGGGCTCATCTGAGAAAGATCAAGTGATCTTCATGAAGAGGTTTCTAAGAAGTCAAGCTAATTGGACTGAATATCAACTGAAGAAGAAATCTCCTGATGAAATCTACTTCCTTTATCTTAATGCCTACAAGACACGCTACTTCAAGATCCCATCTGATGCTAAACCTTCAAAGAAAAAGAATGGTGATCAAAAGAAACAAGAAGCAGAATTGGATCCAGAACAAGTAAGTAAAATGATAATTGCTTTACCAACAATTATACATGCTGATCCAATTAGGTCTAGACACCCTATTATAGACTGGGAGATTCACCATGATAGATCAGGAAAGGCATGGAAGATAACCAGGGTTGGGAATCAAACTGCCATTTTCAAAAATTTTGAAAATCTGATAAGGGCATGTGATAGAGCTGATTTAGAAGAGCTATGGAATCTAGTTCAAATCAGGCTAAACACTAAGCAAAAGACTGATGTTAAGGAACAAGAACTTTGGGTAGAGTTCAATAGGATGTATGATCCTGATCCACAGGATGTTCATTGGAAGTTTCCATATCATGATCCTACCACCACATGGGAATTCCTAAGTCTTAGCAGTGTGCATCATCTTTTTACACAAAGTGGGATTGAACTCTTTATGTTGGCTGAAAAAGAGTATCCACTGAGCTATGAAGTTCTTACAACCATGATTTCCAAGAGGTTAAGGTGTGATAAAGATGAAGAAAAGTCAGAAGTTGTTCAAAGTTTGTTGATGAACATTTTTGAACAATGTGAAAGAAAAAGGAAGAATAGAGAGTAAAGCTTTTGGAAGAGTTCCCTCAGATCCTCAAGGTATGGATTTTATTCATAAGAAACTTGTGTATTTTAAAGGGAATAACAAGTTTAGGGGAGGATTGTTGGGAATAAAATTCTCAAGTCAAAGAGCCTGCCAGATGAAGTATTAAGCCTGCTAGTTGATTTTGAAGAAGTTGAAGATAAACTAACAGTACCTTCTGGGTGAGAAGGTACTGCTAGTTGAAGAAGGTCCTGCCAAATTAAATGTCAAGTTGTTAGATATTTATTTGTAGATATTTAGTTGTTTTATTAGTCTTTGTACATTTTAACACGTTAAGTATAAGTAGTACAGTCTTCCATGTTGTGCAGAAGATAATGCTGAGTAATTTACATTGGAAGTTGTAATAGTAGGTTAGAAAAGTCTTTGTTATCTTATGCAACTTGACAACTTGTAAAAGGGTTCCTTATCCTATAGAAGGAACCCTTAGTCACCATCTTAGACATATCTCTTCAACTAATAACTTTGTAATATCCTTAACCACCAAAACCTCTCTAGTAACTTAGTTACTGATTCAAAAATCCTTTTACAAATCAAAGATTCAAGGTTACCTTTGTAATCCTGGTGATAGTTTAGATCACCCGTATTATTTCATAAATAATATTGAATCATTTTGTGTTATTCAAGTTGTGTTCATTGTTCATTATAACTCACTTTTGCATGTTTACCACCTTTGTTCCTTTAAGTGTGTTATAGTAAATTCCGCGTACTACATCACATTCATTCCTAAATATCCCAAACACATTATTAAGATCAACATCCCAAGTGTTTGTATAATCCTTCACACATGTGAAGATCGATATGCTCGAGGTTTGTTAGACCTCATATCTAGGATTAACACAATAATAATGAACAACAATATAGTACGCAGCGGAATAACCAAACGACTCATTATTATTGAACAAGGTTTGTCGAACGATTACAAACCCTAGGCATCTGTTAGAGGACTTGATGCCTAGACACACACACACCCCTTTAATGACTACATTGAGGAAGACCTGATGAATAATCAATCCCTGTATCTCTTTATATAATAGAGATACTAGGGTTACAAAGGGATAAACATAAAATAATAAAAGATTTGCTGTAATCTTTTCTTCTTTGTGAAGTTTCATCCTTTGTCTCCATAAGTCCTTCATCTTTCATCTTTTTGTCAATATCAACTCTAAATAATTCCTAACACCACATTTTTTTAATCAAAACTACAATAATAACATCCCCTCACTTGAGATGAATCATATATGAGAAAATATGGGGGGTCTTCAATGATCTTCAAACATATGTCTTCAACGTAGGCGTGATTTCCGAATCTCTCTACTTGAACCTTGAACTTGAGAAAACGGTGACATCCCAATCATGAGCTAAGACTACGCGGTAGGCTAAGGCGAATAGGTGTATCGAAACAATATTGATAAGGGTATGAAATGAAAAGAATGGCTCGGAAGGGTGTATATAGGGGTATCTTGCACTAAAGGTGAGTGCAACAAAAGAGTTTAACACGGGGGTCGAAAAGTCGAGGTGACTAATCGATAAACGCAGAAAATTATATACACATATGGGCTATTTGGGTGTTAATCCTAAAATATTGCCTTCTCGAATTGTCTCTTCCAAATGTATCAAGCTAACTCGACACACTACTCGTCTATGGTCTCGAAATGATGTAAATGCCAAGTTCTAAAGTTTACACACTACCGACACACTCAATATTTTGTGGATTTGGGGTAAATAAGGGGAAACTGAAAGGCTAAATCTCACCATGAAAATCAAGGGTTATAGTGTGCTCGGCTAAGGTCTATTCTAGTTAGGTTAAGAAAAACATGTCAAAATTTTAAAAATGGCATAATTTTTCAAAATAAAATAGAAAAAATGAGGGCAAGCAAGTTCAAGTAATAATTCTACTCCCGTCCCCCCTCTTAAAATGTACAAAGTCCCTTTTGTACTAAACATGAAATAAAGATGAGGTAAAAGTAGAATTGGAACGAGAACTTCCCTGAAATTTGCTCCAAAATGAAAGAAGGATCACGTTGAAAATGCGTGCCTTCGTCTTGCCTCCATGAGCAAACGTCAATTCCCTGAAATCACGACACTACCAACAAGTATAAATCTAAAAAAAATGGAAAAATAAAAACACAAATAAAAACCTAAATCACTTTCGTAGGAATCACGGTTGCATTTAGCATATGCAACAAGCCTTTTAAATGACCCGGTGTCCCGAGTGGACGAGTGAAGTCTCGTGAGGGTTTACAGGGAACACACCCACAAAGTTCATTTAAAACTAATACAAGGTTATGGTGTGTAAGATTAAAAATTAAATTTGGTTACAGGACAGGTTACGGCGTAAACTCATTACTGAGTTACGCCGTAATTGATAAAACCCGGGAGTCATCCAATATCAGAGGAGGGTTATGGCGTAACCATAGAATTGGGTTACGCCATAAAGGCTGCACAGAATGGATTCTTCAGACTGGTTCCATCTATAGTGAGCTTTACGCCATTCCCCTTGCTCCAATTCCTACAAAATAAGAACACAAACACACCAAACCCAACTATACTAATAAAATGAAAAAGAAAAAGGATAATTCGGGTTGTCTCCTGATGCGCGTGTATGTCGTTGCGGTTTAGCAGTATTAATGCCTACTCAAGTTTTAAATTTATATTTAGCCGACTTATCAATAACACACACACACTTAACGAGCAGTGTACCCGGTCAGTATGAATATAATGGTAAGTAGAGTGTCGATCACTAAGAGTGGAGCGTATTATCTAGTTATTCTAATCAGTATTTTAATATATTAAGTTAGCTATACAACCTAATCTAACGCAAAGGGGGTCAGCCTGAGAGACTGGCACGATTTGGTTGCAATTAAATAATAAACTAAACCAATAGGCACGAATCAGCAAATAGCACACACGTACACAGATAAATACTCGAGACAATAAGAAGGCTGTCCTGATAGATAAGTAGTTTGTCACTTGTTTTATTGCTAGTTTTATATGAAGTGTATAGTTCGATGCAACGCACCGAGATTAAGTCCTTTCTCGTTGGTTCTAATCTTATCGGCGAGTAAACCCTTAATGATTACTTATGACTATCCTATTTATCTTTCTTCCTACTTTTCTACAGACGATAGAATGCATAGGCGATCTAATAAATAGGCGAGGGCAGAGGCATGGCGACCCGATCAACGCTCAGCTAGACACAGAGGTTATCAATGCACTAATAAAAGTCACCAATGACATCAACATATAAACTTTAATTAATGAGAAAGCAGTTTTAAGGGAGTGCAATCTTTTCGTTGTCACATTACACAAGCCACCAATCTTGATGAATTAAAGTTTACTAACACAATAAAACAAAACTACTTAATGAATTAAACACATGCAGCACCTTCTTACAGCTCTTGTATCTTCGTTTGGGTGTGTCTTGTGCTGCCTTAATCGACTGAATTCGTCCTAGGTTTCTGTACTTCGGCCTTCTGTGTGTTGACTAAAAGCTTCGGAATTCGTCTGGTCTTGGGGTATTTATAGTTTCTGTCTGAGGGTAAGATGCGGCGCATCTAGTAAGTAGATGCGGCGCATTGACTTAACTTCGCGTGGGGTCCAAGATTATAATATTCAGGAATATTCGTACACCGCCAGAAGATGCGGCGTAACTCCATAATTAGATGCGGCGCATGTCCTCTTGTATCTTGGATCGTATCTGGTTAAATATTGATAGTGATGCGCCGTATGTAATAAGTGAGATGCGGCGCATCTGGAGCAGATTCGTCTTGATCTTGTCCATTTCAGTAGACTCTTAACTTCTTGCATGTTTTGCTCCATAATAAGTCCAAAATCGCTAAGTTTCACCAAATGCTTGTTTTTACCTGAGAATTACAAAAGTAAACGATTAAGTATCAATCCTCATACATAATATAATAAAACAAGTCAAATAATTAGGATAAATGATAGTAATAAAATGTACTTATTTGAGTTCATCAAATATCCCCCCACTTGAACTTTACTTGTCCCCAAGTAAACCTTAGAATTAATCTTATGAAAATGTATCCTAAAAGATATTAGGATTTATTTTTATATTTAAGCATGTATTCATTTTTGTCATAATCACACAACCAAACACTTAACGAATTAGAAGTTAAATAAAATAATTTGATAAAATCAAATCTAATCGTTTAACTGTCCAGTCGTGACGAATATTCTATCATAAGCTTGGCAAGCATACACATCTCCCCCACTAAAGCCAAGGAATAACAAGTCTAAAGCGGTAAAAAAGGGTTTTGAGGTTTAAGGGGTTAATTATTCTCCTTAATCTCTATCGATCTCAAATTCCAGAAAAGGCGACAAAATCACAAATACATGATCGAATCCACGAACACGATACTTGCAATTGCTCAAATCCTTAACTCGAACAGGCTAAAGATAGGTCCAAACTTCACCAATAATAATATATCAAAAAGGGCGACAAAATCATAAATACATAGCCGAATCCACGACTACGATACTTAAGATTGCTCAAATCCCTAATCTCAATAAATCAAAGGTTTGGTTGGATAAAGAATAATACAGGGTATGGATAATATTTGGGATACAAATTGGTGTAAAAATGAAAAATAAACAAAACAAATAAATTAAAATCCTAAGTGTGGTTAATCACTATCCCAACCATCCCATGAATAAGACTCATATCATAGAATAACTCACGCTTTAACACTTGAAACACACGCTTTAGGTAGATACGAATTATACTCAACAAGATCTTAATCAAAGAATAAACCTTAGTCGGCGTTCATATAACTGCCAACTCCCATTCAATCCATAGATATAATATACAACAACTAGTGGTGATATCGACCACTTAATACAAAACTTTACATAAGTTGGTTAAAACAAACATCCAACTCTTTCTTTTTTTCTTTTTCTTTTCTCATTTTTTCGATTTTTTTTTTTTTTTTTTTTTTTTTTTTTTTTTTTTTAAATAAACATAAACATAAATGTGTAAACTTTCACCACATCACTATAATGACAATTCTGGATAATTTTTCCATACTTTTCATGACTTCAGAAATAACGGTAATAGTGAAAGTAGTAAACACATGAAAAATAAACTCAAAGATATACAATATTTACTTTCACTCCAATTGCATTGTGCAATTTCCCGACCTAACCATAGATAATGAATTACGCACGCGAACACAGGTAATGTAAGGAAACACACTTTGCCTATAGCAATTAACCAACCACGGATTCTAATCTACAGGGTAGGCTAAGGTGTAAGGGTGTAACGAAACATTTTAACAAAGGTGTAAGAAACGAAAGGAATGGCTCTGAGTGTTTTTCTAGGGGTATCTTACTCTAAAAATGAGAGTAACAAAAGGGTTTATACGGGGGTTAACTAACCAGTGTAGTTAGCTAATAACACATAACATAAAATGAGACTATTACAATTTAGACAAGTCATTCCAATTATATAAATAATACTTATTATGGTGGTCTCGAATAGTATACAAGCCAAGTTCTAAAGTTTACAAGTCACCGGCACACTCATAGATTTGTGAATTTTGAAAAATATCACAATTTTTGAAAATAACGTCATGTGTGCAGCAATGCAACTTAGACTTTAAACAAAAACATGCTAAAAAAAATTTTAAATTTCGATATATTAAGCACATTTTAAGCATATTTTGAAAAGTTTAGGACAAGTAAGTGTTAAGTGTTCTAATTCTCCAATCCCCCCACTTAAGTTAAACAACGTCCTCGTTGTTTGTATCAAAGGTTAAAAACTGGAAAATAAAAGAATTAGAACAGAAAAACTTCCCTGAGATTTGCTTGGTATGATCCTCCATTTGTATAAGAGCAAAAATCATCTTTCTTGTGGATTAGAACGTTTAAGCTTCATAATTGATGTATCCACAGGAAATGCAGGAATCTATAATACCACCAAGGCTTTAAAACACACCTAAGTTAAGAAAGGTTCAACTTGCATAACACATTAGTAGTTAGTTAAAAATAAAACATAAAAATTAAAAAATGAAAATCATCAGGTCAGTCGATGCGCCGTATCTTATGGAAGAAGATACGCTGTATCGAGCCTGGAATAAATACGGATCAGAATAGAAGATGCACTGCATCCTTAACCAGGGATGTGCCGCATTAAAATAAACTGATAAAAAGTTTTAAAGTCGAAAATAAAAAATGCAGAAAAATAAAGATATGACCATTGCAGGAGATGCGTCGCATCTCAGGATTGAGATGCGCCGTATCCTCTGCGGCCTGACTGACTCGACACAAAAACAGAATAATAAAAATTTCTCCGGGTTGTCTCCCGGCCAGCACTTGTCTTTATTCCAGAGTCTTCAAGTTAGACTCACGTTCAGCTCATCATTTAGTCCTTGTTACGGTCCATCCTTCTTCCTTCATCCAAAATATGTTCCCGTATAGCTTTGCGACGTTTTCTTCCGTTCGGCTTAATCTTCTATAACTCTTGGTCTTCGTCGCGACATATTCTTCATCAGGTGCCAAAGAATATTTGATAATTTTAAATTTTTCGAAAATAATCATGGGTGGCTCATTATAAGGAATCCCAAGTAGTTGACACTTTCTTTTGGTGAATTCTTCCTCGTCCTTATCAACAAACTTAAAATAAGGATCCTTAATCAAATAGTCATCTAGTTCATCAATTAATGACTTATCATCTTGAATTGCCTCCCACTCTCTTTCTAATTCCCATTGTAACCTTCGACTAAGCTTCGTGTAATCATCAAATTGTTCATGCACCCATTCCCAGAAAGTAGTGTCCGATGTTCCCTTAAGTCCTTTCAAGTATTCAATTCTACCCTTTTCTTGCAAAGCCTCCGCTTTTTGTGGGCAGTCTTCAACATTATCGTACCACTCATAATCTTCAAAGGTTACATCTTTTCCAACCCGTTTCATCCCAATAATACTTCCCCCATTACAGGTTCCGTCACTCTTATAATCACAGGTCGGCCAAACACTACTCCCGTCCTTGAAAACGAAGGGTGTAAAAGTGTGATTAATGTGCTCAAATTCCCATGGTTTATCCCAAACCCATGGTATTTGGTCATTCCATTCGTAGTACCAGGTGTTTTTGAAATCATCATAAGTCTTGAACCCTGGTAGATCTCCAGTTAGCACATCATCGTCAACTTGAAGAAGGTAGTTAAATTCCTTGAACTACTTGCACAAGGGTGTCTCATAATCGAACACATCAATGTCAATTCTGAATAATTCTTCAATGCCCTCATTGACTGTTGCATCATGAAGTGACGACCCACAGTCGCTTTCTACTTCTTCGTCTTCTCCTCTCATCCAATATACCCATAATGCATCCTTAGTAGCTCGATCCATACTCTTATGGTTATTAAACTTACTAGCCAACCACTCTGAAAAATCAACATCGTTAGGATCATGGTCAACGTCAAAGCAAGCTTTTCCAATCATGTTCCTCCTTATCTCCATGAACTCGTTAAATTGCTCCTTAAAACTACGTGTCAACCATGAAGTCATAATCCGCTTAACTTCATTTGCAGGGGCAAATTTCGGACTACCATATTTAAGTTCAAGCCAATCATTGAGGGAGAGGTCCATCAATCTTACCAACTTGCCATGAAATAGTAACTCCGCCACAGCATAAATTCTTTCATCGTCCAGATAGTTCTCATTTAATCCCCAGTACTGTTCGGAATAAGGCATGCAAGAGATTTGGGTATTGCCTCCACCACAGCTTTTGTTGCTTGAGTCCATGTATGCAAGATAGAATTTCCCATCATCTTCTTCGATAGTAGTCCAGTTCAATCCTTTGGATTCAATGATAGGCCATAAGAGCGACGATTCATCTCCAGTGTACCTCACAAATACGTCATAAGAGAATACCCCTTTGTCAATGTTGCATAAACGCATGAATTCCTTAAAAACAGCTTCAAGAGGGGTCTCCCAAGAGAATAAATCCGTATCAATCTCGAGTACATTGAAGTTGACATTATCATAAACTTCCATGGATGAGTTCGAAAGCAAGAGCTCCATAGCAAGATATCCGTTCTTCGATATATCTTCCATAGCAAAATCTGTCATCACAAGTAAAATCATCAGTAGGATTTGTTCGCTAGAAGAGAAATTAATGAATATAGAAACGGATATAAGAATACAAATAGCTGATATCTGCAGACGATGCGCCGTATCCAAAAACTTGGATACGCCGTATCTTATAATCGTTAAAATTTAATCAGACTTTTATTCAGAAAATAGATACGCCGCTTATAGATTAGATTGCGCCGTATCTGTTTTAATTATCAAAAATCGATATTTATTAAAATTAAATGCGTCGTATTAACAAAAGTTAATGCGCCGTATCTTCGTTACGTTTCAAAATATAAGATTTTTGATTCAGAAGATGCGCCGTATCGATAAAATCGATACGCCGTATCTGTTTAATAATTCGAAAACTGTTTTTAATTAAAATAATAGATACGCCGTATCTGCTAAAGCAGATGCGTCGCATGGCGTTAACGTTTAGAAAATTTTTTATCAAAAACAAATACGCCGTATCTTGGGGAAAAGATGCGTCGTATCGAATTAATTAAACGCGTTGTATTTTATAAAAATTAAACGCAATACGCCGTATCTGAGAAATCAGATGCGCCGTATCGTTTGATTTAGCTCAGTACAACGATAGCAGAATACAAAAAATACAAAAAAATTAAAAGCAAATAAAACACACAAAAATAAACACAAATAAAAGCAAACAAATAACACTCAAAAACAGAAAATATGCAAAATATTACAATGAATGCAAATTAATCTAATACACAACAGAATTAGCGGTTAGATAAAAAAAAAATTAAAAACCTAATTAAAATACTAATCAAATTAACAGATAATAACAATTCACTCCCCGGCAACGGCGCCAAAAACTTGATGCGTGCGATGTGTCGTTGTGGTTTAGCAGTATTAATGCCTACTCAAGTTTTAAATTTATATTTAGCCGACTTATCAATAACACACACACTTAACGAGCAGTGTACCCGGTCAGTATGAATATAATGGTAAGTAGAGTGTCGATCACTAAGAGTGGAACGTATTATCTAGTTATTCTAATCAGTATTTTAATATATTAAGTTAGCTATACAACCTAATCTAACGCAAAGGGGGTCAGCCTGAGAGACTGGCACGATTTGGTTGCAATTAAATAATAAACTAAACCAATAGGCACGAATCAGCGAATAACACACACGTACACAGATAAATACTCGAGACAATAAGAAGGCTGTCCTGATAGATAAGTAGTTTGTCACTTGTTTTATTGCTAGTTTTATATGAAGTGTATAGTTCGATGCAACGCACCGAGATTAAGTCCTTTCTCGTTGGTTCTAATCTTATCGGCGAGTAAACCCTTAATGATTACTTATGTCTATCTTATTTATCTTTCTTCCTACTTTTCTATAGACGATAGAATGCATAGGCGATCTAATAAATAGGCGAGGGCAGAGGCATGGCGACCCGATCAATGCTCGGCTAGACACAGAGGTTATCAATGCACTAATAAAAGTCACCAATGACATCAACATATAAACTTTAATTAATGAGAAAGCAGTTTTAAGGGAGTGCAATCTTTCCGTTGTCACATTACACAAGCCACCAATCTTGATGAATTAAAGTTTACTAACACAATAAAACAAAACTACTTAATGAATTAAACACATGCAGCACCTTCTTACAGCTCTTGTATCTTCGTTTGGGTGTGTCTTGTGCTGCCTTAATCGACTGAATTCGTCCTAGGTTTCTGTACTTCGGCCTTCTGTGTGTTGACTAAAAGCTTCAGAATTCGTCTGGTCTTGGGGTATTTATAGTTTCTGTCTGAGGGTAAGATGCGGCGCATCTAGTAAGTAGATGCGGCGCATTGACTTAACTTCGCGTGGGGTCCAAGATTATAATATTCAGGAATATTCGTACACCGCCAGAAGATGCGGCGTAACTCCATAATTAGATGCGGCGCATGTCCTCTTGTATCTTGGATCGTATCTGGTTAAATATTGATAGTGATGCGCCGTATGTAATAAGTGAGATGCGGCGCATCTGGAGCAGATTCGTCTTGATCTTGTCCATTTCAGTAGACTCTTAACTTCTTGCATGTTTTGCTCCATAATAAGTCCAAAATCGCTAAGTTTCACCAAATGCTTGTTTTTACCTGAGAATTACAAAAGTAAACGATTAAGTATCAATCCTCATACATAATATAATAAAACAAGTCAAATAATTAGGATAAATGATAGTAATAAAATGTACTTATTTGAGTTCATCATCTCCCGAAAGAGCACTTTTGTTTATTTAACGAGTCTTTAAGTTAGACTCAAAGCCATGTTCACCAATGGTTATTAGTCATTTCGTGGAGGTAACAATCTCCACGTTGTATCTACTCAATAAGCTTTTCATCCCTCTTATACTCGTCTCCAAGCTCTAAACAACCCTTATAGAACTCTTTTATCTTTTGGTATGGGTATTCATAACCGTTGGCTTTATCTTCGTAGCTCATGTCTAGGAGTGGCCTGACTGAACTCAATTGTCACTTCGTCAAATGTTTTAAATTGGTTACGGTTCTCAGCATTTTGAAGATTGTCTTGTCATTGCCATTTTTCAACCACACAATTCCTTTTTTGGCATCTCCCTCTAAACCGGACATTGCCTTGAAAGGATTTCCAAGAATTACTCCCGTTAAGTTGTCCTCCACGAACTCACTTATGTCATCCAGAACCATAAAATCTACAAGAAAAGTGTAGATTCCAACGAATACGTGAATATTAGTGGCAACACTGTCACACCTCGCCAATGGCGGAAACGCGAGTGCAACATCATGGATATCATCACAACACATGGCGTCTATATAGAGAATTACTACATGCAAATAACTAAAGCAAAGTACAGACACAAAGTGTCGTAACGATACCCCAAAATAGAATAACCAAAAACAATCTCCAAAGGTATCTTCATTAAAACATAAAGTAAAAATGAAAAACATTCGAGTATCACAAACAAAGTTCACTTAATCAAACTAAATTCAAAGATAAGCCATCCTTAATGCAAACTAGGTCTCTTCTAATCGCACCCATCTATCTTAGCCTTAGAATGCTCACCTGAAATGATGCTTAAAAACGTCAACATAATGTTGGTGAGATTCATAGGTTTAAGACACACAATACACCTCGATTATCAGTTCACTGTGATTATAAAACATAGCAGGTGATGAAGCGAAAAGTGTACCGCTTTTAGGGGTCATTTAAGCCCTAAATCGTATTTATTTGATCAAATATTGCCCTAAATCATTCCTTTTGTCATTTTAGGTACTTTGGAGAAGAAATCTGGAAAAGGAAGCATTTTGAACGTTTTTGGAGCATAAAAGTGAAGAAAACGACAAAGTCTCCAAAGCTGCTGGAAAAGTACACTTGACGGCGTCAAGGATTGCTCCTGACGGCGTCATGGCTTGGCAAAAGAGGTGGATATGACAAAATACACGTGACGCTCCAGAGAGTTTTACAAAAGAAAGTCTGATGGCGTCACCCTTTAAGGTGATCAAGGCCATCACGGTTTAAGCTAAAGAGAGACGGCGTCAAGCCCTATTCTGACGGCGTCAACCCTTGATAGGCCAGAGCGGATTTTGGAGGATTAAAGAGGGACGGCGTCAGGAAGACTATTCGGGAACCCTAGCCATGGCGAGGTGACGGCGTCACCTCCTACAACGTGACGCCGTCAGCCCCTAAACTCTATATATAGTTTTGTAATTTTTAGTCATTAGTGTGCAACTTTGTGAGGAGAAACCCTAAGACGAATTTCTGCCAATTTTAAGGGTTTTATACCCTTGGATCTCCCATGTTTAATTGAAGATAAGTAATCATTTAATCATTCAATATGTCTATGTGTTGTTTGATTATATCTTGTTCTTGTCTTTTAATTAACATGCTAGGCTAGATTTATCTTGTGTTTGCTTAGATCTAATGAAACCTAACTATTGATTATTGGTTATTAGTGTGTTATTAATTGTATTGGATGATTGTTTATCGATGTTAGGCTTAAGAAAACTGGCTAACCTCCTATACGGTAACTTGCTTGAACGTCTTAAGAAACATGAACCAATGCGTACTAAGGTTTTTATGGTTGTATTTAATGCATGAGCGAATTCTAGTGATCCCATGTTAGGAGCTTCTTAGCCGGCTCGACATAGGAGTGAAGTAGGAGCTTGTAGAGTTGGGGAAGTACGTACGCCACCCCACGATTGGTATTAAGGAATACACCCGTCATCCACGCAATTAATACACACTAATCAACCGGTAAAAGATAGTTAGGGAGTAAGGAAATCTAAGTAAACACATTTCTCCCCATATAAGTTCCACGACCTTTTCATTTTCAGTTATTTTATTTTATTTGCATTTGTAGTTATTTGGGTTAGTTGACTAGCAACTAATTCCGCCCACTCCTTCAAACCCGAGATTTTACTTGCTTTCATAAAAGTATAAAAAATACAAAAAGAATCTTCCCTCACCCTTAGACCTATTAGAGTAGTTTTTCAATCCTAACGACACTATTCCCCTAGAGAACGATCAATCTCCCGGTACTTGCCACTACACTATACTACATCGGTCAGGTACACTGCCTGGTGGGGATTGCAAGCCTCTTGAGATCCCTCGAGAGGTAAAACCTGTTGTAAGGTCGCAAAATCACGCATCAGCAGGACAGCAAAAATATAGTTATTATACAACTAACATGCAATCATAGCTTACGGGACGGAACGTGCCCACCGATCTAAGTATAAATAACCACCACAATTGGGATGAAACGCGCCCACCGATCCAAATACCACCACAATTGGGATGAAACGCGCCCACCGATCCAATATAATGGGAAAATTAATACCCTCCGGCCGGACCACACAGAATAATAATGAGTAGAGCCACTAGGACTTTCCCACTCAATTAATCACCACACAGAAACACCACAATAACATGCAGTATACATATAATAACCATTACAAGTCCATGCTTTTTATTAAACACATAATCACAGTAACTCAAAACATTTAAACAAGCATCATCTCCATCCCAAGTTAAAAACAAAGTAAAAATTGGGACTATAAAACTCACCTCAACCTTGCAGCTTCTAAATTATCCACACATAAATCTATACAAACAAAACAATACCACATTACACGTGACCAAGCTAAAAGCTATAGTCCATGTAACACATATATGATGGATGTCTAAGGTTCATATAACCCACCATGGATTACCTAGACTCCATACTAATCACTACCAGACACTTATACTCACTAAATCCCTTAAATAAAACCTTTCCGAAAACGCAGATTTTTAGGGTACTTTCACCCACATAAAATCACGACCAAAAATTATCCAAAACTCACACAAAACATTCACCATGATCCTTCATTAGCATACAAGTTTCTCCCAGAAGGCCATGCATTAAAAACACACACAAGTACCCAATGAAAAATCAAACATGAAAACTATCCAGATTCGGATCTGAACGCACACCAAAAAGTTTTGACCTCTTAGACATACTCGCACAACCTATTATCATCTAATTTTCGCGTGGAAGTCAAACATAATATAGAAATCAATTGCCTCATAAGGGCTAACCCAAACTACACTTTTTAAACCACTTTTGATCTCAATAATTCTAACCTAAATCTGTCCCGGTTTAACTGTTTTGACACCTTAACTCATAAAATTCGTTTGACTGACTTCCCGACCTCCAAAACACTCGTGGTTGGACTTTTTGGAAATCTATTTCTCTGTACTACAATCTAGACATAAAATTTGTGATCTAGCTCATTTTCATCTATTATATCTCATCGTATCTTTACAGCCTTATTATTCTGCCAGAAACCTAACTCATTAATTACCAAGTTTTAAACCCTAATCTCTTCACCAATTATCATCATATCACTAATTAATGATTCCCACATGTTTTATAATCATAATTTACAGATGTGAACATAAACCCTAATCCATCATAATATAGTTACATGAATTATAAAAATTAATTAAGCATAAGTATTATAAATTTTACCTTGATTATTGAAAGATAAAAACCCTAAAAAAATTCTCTTCTTCTCTTTTCCTCTGGCTTGGTCGATTTTCTCATTATGGAGGAATGAGGGTTTTGGTTTTGTATTTATAGTGGTCTATGGATTATTCTAGAAAATCTTTTAATTAGTAATTAGATTTGGTATCAAATTTGGTTTCCCCCTTATCCCTAATTTCGGCCGCCCATATATATATATATATATATATATATATATATATATATATATATATATATATATATATATATATATATATATCGGCCGCCCATATATATATATATATATATATATATATATATTATTTTCTTTATTAAATTTAATTATTACACTTAAAACCTTATACTCTTTATATTTTATAAAAATCCTATACCGAAATTAACACCTTACGCGATAAACTTTCATTTTTACGACAACTCGGAAAAATATCATTTTCAAAATAAAGTTTCCAAAAATAGAAATTTCACACTTACTATAAATATAACTCATGAAAACGACCTCCACGTAACTTACTAACGCTTCAATTATTTGAACGAAGACTTGTTACGGAAAATCACAAAACACTAAAACTACACAAGTCATTTCTACACCACCAAGACGATCAAAATGAACTTATCCCAAAATTCACCGCTACTCAAACATGACGAAAATCTCACACCAAGGGATTTAGTGCTAACACACGTACATATACCGCTCATATACCACATATATACCGCATATAACACATAATACACACCAAACAAAAGTTAGATAGGTTGAGACTATTAGTCAAACTAACCTTCTAAAATCACGGTTGTTACATCATCCCCCATTTAGGGAAATCGCGTCCCGAGATTTAATAGCTCGTCTCATCAACCTTCTCAGCAAACAACTTCGGGTACTTGGACCTCATCTGATCCTCACGTTCCCAAGTAAACTCAGGACCACGTTTGGAATTCCAACGTACCTTTACCAACGCTATCTTACCACGCTTCATACTCTTGACCTCTCGATCCATAATCTCAATAGGTTCCTCAACAAAATGAAGAGTCTTATCTACCTTAATCTCATCTAATGGCACATGCAAACTAGCATCCGCCAAACATTTCTTCAGATTAGATACGTGGAACGTATCATGCACACTACTTAATTCCTCAGGCAATCTCAACCGATATGCCACAAGTCCAATCCTCCCGTAATTTCAAACGGTCCTACATACCTTGGTGCTAATTTGCCTTTCTTACCGAAACGTACAACACCTTTCCAATGAGACACTTTCAACATTACAAGATCACCAACACTAAACTCCAAGGGCTTACGGCGATTATCCGCATAACTCTTTTGGCGATCTCTTGCTGCCTTAAGTCTTTCCTTAATCTGAAACACCTTATCCGTAGTCTCTTGCACTAGTTCAGGACCAATTAGTTGGCTTGTTCCAACCTCTGCCCATAGAATAGGTGATCTACACTTCCTCCCATACAACATTTCAAATGGAGCACATCTAATACTGGAATGATAGCTGTTATTATAGGAAAATTCCGCCAAAGGTAGATGAGTATCCCAGCTTCCTCCAAAATCAATAGCACATGCCCTAAGTAAATCTTCCAAAGTCTGAATCGTTCGCTCACTTTGCCCATCAGTCTGTGGATGATAAGCAGTGCTCATATCCAAACGCGTATCCAACGCCTTTTGCAACGACTGCCAGAACCGCGAAGTAAACCTACTATCGCGATCAGAGATAATCGACACAGGCACACCATGTCTCGCCACAATCTCATTAATATAAATTCTCGCCAGCTTCTCCATCTTATAATCCTCACGAATGGCCAGAAAATGTGCAGACTTCGTCAGCCTGTCCACTATGACCCATATCGTGTCATGTCCATTACTTGTTCTAGGCAACTTAGTAATAAAATCCATTGTTATTCTCTCCCATTTCCACTCAGGAATCGGCGGTTGTTGTAACAACCGAGAGGGTTTCTTATGTTCCGCCTTAACCTTCAAATAAGTCAAGCATTGGCTAACATATTCAGCTATTTCCCTCTTCATTCCTGGCCACCAGTAAGCATCTCTAAGATCATAATACATCTTGTCCGATCCTGGATGAATCGAGTATCTCGTCTTATGAGCCTCATCCATGATCAACTTCCTTACACCTCCTACCGATGGAACCCATATTCTATCTAAGAAATACAGTCCACCGTCCTCCTTTTTCTCCATTTGCTGATCCAAGCCCCGCAACATCTCAGCAGTCGCATTCTCATCCTTAAGAGCTTCCTCTTGAACTGCCAATATCTTACCCTTAATTCCCGACTGCAATGTCATGCACATAGCTCGTATACGCTTAGGCTTAATTCTTTCCTTCCTACTTAAAGCATCAGCTACCACATTTGCCTTTCTAGGATGATAGCGGATCTCGCAATCATAATCACTAAACAATTCAATCCACCTACTTTGTCGCATGTTCAGCTCCTTCTGACTGAAGATGTGCTGAAGACTCTTATGATTTGTATAAACAACACTCTTTGTGCCATACAGATAATGTCTCCAATTCTTGAGAGCAAATACTACCGCACCAAGCTCTAAATCATGAGTGGTATAATTCTTCTCATGAACCTTGAGTTGTCGGGATGCATAAGCTATCACCTTACCCCTCTGCATTAGCACACACCCAAATCCTTGATTCGATGCATCACAATACACAACAAAATCATCTGGCCCATCAGGTAACGTCAGAATAGGTGCATTACACAAACTATCCTTTAGTGACTGAAAAGCCACCTCCTGCTCTTCACCCCAAACATACTTCTTGTTCTTCTGAGTCAACAAAGTAAGGGGTTTAGCAATCTTCGAAAATTCGCTATAAATCTTCGGTAATATCCTGCCAATCCTAAGAATGAGCGTATTTCGGACGGCGTCGTAGGAGCCTTCCAGTTCTTGACCGCTTCTATCTTACTAGGGTCTACATGTATTCCTTCACTATTCACCACATGTCCAAGAAAATGTACCTTCTCAAGCCAAAACTCACATTTTGAGAACTTGGCGTACAACTTTTCTTTCTCCAGTAATCCAAGTATCAACTTCAAATGTTCTCCATGCTCCTTCTTCGACTTAGAGTAAATTAGAATGTCGTCTATGAACACAATCACGAATTTATCCAAGTAAGGCTTGCAAACGCGATTCATCAAGTCCATGAATACCGCAGGTGCATTTGTCAACCCAAATGGCATAACCGTGAACTCAAAGTGTCCATAACGAGTCCTAAAAGCAGTCTTCGGAATATCCTCCTCATGCACTCTCAACTGAAGATACCCTGAACGTAGATCTATCTTCGAGAAAAATCGAGAACCTTGTAGCTGATCAAAGAGATCATCGATTCGAGGAAGAGGATATCAATTCTTAACAGTTAACTTGTTTAATTCCCGATAGTCAATACACATCCGGAACAAACCATCCTTCTTCTTAACAAATAACACAGGTGCTCCCCACGGAGAATGACTAGGTCGGATAAACCCTTTATCCTGAAGTTCTTGCAACTGCGCTGCCAACTCCTGCATCTCAGAGGGTGCCAAACGATATGGGGATTTCGCCACAGGTGCCGCTCCAGGAATCAACTCAATACGGAATTCAACTTGACGGATTGGAGGCAATCCAGACAAGTCTTCAGGAAAAACGCCCGGAAACTCACATACCACAGGAATCTCTTCTATTTTCCGCTCTTTAGCTTTTGCGTTCTTAAGGGACTTCAGCTTACTCCCTACGCATTCCCCTTGTATCCGAAGTATAACACCATTCTCTAAAGGAATATGAACTACCTTTTCGTGGCATATGACCTCGACCCTATGCTTAGACAACCAGCTCATCCCTATCACCACATCGAAACTCCCATGCCCAAAAGGTATCAAATCAATCGTAAACGGGATACCCTCTAACACTGTAGTACACCCACGAATAACCTTGTCAACCTCTACTTCCCTACCGCTAGGTATCTCAATCACAATACTAGACCTAAGCTCACTAGGTTCAACACACAGATCGTTGATACCATTAGGCGCCATTCACGACATTCGCGAATACATAGTCATAAGTATCCCCATCGAATGGGACAATTAACACAAATATCACAGTTAAATCAAATCCTACTACACGTAAGCATGTCATCATTGGTCAATGTAGCATTGGTCGTAAGTCCACATGTGTCGTGATACATGTATAATTATGTTGGCCACCCATAATTATAGATGTATCCTTTCACATGTGTACTCGCTTCCAATACCACACCTAACAATAATAACACCTTACAATAACACATACACAAACTTAGAATAATCACATATCACACCCATAAAATATTCAAACTCGCTCAAGCCTTATTATAAATTACTTGGGAAAAATCCCAAAATCCAACGGAATCCATATTCCAACACAATACAAACATCAAAAGACATCCAAAACATAACGCTAAACAACAATGCCGCACGTGGCTCGAGCTCTATCCCTACGCTTAAATCGTGTTACTCGCGGTGGACTCCAGATCTGAATCCACTTCATCTTCCTCACTTAGCCATCCATTTCGGTTTCCCTCGGGCTGTGGTAGTGGACGACTAGCAAAACTACTCCTGAGGCTCCTTTCTTCCTCCTCTATACGGTCCACAAACCCATACAATTCATGATGCTCAGCCAGAACTGCTCCTCCATCTTCTATGAATTTGGGACACTTTCCCGGGTACCTAGTCGTGGAGCCGTCTTTATTGGTTACCTCCGTCTCGTACACTTCTACCTCCATTCCACCCACGTTCACTAAGGTCAGCTTTCCTCGATCAGACATGGCCACATACTCGCAGGAATCAAAATCCTCATGTTAGCCCGTCTCAAGCTACCGATCCTCTTGCAACCAGTAGCGACAACAATTTCCCAACGAAACTTGCTACGCGCGAGAGGTGCCATGCTAAAAATGACACATAAGATACTAAGTACGAGGGTCCAATAGGCGTCCAAAACTCAACACAACTACCCATAAACTCAAGAAGAATAAACACGTAAAATACCATACTCACACATAGGCCCTAAATGCAACTATATAAGGGACTCCTAGGTTATAGTCTAGGTTCAACCACCTACTTCTCTATAACCAAGGCTCTGATACCAATCTGTCACACCTCGCCAATGGCGGAAACGCGAGTGCAACATCATGGATATCATCACAACACATGGCGTCTATATAGAGAATTACTACATGCAAATAACTAAAGCAAAGTACAGACACAAAGTGTTGTAACGATACCCCAAAATAGAATAACCAAAAACAATCTTCAAAGGTATCTTCATTAAAACATAAAGTAAAAATGAAAAACATTCGAGTATCACAAATAAAGTTCACTTAATCAAACTAAATTCAAAGATAAGCCATCCTCAATGCAAACTAGGTATCTTCTAATCGCGCCCTTCTATCTTAGCCTTAGAATGCTCACATGAAAATGATGCTTAAAAACGTCAACATAATGTTGGTGAGATTCATAGGTTTAAGACACACAATACACCTCGATTATCAGTTCACTGTGATTATAAAACATAGCAGGACAACAAAAATATAGTTATTATACAACTAACATGCAATCACAGCTTACGGGACGGAACGTGGCCACCGATCCAAGTATAAATTGGGATGGAACGTGCCCACCGATTCAAATACCACCACAATTGGGACGGAACGCGCCCACCGATCCAATATAATGGGTAAATTAATACCCTCCGGCCGGACCACACAGAATAATAATGAATAGAGCCACTAGAACTTTCCCACTCAAATAATCACCACACAGAAACACCACAATAACATGCAGTATACATATAATAACCATTACAAGTCCATGCTTTTTATTAAACACATAATCACAGTAACTCAAAACATTTAAACAAGCATCATCTCCATCCCAAGTTAAAAACAAAGTAAAAATTGGGACTATGAAACTCACCTCAACCTTGCAGCTTCCAAATTATCCACACACAAATCTATACAAACAAAACAATACCACATTACACGTGACCAAGCTAAAAGTTATAGTCCATGTAACACATATATGATGGATGTCTAAGGTTCATATAACCCACCATGGATTACCTAGACTCCATACTAATCACTACCAGACACTTATACTTACTAAATCCCTTAAATAAAACCTTTCAAAAAATGCAGATTTTTAGGGTACTTTCACCCACATAAAATCACGACCAAAAATTATCCAAAACTCACACCAAAAATTCACCATGATACTTCATAGGCATACACGTTTCTCCCAGAAGGCCATGCATTAAAAACACAAACAAGTACACAATGAAAAATCAAACATGAAAACTATCCAGATTCGGATCTGAACGCACACCAAAAAGTTTTGACCTCTTAGACATACTCTCACAACCTATTATCATCTAATTTTCGCGTGGAAGTCAAACATAATATAGAAATCAATTCCCACAGAAGGGCTAACCCAAACTATACTTTTTAAACCACTTTTGATCTCAATACTTCTAACCTAAATCTGTCCCGGTTTAACTGTTTTGACACCTTAACTCATAAAATTCGTTTGACTGACTTCCCGACCTCGAAAACACTCGTGGTCAGACTTTTTGGAAAGGTATTTCTCTGTACTACAATCTAGACATAAAATTTGTGATCTAGCTCATCTTCATCTATTAGATCTCATCGTATCTTTACAGCCTTATTATTCTGCCAGAAACCTAACTCATTAATTACCAAGTTTTAAACCCTAATCTCTTCACCAATTATCATCATATCACTAATTAATGATTCCCACATATTTTTTAATCATAATTTACAGATGTGAACATAAACCCTAATCCATCATATTATAGTTACATGAATTATAAAAATTAATTAAGCATAAGTATTATAAATTTTACCTTGATTATTGAAAGATGAAAACCCTAAAAAAATTCTCTTCTTCTCTTTTCCTCTGGCTTGGTCGATTTTCTCATTAGGGAGGAATGAGGGTTTTGGTTTTGTATTTATAGTGGTCTATGGATTATTCTAGAAAATCTTTTAATTAGTAATTAGATTTGGTATCAAATTTGGTTTCCTAATTTGCCCCTTATCCCTAATTTCGGCCGCCCATATATATATATATATATATATTATATATATATATATATATATATATATATATATATATATATATATATATATATATATATTATTTTTTTTATTAAATTTAATTATTACACTTAAAACCTTATACTCTTTATATTTTATAAAAACCCTATACCGAAATTAATACCTTACGCGATAAACTTTCATTTTTACGACAATTCGGAAAAATATCATTTTCAAAATAAAGTTTCCAAAAATAGAAATTTCACACTTACTATAAATATAACTCATGAAAATGACCTCCACGTAACTTACTAACGCTTCAATTATTTGAACGATGACTTGTTACGCAAAATCACAAAACACTAAAACTACACAAGTCATTTCTACACCACCAAGGCGATCAAAATGAACTTATCCCAAAATTCACCGCTACTCAAACATGACGAAAATCTTACTCCAAGGGATTTAGTGCTAACACATGTACATATACCGCTCATATACCACATATATACCACATATAACAAATAATACACACCATACAAAAGTTAGATAGGTTGAGACTATTAGTCAAACTAACCTGCTTAAATTACGGTTGTTACAAACCCCAAGGAAGTTATTTCCCTTGTATTCGAGTTCCTTCTTCATAATTTGGTTATAGTACTCATTGGACATAACATTCACTGGTGAGCTTGCGTCAACAAAAGGATGGAAGTCCGTGAAACCAATCTTGCACGAGAGTTGAAGGTTGTAGGGGTTTCGGTGTCCCATCCCAAAGAACAGAGGTTGGCCTGGTGGTGAAACTGTTTTCCCATGATCAGCTTTCCAAGGGACCATATCTATGTCATTACTGAAATCATCCGGCCCAATTCCTAATCTTTCTTCGTTTTCTTCATACTCAACAAAAAGGTCGAAATATTCTCCCGGTGAAATGTCGTTGTGCTCAGTAGAATTTCTTGGAGCTTCATTTGTCAAAAATGCCTCCAGCTTGTCTCCAAAGTCATCTGTTTCTTGAACCTGATTTATCATACAAACCTTTTTGGGGATAGAAATAATCTCGTTAGCCCTAAAAGTTTTAATTTCCCCATCTACTTCAAGAGTCATTTTCTTGCCATAAACATCAACCCTAGCATGGGCAGTGGCAAGCATAGGTCTTCCCAGAATAATAGGGATTTTGTCATCTTCCATAATTTCTAATATAACAAAATCTACTGGAAAAACAAACCTATCAATTTTGACTATAACGTTTTCCACGATTCCCTTAGGGGACTGCATGGATTTGTCTGCCATTTCAATATCCATTTTAATGGGTTTTAAACTTCCAACTCCTAGACGCAAGAACATAGAATAGGGCATAATACTTATACTAGCCCCTAAGTCTGCTAATGCATTGCTTATTTCAAGTTTACCGATAAGACATGGAAGAGTGAAACTCCCTGGGTCTTTTTCCTTAGGAGGTAATTCATTCCTCAAAATTGCAGAGCACCTAGCATTTAGCTTTATCGAAGCTATTTCTTCCAAGCTACCTTTCTTGTTGATTAGTTCTTGCACAATGTGAATTTTGTTAGATTTATTTTTAATTGAATTCACCAAAGGTAAATTTACTAGAAGAGTTCCCAAATCATCAAGTAGGAGCTGTTCTATGAAGAGTCTCCTTTTGACTTTTTCAGAGAAAGTAGTTGGTTCACTTTGAGTTTCTTCAGTCACAATTAACTTAATTTCTCCGGTTGTCACTGTATTGACAATCTCTTCTCCAACTTCCGCTTGTTTAAACAATCTTTTATGGCTTGGGCGCATTGTTCCACCTTCCTTTCGAGGTTTTTAATCCCGATATCGTGAGCTTTGAGGGATGAAATGGTACTTTCAACAAAAAATTTCATCATTTCCTCCTCATGTGCTTGCCTCATCGTGGACTCCTCAATGTACTTCGAAATTAGCTCCTCAATGCTGACTCTTTCTTTTGTACCAACCATGCTTTTAACTTCCTCCTTCCTTAGAGCCTCCTCTGCCCGATTTCTCTCCTGTCTTCTTTTCTCAAACGCCAGCCCATAATCATCTCCTCTCTTAATCATGGTCTTCATAACTTCACGTTTAAAATTATCCGTAGGTCCATACCCAGTTTCAACATGCCACTTATGACAGTGGTCGACCATCATTTGAATAGATTCCCAGGCTTTTTCTGGCGTCATTCTTGGGATTGGTGTTTGAGAGTCAAGAACTTGGCGAGTCTCGGCATCTAATCCTCTATAAAATATGTAAATCATTTGATGCTTATTGAGGTCGTGCATTGGACATCAGTAAAGAAGTTCATTATATCTTTCCCAAGCTTGATATAACGTTTCTTATCTTTCTTGCAAAAACCCGCGGATATCTCCAAGAAGCCTAGTTATCCTAGAAGGCGGACTGAATTATTGCACGAATGCTTTTCGGAGACGTTCCCATGATGCCTTCGAATCGGGAGGAAGTCTAATGAACCATTTCTTTGCTAATCCATTGAGGGTCATAGGAAATATCTTGAGTACAAGGGAATACCTTGAGACATTTGGGATACCATAAAGGCGACATAAGTATAGAACCTCCTCTACATGTTCCTGAACATCTTCATCTTTTTCTCCAGAAAACTGTCTGTTATGTAATTCCTGGATGAGTTGGCTAGGAATCGAAAACCCACCTATTTCAGGGTTAGGTGTATTATCGAAATTTCTTTTGTAGTTTACGTTTGTCCTATCCAAATATTGCTCCATGGTAAGTCCGTTAATGTTGGGTTCTTCATTTGTCTCGGGTTCAGAATCAAAATGCTCAGATTCATAAAATGAGAAAATGTTGTGGACAGAGATTGGGGTGTTGTTTCTTTTAACCCGAAATTGCTTTTCCGGATTATCATATGGTGTGGCAAGGAATGGTCTAGAACTCCGAGTTTTGTATCCTGACATTATAAAATATTAGAAAAAGAATAAAATAAAAATAATAATTGACTTAAACTTAAAAGCCCTAATATAGCTCCCCGGCAGCGGCGCCAAAAACTTGATGCAGAATTTCTGATAAGGTTTTAATATTTATAGTTGTCTCGTCTACCTATGGTCTACCTTATGCACTCACCGGCAGTGTACCCTGTCGTGTGTAGTGTAGTATTCGGTAAAGCCGAGGTCGTCCCAAGAGCTATGTGTATCTGGATTCTAACTTAAGTCTATGTCACGTTTTAAAGGGGTTTATGATTTGTTTGATTAATTAAACTAATAAATAGAAATGAAATGCGGAAATTTAATAGATTTGAATGCAGTAGGGAGAAAGTGTACTAGCCTAATTGTTCATCCTATATTGCTACGACTATGTTTTCTAATTAAGCTTTCTACCGCTTCAAGTGGGACATAAGATTCACTAGACTCCTTTACTCAATTCGTCTAGCCTATCTCCCTAGAAATCCTACTAGGACACCAAAGGTCTGGATCCTTATGGCTGTCAAAGCTTACAGGTAGACTAGGTTGAGTCATTAAGTGCCACTACATGCTAGATTAATTCTCTATGTGATCCGGCCTGTCGGATCTTAGACCACACATCTACCTTCTTAAGTTCATCCAACTCGGAGGGTGATCCTTTGGTCAATTCGCACACAAGGGATTTGGTAGTCCTTTGGTCAATTTTTACCAACCCTCGCAACCTACTACTCTAGGGTCCTTTGGTGAATTCTCCTAGTGTAATACGTACAACCGGTCTTCAAAACTACCAAAACTAGAGGATCTATCGAATAACTAAGCATGCACACACTAGAAGCAATAATAAAAGCACGAAAACATAATCAAAACGATATAGGAATCATAACTAGGCTAGCACCAAAGGTGCTTAGCCGATCATATTAAAAAGTACAGCGGATTTAATGTTTTCCATGTAAATGAAAGACATGGAATCGTAAATGTAAATTGAATGATAATTGCTAAAACTTATGGATGTTATGGCATGATTTCTCCCTTGGAAAATGCTCCGTATGCTGCTGGAGATCGCCCTTGTGGAACCCTACTTCGTTCTCTGACTTTTGGTGGTGTAAAGATGTGTAAAATGCAGGAAATAGGGCTAGTATTTATAGGCCCGACTAAGCTTCGGCGTAACCTTGAGTTGGGGTCACGCCGTAACTAGTGTATTCTTAAATGATCTTATCCATTAGTGATAGTTACGTCGTAACTTTGATGGATAGTTACGCCGTAATCTTCGGCGGCAACAATTACGTCGTAAACTTCATGCATGGTTACGCCGTAATCTTCTTAGGGTTTACCTTTACGTCGTAATCTTCTTGCGTAGTTACGTCATAATCTCATTATAGCAACCGGCATTTTTAGGGCAATACTTGTTCATAAAAAACTCAAAACTATTTGTGACAACCGGTAATTTGGGAATTAGTGTACACTTCGTTACGATAGGATATGATAACCGAAACTTAGAAATCCGTTAGATTTTATGATATTTGATCTTGGAATATTGTTATTTGATATGTGAACTTGCCCTGTAGAACTTGAGTTAGAGTGCAACGCGAATCGGCACGAGTCTAAACCTAATAATACATTAAATAATTGATTTAAGACGTTTTGAACAAATATAGGCGTATACATAGTCGTTTTTAACACGAAAGTGATTCTAAAATTCATGACGCAAGTTAGAAAGCCTCACGAAATTTTTTACTAGCCTAAACGAGCCCGAGAGTCAATACGTTAAAAGATTAACAAGATGTACTAGTTGGCCCCTGCGTTAATTTTACACCCGCGCCCCCTTAGTCTGCTAACTTGACACAATCTACCCTAGACCTAATATAATTCCTTCTCACCCTCATTTTCCTAACCCAAAATTTATAACACCACAATTCTCTCTCTCCCTCAACTAGCCGCCGCCACCACTACACGGCTACCACCACCACGTCACACCGCCACCACTGACACCAAAACAATCACAAACCCACCCTTATTTCACCCTCCTCATCTCAGATCTGTGGTGTACATGCCGTCAAACCCCCGTACACGCCCTCACCTTCACCTCTCACGCGCCGCCACTCCTCACCAGCCTCCTTTTTGTTTCTTTGATACGGTAAGCCATAGATCCAAGCTAGGACGGTGGTAAGACCACCGGTTCACGACCATACGTGAACCGGTGAAGACTAGATCTAGGTTTTTGGGTTAGGGTTTCGTTTAAAACATGTGGGAAACGAATCGAAACATAAAAATGATTAAGAAACTTGGGGTATCATCTCATCTAGTGTGTTGTGGTTTTTGTTATGATTCACGTTTGTGTAGCGTACCATGAGCGTTAAGCTCGAACCCGAGCTTATCTGTGGGTTATCTTGAGTCTACGAGCTTATTTATAAGCTCACTTTGCTAGTTGTTTGTTTGTTTAGCTTGGGAATCCATATGGTCCGTTTGGTCTGTTTTTGGTTTCGGTGTGATTCGAACCGAGACCAAGGGGTCTCGGTGTGGGATTATTGTTCTCCTTTTTGGTTTGTTTGGTTTTTTTCCTTGTGGCCTACGACTTGAAGGCGAGACCCTAGAGTCTCGGCATGGTAAGTAATTGTGGTTTATTGTGAATGTGAACTTGAGCCTTAGGATTAGATTTGGCCGAGCTATGGATTGTGACGTTTCGATTTGAGCTTGTTTGATTTTCTGTGATGTTTCAGCCATAACAAGGCTTAGCCGAGACCTTGTGGTCTCGGTATAGCCTCGGTTAGCCTACAAGTGATACTTTAGACTTGATTGTTGGACATATTGACTTGTAGACCTGACCGTGTAACAAGGGGATTGTAATGGGTTATTATTGGGTTCGGGAAGTAAGTTTAGACCCGAGGCACTTAATGTGAGAATTTGACTCGAAACGGATAATATATCATGATTTACTATTACTTGACATAAATACAAAGGTAAGAAAACAATAATAGACTCGTTAATGATATTAATTAACAAATTAAAAACTTGTTAGTTAATATGTAATTAACAAAAGAAAACTAAAGGATCAATTTGGAATAAAAATGGATATCAAGAGAGTACTAAATGTTTCGAGGTAAATTCTTCGGAAAATGTTATGTTTAGTTTTGTAAGATTTACTTGAGGATGGATTTGGTAGTCGGATAACTTGGGATTTTGCAACACCAGAATGGAAACATGAACTTAAACTAGGAATATTATTGAACCTTGGACATTCGGGATTGTTGTGACACGAGGCGACTATAGTACATTAGACTCGTGATGAATTTAATGTATTCGAGCCGTAACGGATAAACAATGGCAAATAATGTTTAACGAACAATAATATTTATAACACTCGATATCTAAACATAATTAGAAATTAATAAAGTTATTTGACTTGGAAACGTCCTATAAACGGACGAGTCATGGAGAATTTCTATTTTAACATATACAACAAGTATGTTTTATGAAATTAAATGGGATTATGGGAAAACACCGACGACTACCAACCCTTCCATCTATTTGATGTGTTTGATTATTTGTTATCCGTTATCTCTTCTTGACTTCTCGTCTTATTCTACGTGGCAACTCCGTTGTCCGTTCTTTCTTTTGGTGTGTGTACTCTTGAGTCAGTGTCTTCCTACAGTCACACAGATGATGATACCAAACTCTAATAACAAGATAAAACTAGACTAACTTGGTAACAGATACAGTTTTTTTTGGGGAATAGAAACGAGTAGCCTATAGGAACTTTTGCGCATTTAATTACTGTATGGGATATATCTTGAGACTAGTCTTTATATTACTAGGTCGTGCTGAGTCCGTTGTGCCATGACGTTCTAGTTGCTGTTGTGCTATACTACTCTTGACTTGTTGCGTTGTGCATTGCTTGACTGAGGTGAGTTCTCGTAGCCCCACTTTTAATATGTTTTCCTCGGGGGGAAATGGTACAAATGATTTTCAAATGTTTTTATGCTGTGATTTACTATTTTCATGATTTTGGACAATATGTGCGTTTGATTGTAATACGTGTGTTTTAACTTCACCTTTCTATGATATTTGTTTATCATCAAAAACATTAAATCTTTGTAACAAGTCTTAACTTAATTTCATGATAGTTCTTGTTTGATGAGTTATGAAATTAAGTTAAATCCAAGTTGTTACATAGCTTAATGTTTGGATGATTGATATTATATTACTAGGAAGTGAACCCTTGTTGTGCGACTACATTATGTGAACTCAATCGGTGGGGTCATCTTTGTGTGGATTTATTTTGTTGTTTATCACTAAAAACATTAAGTCTTGTAACAACTCTTAATTTAATTTCATGACAGTTCTTGTTTGATGAGTTGTGAAATTACGTTGGACCCAAGTTGTTACATAGCTTAATGTTTTGAATGATGGACACTATGTTACTAGGATGTGGATTTTATTGGGTGGTTTGTGTGTGTGATTTCAGTTGTGTGTTGATACGATTATGTGCTACGAAATGTTTTGCTTGTGTGTGCATGAATGCGCAACTGTTAACTCTATGCTGAGAGCCCACGAGTTATAGGTTTAGTTGATGCAACTATTAACTCTCTGTTGAGAGCCCACATGTTGATAGATCTATCAGGGTAGTTCCTCACAGTTATCGGGGTAGTTTCCCCCATTGTGCAACCTGTATTTCGTAACCTTTGTAGGTTCAGTTGTCGCGAGCATTGTGGTTTCATTTAGTGCTTATATTGATATCTTGCTCACTATTGTCCTACGCTTTTATATTCACAGCTTCGTGGTTTTACTCTTAAACCTACGAGCTCACCAACATTATGTTGACGTTTTCTAGTACCATTTTCAGGTGATCATTGTTAAAGTATTTGAGGGCACGTTTATTGGAGTCATACCATTTGAGAAAATGCTACCCTGTTTTCGAGACGATGAGATTTCCAAAAGACATATTTCACGAGAAATGTTTTGTAAACTATTGTTGTAACAAATGTAAGGTATGAATCTATGATGTTATGCTATGTGCTTTTCTCAGTTATACCTCGTGTTTCCGCCATTGAAGGGGTGTGACAGAATGGTATCAGAGCCTAAGGTTATAGAGAATACCGGTTTTTCTAAAATAAAAACCTCAACTATAATCAAACTAAAGTTTTTATAAAACCCCAAACATGGTACGCGTCGATTAGCCCGAGTATTCCATCGTTTTTCCTAAATTACGCATAGCCTGATCAACTATGCTTAATTCAAGAGCGGTCATGGGATAATGGGGGTAGTTACCTTAGATCGTGTTTGGTTGGAGTCGGAGTCTAGATCACCTGAAAATGCATTGGTCTTTGTGTGTACATCTTCTTTACGTGTTTTGTGTATTTGTGGTTATGCTGCTCTGCCTTCTGTGTGTTGAAGCTTTTAGCTTCTGGGACAATATATGTGCTTGTAATTGCGTACTTGAGTGCTTTGATTTGGATTGTTGTGATTTAATTTGATTGATTTGATTTAAGTTGGATATACTATTTTGGCAACATTATTTTGAAAGTACTATTTTGGATATTAATTTGGATACATGATCACGCAAATATTGCCCTATGCCACTATGTCACATGCCTCGTCTTCCCCTACCCCACATTTTGTGAGAAGACCTGAACACGCCGCCTTATGAGCCAATGAGTCGAATGACATCATTAGTTGCCTTAGGAAGCAACCTACCAATCAAAATGGATACTTAATGGTTTAGTCGTACTGTTTGGACCTTTTAGACTGCAAGTGGGATAATAGGAATTATTAGAAAGTAGTGACCTTAAGCTTGTTAGTGAGTTGTTGGTGTTGACCATAATAGCAATGTCCGCCCTAGTGTTCGTGTTCCGGAGATGGTACTATTCAGATAAGTCAAAATTTGGTTGGTCAAAATTTTTGTACAAATGAAAGATTTTCTTGCAAACTTTATAAAGTATAGTGAACTGGCAATCCTCATTAATCAGACCGTGTTATAATGTTTCTTCGACCTTAGAAGTGAATCGAAACCCACTACCCGAGACTGACAATATTGATATGTCATACCTTGATAATATTCTTTCAAAGTGCAACCTCCACTCAATCTGTAGGATAAGGTTCTCGCATTGGATAGAAATGCGCTGAGTTAAAGAATCGATGTTTAATTACGCAAGAGACGTGCCTTTTCAGAGTTCTAGACAACTTAGTCATATTGGACGTGGTTTCACTTTTACATTGGGATATCTAGGAATTGCATCCGGCCATAAGGAATTTAGCTTTCGTTGTAGATAAGTTAAACATCGTTCAACATGGTAACCCATATCTTTCACAAATCTCACCAATCTAGGCTATAGATACCTATTCGTTCGTTTTTGAGCAAACCCAAATTCTTAAAAAAAAAAAAAAAAAAAAAAAAAAAAAAAAAAAAAAAAACGTTAAGCTTTTTAACAACCCTTAACATAATTTCATGTCAGTTCTTGTTTGATGAGATGTGAGGTTAAGTTTAGAGTTGCTAATTAGCTTAAGATTTTTTTTTAATTTTTTTATTATTGCTCAAGAACGGACAAGTCACATTATAAAACCTAAACGCCCGATAGTTACCTTTGATTGCCTATCTCATTACACTCAGAAGTACGGATTTGGATTAAGTCGTCATAGGTTACAACTTTTAGAAGTCTTTGCTCTTACCACATGGTTGGTGACCGCAATATTGGAGCCTTGGTTAGAATTCTAGTTCTTTGGTTATGACTTTAACCCTCATTAGGTACTACATAAACGCGTTAGTCTATTGCATGTAAGAGCAGATGGAATCGTTGATTTTAATATAGTAGACTAGGTCGTTTACCTTGAACTGGTAGATCCATTAGCAAATTTTTCATCTTGATCGACAAAAACCGTTTGGAATCTAATAGTTAACATGTTTTGAGCCTTAAGAAAAGCCTAACTAGTGATTTACCAGGTTATCAAAAAAGGAAATCGGTTTAATAATTGACCCTTCTGGTGGAAGAGCCAATCGGAAACCTCATAAGGAAGTTAAGTGAGTTAGACAAGATAAGTTTATGGGTATAAACTTAGTTCAACCTTCTCGACCTACGCCAATCTAAGCTTTGGATACCTACTGATTTGATTATTTTGAAGCAATCCCAAAATTGAGCAAATTCTTCAAAAATGTTGAGTTTCTTTTCTTACAACTTGATGCTTAACGTCATTTCATGACATTTCTTGTTTGATGAGTTGTGAAATTAAGTTAGATTCAAGTTGTTACGTAGCTTAAGGCTAGGTCAAACTTGTTGCTTAGCTTAATCTCATGACAGTTCTTGTTTGATGAGTTGTGGGGTTAAGCTAGGTTCAAACTGACGCCCAACTTAAGCTACACAAAAAGTTGTTTAAGGTTTTTGATGACTTTGCTCAAGGACGGGAAGGCTTGCCCATTTAGAGTTACCGCAACAAGCTAAATTTTGAGGACAAAATTCTTTTAACGGGGGTAGTCTATAGCAACCGGCATTTTTGGGGCTATACTTGTTCATAAAAAACTCAAAACTATTTGTGACAACCGGTAATTTTGGGAATTAGTGTACACTACGTTACGATAGGATATGATAACCGAAACCTAGAAACCCGTTAGATTTTATGATATTTGATCTTGGAATATTGTTATTTGATATGTGAACTTGCCCCGTAGAACTTAAGTTAGAGCGCAACGCGAATCGGCACGAGTCTAAACCTAATAATACATTAAATAATTGATTTAAGACGTTTTGAACAAATATAGGTGTATACATAGTCGTTTTTAACAGGAAAGTGATTCTAAAATTCATGAAGCAAGTTAGAAAGCCTCACGAAAATTTTTACTAGCCTAAAGGAGCCCGAGAATCAACACGTTAAAATATTAACAAGATGTACTAGTTGGCCCCTGCGTTAATTTTACACCCGCGCCCCCTTAGTCTGCTAAGTTGACAAAGTCTACCCTAGGGCTAATATAATTCCTCCCCACCCTCATTTTCCTAACCCAAAATTTATAACACCACAATTCTCTCTCACCCTCAACTAGCCGCCGCCACCACTACACGGCTACCACCACCACGTCACATTGCCACCACTGACATCAAAACAATCACAAACCCACCCTTATTTCACCCTCCTCATCTCAGATTCGTGGTGTACACGCCGTTAAACCTACATACGCGCCCTCACCTTCACCTCTCACGCGCCGCTACTCCTCACCACCCTCCTTTTTGTTTCTTTGATACGGTAAGCCATAGATCCAAGCTAAGACGGTGGTAAGACCACCGGTTCATGACCATACGTGAACCGGTGAAGACTAGATCTAGGTTTTTGGGTTAAGGTTTCGTTTAAAACATTTGAGAAACGAATCGAAACATAAAAATGATTAAGAAACTCTGGGTATCATCTCATCTAGTGTGTTGTGGTTTTTGTTTTGATTCGTGTTTGTGTCGCGTACCACGAGGGATAAGCTCGAACCCGAGCTTATCTGTGGGTTATCTTGAGTCTACGAGCTTATTTATAAGCTCACATTGCTAGTTGTTTGTTTGTTTAGCTTGGGAATCCATATGGTCCGTTTGGTCTGTTTTTGGTTTCGGTGTGATTCGAACCGAGACCAAGGGGTCTCGGCATGGGATTATTGTTCTCCTTTTTGGTTCGTTTAGTTTTTTTTCTTTGTGGCGTACGATTTGAAGCCGAGAACCTTGAGTCTCGGCATGGTAAGAAATTTGTGGTTAATTGTGAATGTGAACTCGAGTCTTAGGATTAGATTTGGCCGAGCTATAGATTGTGACGTTTAGATTTGAGCTTGTTTGATTTTCTGTGATGTTTCGGCCTAACGGGGCTTAGCCGAGACCTTGTGGTCTTGGGATAGCCTCGGTTAGCCTACAAGTGATACTTTAGACTTGATTGTTGGACATATTGACTTGTGGACCTCACCGTGTAACAAGGGGATTGTAATGGGTTATTATTGGGTTCGGGAAGTAAGTTTAGACCCGAGGGACTTAATGTGAGAATTTGACTCGAAACGGATAATATATCGTGATTTACTACTACTTGACATAAACACAAAGGTAAGAAAACAATAATAGACTCGTTAATGATATTAATTAACAAATTAAAAACTTGTTAGTTAATATGTAATTAACAAAAGAAAACTAAAGGATCAATTTGGAATAAAAATGGATATCACGAGAGTACTAAATGTTTCGAGGCAAATTCATCGGAAAATGTTATGTTTAGTTTTGTAAGATTTACTTGAGGATGGATTTGGTAGTCAGATAACTTGGGATTTTGCAACACCAGAATGGAAACATGAACTTAAACTAGGAATATTATTGAACCTTGGACATTCGGGACTGTTGTGACACGATGCGACTATAGTACATTAGACTCGTGATGAATTTAATGCATTCGAGCTGTAACGGATAAACAATGGCAAATAATGTTTAAAGAACTATAATATTTATAACACTCGATATCTAAACATAATAAGAAATTAATAAAGTTATTTGACTTGGAAACGTCCTATAAACGGACGAGTCATGGCGAATTTCTATTTTAACATATACAACAAGTATGTTTTATGAAATTAAATGGGATTATGGGAAAACACCGATGTAGGATCGAATATATGTTGATTGTGTGGGATTCGGTAGGTCTTGGATTATGGAAGATTAAGTCAGCCATTTTAGAGAGAGAAAGTAAGAGAGGGGAAGTTCTAGTGAGAGAAACACTTGTGTGTGTGTAATATTGAACAACCAACCCTTTCCATAACATGGAAAGGGTATATATACTACTTACAATATTTGCGCAGTATGGGCTGTAGAGTGAGCTGACAGTGGGTAAAGACCTGACCCAACTCCACAAATACAACTATAACTAAACTAGTATTACTATAACTAAACTAATACTAACAAGCCTACGAGCTAACTTAATGCTAATAGATGCTCGGGGTGACCAAGTCTTTTATATGAATATTTATATTTCTAACAATCTCCCCCTAAGGGAGGTCACCCCGGAAATTACAATTTGAATTCTAGCATTCTAATGAACTTAATTTCCTAGCTCGTAGACTTTGATTCTTCAAGGTCTTTAATCTTTGTACTTCAAGCAATGATTTTGTGATTAATGTTCATTTGTATTGTGTGATCTCTGAGCTTGCTTTGAGATCATTAGCCACAATAAATCTCCAAATCATCCTTAGTAGTAGCGCCTCCATTTGATATAGTGACCATCGGACCGTCATGCTCATACTTTTCTGGATCATGATATTTAGCATCAGAGTTGCGGAAGCATTGTTGTAGGTCATTCTGCTATCATGATTTCTTTGAACGTGAGTGTGAAGTGTGATCATGAGGTTATGAATTGACATCTCATTAGCCATCAGCTGCAACCGTCGGGAATTCCTGCAAAAAATAGTTAGCAATAAACAAACAAAAGTGTCTTTGTTCACTTTCGTTGAATACGGTTGCAAGAACCACGGTTCCCCGTTTATCAGTATAAATACTGCGTGTGATCAGGTAGAATTCTGAAGAATCTCCTTGATAGGGTTTCGCAGCTGTACTAGCCGTTCTCAAACCGGAGCATCTCAAAGTAGACAAAGCACGGAGTGAGTGAACCAGCGAATCATGATTCACTGATTAATGAGAAATTGATTTGAAAAGCAGTCGCGTATTACTGGATAAAGAGTTTTGTAATACGACGAAAGTTTTATGATTAACATCAATTTTCAATCACAAATACTTTTGTTTGAAAAATTTATGCGTAGTCAAAGTGCTCGGAAACAATTGTTGAGCACATCAAAAGGTTTTCCAAAAGCATCCGTCAATTCATTTACCGGAACAAGTTTGATTCAAGAATTGAATCGCCCCATCGTTTTTTTCTAGTTTTCACTAGTTTGATCCATGAAGGATCTCACCCGTCACCTACCAAGAGCTTGTTTGATGTTGGCTCTAGAAGGATTTCCATCTTCATTGTGAATATTTTACATATCACTCGGATGTTCTGGCAATACCACAAGGATAATGCGTAGGACTCTTAATATATGTTTTCTTACTTTTCACGGTGTATGAAACAGTAAGCATATTGGAAATGTGTCCTAATGAGATTTTTGGATGATCTCTTGGCTCTAGACTCGATAGTGCATTTTGATTTAGTAATCGGAGGCTGGAGCAGACTGCCACCTTTTCAATATCAACTAACTCGGAGTGAGAGAGTCAATAGTAATGAGTGAATCTCCGTGTGAATGAAACAAGAGTCTTTTGAGAGACCTTGAGTGGCTAGGGAGGGTTGTGCAGCATATCACTGGGTCCATGATACTTGTCTTCAATGTCAGCAATCAACTACATGATTCTGACAGCATATGTATTGACCCGGTTTCTGCCTAATGTGTAAGGAGGGCTTCTTTCTTTTCACCCTTTATCTTTACATTTCTTTTTCATTCTTCAACCCCTTCAGTGCTTACCGAGACTTCACCACCAGTACCTTGTTGGGTTTGTTCCAATACTAGCTCCATCTCAGTTGGCACTCTTCCCCTATTCACTTTTCTCCTTTTTAATCATTCCTAAGGACTTCTATTCTAACTATAGGAATGTCCCTGGGAAGATCCCTCCTGTTCTGGCTGGATCAAGGGAACTAATACCTAACCTCACCATCCTTATAACTCCAGTGCATTCAAATAAGATTGGTCGGTCTTTGGTATTCTTCCACAATTTCCATCATAAATCATTCGCTCCCCCTCAATATGTGCATCGATATACGAAAGAGTTTAGCACATATGAGAGAGCCTACACTTGAGTTCAAAAGATCACATTTTATCAGTTTTCATATTTAAATCACATTCTCTCCCCCGATCAAAAATTTCAAACCTTTTGAGATTTGTGATCCCAATTGATTTAAATGAGTTTAGAAAATGTGGGAGAAAATGTGGTCAGGTTTAATATATGCTGATAATGAAACATACTATGCTCCCCCTCAATCTATGAGGGAGAATATTAGTGTCAGGTATGATATGGGTGGACGATTGCATTTTAACAACAACATCATACACTGACACATAACAACCACATTTTATTCACTGCTTATTGTGTACAAAGTTACTTGTTTTTGATGATATAGAATTTTGAAAATCATCACTCTCCCCCTCAATCGATGACCCGTCTGCCATATAAATAGTTATAGTCATTGGTTGAGTGATAGATTTTTTTATGAAATGTTCAATTCTGATTGATATTCAAAAATCATGGTACCACCAAGTTTAGCACAAATACTTTCCTGAAGAATCATAGATGGAAAAGTATCTGTGATGCAAAGAAGACTTCTCTTCTTATACGAGAAATGATGCACTGAAACGTACAGCAAATCGGAGAAACATGGATATAAAGTAATCCATGCCCAGGTGAACTTCACCAAGTGGGAGGAACAACCGTCTTTTTGGCGACGTGCTTTCCCTATAATATAGATCGGGTTACAGTCTGAAGTAACTGCAAGCCATCATGACATGTTTTAACAATTTATTTGAACTTCTGCTCGAGCTTCATTTAAAGTCCCGTGTCATTATTGAATGACATTTCTAGGACCGTAAATGTTATCGATAAGCAGAAGACATGCCTAGAACACTATTTTTGGTATTTTTGTGTTTTTCTGATTTTTTTAGGGTTTTTATAGGTTTTATATTTTTCTATTTTCTTTTTGGTTTAAAATATATACAATATATATATATATATATATATATATATATATATATATATATATACAAGGATATATGAAGCAAGTCCATTACTCCTCAGCTTCCTGAATCTTCTCGGCTGCCATCACTTTACTTGCTGAAGAACAATGTCCGCAAATCTAATTAGGGATTAAATCTGGCTTTTCACTCTCCCCTAATTAGTGCTCTCCCCCAAACTGACAACCTTTCTGATGAATGCCCTGAATATGAAGAAGTCTTTTGATAGTTAATTGCATATCGTCTTTAGTCTTCTAACACGCAACAGAAAATGTAGAACGGACTGTAGACTCGACCTTCTTCAATGATTGTCCATTTGGGGAACAGAATATCAACATCTTCATCTCACCAAATGCATTCCAGTAATCTTACATATAACCCATCAGCCCGTACCATACATATGAAATGATAACACCAAAGTAACAAGTTGAAACACTGATCATCTTTAACTTGTATCATGAGACATTAAGCCCGATCACGTGAACTTGTTGTGCGTCCTTGATGTACACATTTCTCTCCCCTGATGATTACGATTAATCGACCCGTGACGTACACATGAAATGATAATACCAAGATAACAAGTTGAAACACTGATCATCTTTAATTTGTATCATAAGACATTAATCCCAATCACGTGAACTTGTTGTGCGTCCTTGGTGTACACATTTCTCTCCCCTAATGGTTACGATTAGTCGAAATCATCATAATGACATGTACATAAAGCATAATGATGTGTACATGAAGCATTTAACTAGAAGCACTTTATCACTGATTATATCAGCCCGTGAGAAGATGCGAAGGGTCGGGAGGTAGAATTCCATGAACTTGTTCTTCAACACCTTGATGAATGACTAGAGATATGATTTCATGAGTTATTGGAGAAGTACTAACAGATGGTACTTCTTGAACCATTGTGGTTCAAGAAGGAGTACCGGTTGTATCAGCAGATATCTGTGCATCAGCGTGAAATATAGGAGATACAACACTTGATGGAGCTGAAAGTATTCTTCAAACCAATGGTTGAAACAGCATATCTTCTTTCTTCATGGACGGTGGAACATATAGTGTTGAAGAAACTTGGTTTGCACGACTCCTGAACTGATGTATTCAGGAGTCGTATGACCATTTCTCAAACATCAATCAACATGTAGTTTATTCCCCCTTTCCCCCCTCAAAAATTGCATATGACTACCATTTTTGATTGAACGAGTGAATAAGAATACCATCAACAGTAAGTAGATCCACTTGATGACTGACATTTTGTTTATTCACCCTTCCCCCCCCCCCTCAAAAATTGCATATGACTGCTATTTTTAATAGAACAAGTGAATAAGAATATACTCCAATGTACGTTGATCCACTTGATGACTGAGTGAGCATGGGAAGAGCATGAAACTTGTTGATGAGAATGGTCATAAACAAGAAGATTTCTCTTCTTCCGAAGATAAAGCGCACTGAAATGTACACCTTTCTTTTCTTAGAGGAACGGGGCCTGAAGTGTTGTCTGCAGACGCCATATGTCGATGAAGAGCGGGGCCTGAACTGATATGAACAGACGTCATTACTCTCTTTTCTACTTCTCTCAGCTAACTCGTTATCAACCCCATTATCATTCAGTCGGCTCTTTGTCGTGACTACTGATGGAGAAAACCCAATATGATCAACTTGAGAATGAAGTAAAATAACCCGAACTTGTGACTTAAACTTGCACTAATGTGTGACAAAGAGCGGTGTAGAGAGTTCGTGCAACTTCGAATCCCTAAGTACTCTATACTCTTCAACCAACCAACCATCAAGTATAAAATGTACATCACCTCTTGGATATCCACAACTTCGTGTGACACTGAGTACTACAATGTAACTCCTTAAAGTGATAGTTATTTTGTGGTAATAGAGAGGAAGAATCACAAAAATAACTAGATATCCAAGTCTTCGTCGTTGTAAAGGTTAAAAGCTCGAACAAGGATCTCGAAGAATCTTCATCTAACCAACCCCGATATCTTCAGATACTAAGTACACGCACCCGTGAAATTACACTTCAACCTCAAATAAATAATAATGAATTAATGTCGTAGTCACATCTTGCGGTTTAAATGCCCAGATCTAGCCGTTTTTGATGTTTTAAATGAACTTTGAAAATGGTTTTATCCCGATCTTTGTGAAAAGCGCACAACCCCGTAAAGATTTGTAATAACCAAAATGCCATGAGGTATGTCAAAAAATCATCCAATACATGAAGTACACACTTTATCACTTCTTCAAAGTTGAAAGCGTAGCACCAGAATCAATTAAGATCCGGAAATGCACTTTACTTTCTCCAGGATAATTCCATCATCACGGGATTTTACAAATCTATGATTTAAACCGAGAAATAGCTTCTTTCGCGGGATTTTTCAAAACCAAGAAGAAACCGTAAGACAATGATAATTTGAATGTGTCATGACAAATTTGGTTTTGGTGAATATCTGTTTGGGGGATCATGCAAGAGATCAGCAATAATTCTTCTCCCATATGTATAATACTTCAAAAACCATACTAATTAAAGTAATATAAACTACTTCCCCCTGGAAGTTCTTGTCTTAAGCAAACATCTTAAAAAAAATCATGAATGACATTGAAGATTCTTGATAGATTTTACTTAGACTGTGAAGTATCATCGACATTCTGTAGCGTCAAATATCCCATGAGAATTGTTGTTCACATCTCAGCCTTTAAACCCTTTAGCTAACTTACCAACCTCGTATTCAGTCGGTCAATGCTGTGACCACTTGTTGAAGTAAACCCGATGTACCCAACTTGAAAATGAAGTAGAATTCCCCAAAATTGTTACTTAAGCTTGCACTGTTGTTGGAAGAACGGTGTAGAGAATTTATGCTCCAAGGAAATCTCTAAGTACTCAATACCCAACCAAAGCATGAGACATTAACACCTCTTGCGATTATCCACAACAGTTAGCAATAAACAAACGAAAGTGTGAGCATGAGGTTATGAATTGACATCTCATTAGCCATCAGCTGCAACCATCGGGAATTCCTGCAAACAACAGTTAGCAATAAACAAACGAAAGTGTCTTTGTTCACTTTCGTTGAATACGGTTGCAAGAACCACGGTTCCTCGTTTATCAGTATAAATACTGCCTGTGATCAGGTAGAATTATGAAGAATCTCCTTGACAGGGTTTCGCAGCTGTACTAGCCGTTCTCAAACCGGAGCGTCTCAAAGTAGACAAAGCACGGAGTGAGTGAACTAGTGAATCAGGATTTACTGATTAATGAGAAATTGATTGGAAAAGCAGTCGCGTATTACTGGATATATCTTGAGACTAGTCTTTATATTACTAGGTCGTGCCGATTCTGTTGTGCTGTGACATTCTAGTTGCTGTTGTGCTATACTACTCTTGACTTGTTGCGTTGTGCATTGCTTGACTGAGGTGAGTTCTCGTAGCCCCACTTTTAATATGTTTTCCTTGGGGGCAAATGGTACATATGATTTTCAAATGTTTTTATGCTATGATTTACTGTTTTCAAGATTTTGGACAATATGTGCGTTTGATTGCAATACGTGTGTTTTAACTTCACCTTTCTATGATATTTGTTTATCATCAAAAACATTAAATCTTTGTAACAACTCTTAACTTAATTCCATGATAGTTCTTGTTTGATGAGTTGTGAAATTAAGTTAAATCCAAGTTGTTACATAGCTTAATGTTTGGATGATTGATATTATATTACTAGGAAGTGAACCCTTGTTGTGCGTCTACAATATGTGAACTCAATCGGTGTGGTCATCTTTGTGTGGATTTATTTTGTTGTTTATCACTAAAAACATTAAGTCTTGTAACAACTCTTAATTTAATTTCATGACAGTTCTTGTTTGATGAGTTGTGAAATTACGTTAGACCCAAGTTGTTACATAGCTTAATGTTTTGAATGATGGATACTATGTTACTAGGATGTGGATTTTATTGGGTGGTTTGTGTGTGTGATTTCAGTTGTGTGTTGATACGATTATGTGCTACGAAATGTTTTGCTTGTGTGTGCATGAATGCGCAACTGTTAACTCTCTGCTGAGAGCCCACCAGTTATAGGTTCAACTGATGCAGCTATTAACTCTCTGTTGAGAGCCCACATGTTGATAGATCTATCGGGGTAGTTCCCCACAGTTATCGGGGTAGTTTCCCCCATTTTGCAACCTGTATTTCGCAACCTTTGTAGGTTCAGTTGTCGCGAGCGTTGTGGTTTCATTTAGTGCTTATATTGATATCTTGCTCAATATTGTCCTACGCTTTTATATTCACAGCTTCGTGGTTTTACTCTTAAACCTACGATCTCACCAACATTATGTTGACGTTTTCTGTTAAAGATCGTTTAAGCCCATCAAGGATATGTTTTACAAACATCATTGATATGCACATCGGAATTAACAATCATCAATAATGTTAAACATGGTCTTATTTATTCAAGCGCGCTTCATTTTATTCAATACTAAATAAATAAACTACTACAAACTAATTAACGTCTACACACACACACACACGTTTCTATTAGACTCTCATTGGAGAGTTCTACTATTTCTTGTGTCCATTACTGCCGCCCTAACACCCTTTATATATAGGGTTTACAAGAAAACCTAGCTTTCACAAGAAGCTAACTATTTATTACATTCAATCCCTATTGTTTCATATTTATGCATATGTAGTTTTGTAATCATCAAATTTAATTCCCAACAATCTTCCCCTATTTGATATTACAAAACTATCTCCATGAAACAATCTTCAATGCTTCCTTGAGGTCTTCTTGAAGATGTTACCACAAATAATAAGCTGCAAACCAATCATCTTCCCCTTTTTGTAATCATCCAAATAGGGGTCTTCGATGCAACTTGAATCGAAAAGCTTCCCCTTAAGTGGTGCATGTAGATGGTTAAACATTTAATCAACAAGCTTCCCCTGAAGCCAATATGTTTACCATCTCTGATACCAATTGTTAAAGATCGTTTAAGCCCATCTAGGATATGTTTTACAAACATCATTGATATGCACAGCGGAATTAACAATCATCAATAATGTTAAACAAGGTTTTATTTATTCAAGCGCGCTTCATTTTATTCAATACTAAATAAATAAACTACTACAAACTAATTAACGTGTACACACACACACACACGTTTCTATTAGACTCTCATTGGAGAGTTCTATTGTTTCTTGTGTCCATTACTGCCGCCCTAACACCCTTTATATATAGGGTTTACAAGAAAACCTAGCTTTCACAAGAAGCTAACTATTTATTACATTCAGTCCCTATTGTTTCATATTTATGCATATGTAGTTTTGTAATCATCAAATTTAATTCCCAACATTTTCTAGTACCATTTTCAGGTGATCATTGTTAAAGTATTTAAAGGCATGTTTATTGGAGTCAGACAATTTGATAAAATGCTACCATGTTTTCGAGACGATGAGATTTCCAAAAGAAATATTTCACGAGAAATGTTTTGTAAACTATTCTTGTAACAAATGTAAGGTATGAATCTATGATGTTATGCTATGTGCTTTTCTCAGTTACACCTTGTGTTTTCGCCATTGACGGGGTGTGATACTCATCAATCACTTGAACCCTATTATGTGTAACGTTTACGCCGTAACCTCTTGTGTTGGTTACGGCGTAACCTTCTTTGTCTCGAATTTCTTCTAAGTCTTCAAATAGTTACGGCGTAACCTCTTGTGGTAGTTACGCCGTAATCCTTGATCATCGTTGACTTGGTCTTCATGTATAAATCCTTAGCTACGGCGTAAGTGGAGAGTAGAGTTACGCCGTAACTTCTTCTAAGCATACTAAAGGGTGTAATCTTGTAAGTGCTTTTCCAAATCTGCGTCTCTTTTGCTCCTATGCTCACTTATTACCTGGAAACGAAATATAAAGAAATCAAAGTATATATCCATATAAAACGATACAAATAATGAGCATATTAGGGGAAAATTGACACTAAAAAGTCAATATTATTTGATTTCATCAGTAATCTACACAGATTCTCCAGGTTCTATCCCATACTATAGAGACCAAGGTACACCTGCCTAGCTCAATAAAGGAACCGATGGAATTATGGTATCAGGTACTAGTAGACTTCCACTTGAGAAGGCCCAGACTGCTTAGACCTAGCAAATGGCGGGGAGCCGACCATTTAGGAGAACCGACGCCCCTTGTCGAAAACCGACAATACCACTAGTTGAGGATTGATCCGTGGTCTGAATATCACCAACAACAATGGTTCGGGAAGAGGAGGATCTCAAAGGCCGCGTTTACTTCCCGTTAGGACTATTATAGAACCCTGGTCATGCCTGTTGGTTAGCCAATACCCCAGCCGACTTCATGAACCTCATGGACCACAATTAAGAACCCTACACCGGACAGGTTGTGATAGTATCCAACCCCAATATCCTAAACTGCTCGAAAGAGTACGGGGGAAACCCGAAAGATACCGGAGAGTAACCTTAGAACTACTTGAGAAGGAGACAGCTGTATGCCAAACTCTTTGAGTACGAGTTTGATTTTGACTATGAGATTTCTTGGCCATGTGAATTGTATCCACATAGATCCCACCAAGATCGGGCCTATTAGGGGTTGAGTTACCCTACCACTCTGACTAAAATATGTCAGTTTTAGGACTTGCTGGATAGTACCAGAGAGCTATCAAAGGTCTTTCGAGATAACAACGCCGTTAACCAAACTAACTCAGGATAAGTCAGTATATTCGGGGAGAAAACGAAGGAGAAGCATCTCGACTCCTATGGGTGAAATGGTGTAGTACACCTATTATAGCTATGCAAAGGAAGTGAAGGGCTTGTGGTTAATTGCGACGTTTCGCATAAGGGTTGTGAGTTGTTTTGATGAGAATGGAGAAGGAAGAAGCTTACGCCTCTCGTTAACTTGAGGCCTATGAGGAAAGCCACACCAGTTAAGGGTTAGAACCGGGTGCAGTTGTACTTGCACTCAGAACCGAAGGACACAGTCTGTGTGGCACCAAGTGTATCAGATACACAAACCAAAAGGGTCGCTACCTGTCCCAGATCAGAAAGAGCTGACTAGGAGACAATGTCATTGGTTAGAACTGCTCAGTGCTAGGACAATGAGCTTTGTTAATTCCTAGTGAATCAAACTTTGTCGCTAATGCTCTTAGCTAGAAAGGAAGAGTGCAACAGTTAAAAGTCAGAGCCTTAGGGATGACTACAAACTCACCAGATTCCTCTCGAATTTTGTAGCTCAAGCCGAAACGAAAGTAGGGACAAATTTGGCCTCCTATACTTGAAAGAAACTATTCCCAGCATGAGGTGCCAATATTTATCATCCCCGATCGAGACAGTCGTTTCGTGCCAAACTTTTGGAAATCACTCCCGACGGCCTTGAGAACGAACCTCGATATGAGCACCACATATCACCCCCAAACAGACGGCCCGAATGAGAGAACCCGTCAGACGTCGAAAGATATGCTCCGAGCCTGCGTTATTGATTTTGGAAAAGGCTGGGAGAGACACCTGCCTTGGCCAAATTTTCCTACGACCATAGTAATCATGCCAGCATTGAGGCTGTACCGCGCGAAGGACCGTATGGTCGAAAGAGCCAATACCCTGTCTAGCGAACTGAAAATAGAGACGACCAATTCACTAGTCCTGGACTCGATCATAAATAGTTTAGGTCACACGCGAAAGGCGAATTACTCCCGATCATCAGAGGAGCTATACTAGCGAACACTGTGAAAGTTTTGAATTTCGAGTTAAGGCAAGGCTATGCTCATGATATCACCGTGGGAAGGTGTGAACCGTTTGGTAAACGTGGGAAGCTTAGTCTTCGCTATACCACCTCTACCAAAATCCTTGCTAGAATCAGACCAGTAGCCCAAAGACTTGAGATACCACCGGGACTTGGCAAAGTCCACAATATTCCTGACATATGTAATCTGGAGAAACATTTTTGGAAGAAACTACTGCTTTAATCCCGGGATTTTGTCTAGCTTGATGAATGTCGGATACAGTTGAGGAACCTATCAAAATCATAGGTCGTGAAGCTGAGCGACTTAAGCTAAGTCGCATTCCTATTGATTTGAGTTTATTGGAAATCCTGAAGCGATTCGAAAACTCACGTGGAAACGTGTGGATGAAATCAAGCGAATTTGTTCTCATCTCTTGTCAACCTTAACGGGTAACTTGAACTGAAACCCGGGATGGGTTTCTCCTGAAGCTGGGAGGCTGTGACAACCGGTAATTTTGGGAGCTAATTTTAATATCGCATTACGTTTAGAAACATATATATAATTATTAAGAACCGTGTTTGTGAAGTTTTTGGAATTTATTTGGATTATTGGAAATGTTATTTGGGATTATGGTTGTGTGATGAGTCAAGTTTTCGTATACCTTGGGTTGAGCACTACGCGATTTGGCATAATATAAACCTAATAATACGTTTAACAAGTTAATTTTAGCTTCTTTAGCAAAGATATACATATTTATAGTCATTTTTCGTGAAAAAATGATTTTAAAACTAATGGCGTAAGTTAAAAGGTCCCGAGAAGATTTTATAATGCTTAAACGAGCCCCGGGAATAAATAATGAAAAGATTAGCAACTTGGCACTTAGGCCCCCTCGCCTAAATTATATGTTTGGTCCTTGTGGTTTGTAGGGTTGGCAATAATAGCACAAGAGGGGTATAAAAACCCACTTATAGCAAACTAGGGTTCATTTCCTTTCCCCCCAAGCTTAGTCGTCGCCACCCTTAGCTACTCCACATCTGCCTACCATCCGAGACACCACCACCGCCACCATTAACACCACACCGCCACCACACAACTCCATAACTCACCTCCCATAACCCGAATATCTCCGACACGTGCCGTAACACCACCACCGTCACTCACGCGCCACCACTTCGAGTTGTTTTCGCTTGTTCCGTGTAGATCCGAGGTTGTAGAGGTAAGACACACCGTTCTCACTCTCGAGTGAAATGGTGTGGGGGTAACTCGTCCCTAACGAGCCATTTTTGTTATTTTTTGAATAGGTTTTGGTAAAAAACAAATGGGTTAATCATTTTAACAAGCTAAAAGTATTAATAAACGTTCGGTATCATTGTTGTGGTCACGGTTTGTCTTTAGTTTTCGTGTTTTGGTCACGTAGTCGTGGGTACGAGAATGGAATAAGCTCACTCTAGCTTATTCCGTGCTAAAGGGTGTGTTTGGTTTAGCTTATCTTTACCTTGTCATGGTTATGGTTGTCGAGTTTGAGTCGAGCCCGGTTACATTTGTTTAGTTTAGATTTGTATTAATTTTGAGGTTGTTATGGTTGTGTTTGGATTTGGGCCGAGACCCCCTGGGTCCGTTTGGATTTTATTGCGTATGACAGTTCAATGCCGAGACCACCATGGTCTCGGCATGGTGATGATATTATTGTTGTTGATGTTGAGATTTGAAACATGGATTGGATTTGGAATTGTGATGTTATCGAGCTGTAACATCCCTAAATTATGAGTTAACAGCGGAAGACTAATCGGGGTATTACGGGGAGGATCTTTGTCATAATAATAGAAAACGGCTCAAAAGAGGCGTTTTAAAAGTACTTGTTATTCAAATCAAAGTTGAAGTACAAAAAGTGAAAATATCAGAGTTTGCAAACATCCCATAAAAGGGTGTTGTAGTTTGAAAGTTAATGACATGACTTATTTTATTTTACACCACATTAAAAACCCTGAGTTTATTGCCCGCTCCTTGCCTTGTCTGCTCCGCTAATTACCTGAGATAAACATGCTAAAAGATCAACAAAATTGTTGAGTGAAATCATAGAGTTTGTAACAATATTGAGTTTGAGAGAACACAAGTAGTGATTGCCTGTGAATTACAATCATGTTTAAAATGGTGATATTGCAGTTATATATATTTCCCTAAGTCTCATGACACGCAAACGTTAATAGTGTAGTAACCGGTGTGGGGCCATCGTGTAATAGGTGATTTGCCGTTGCCTATTTCCTTCAAATATAGTGCATTGCGACTAATACGACTAGCAACTAAGGCTATCCGTCAAGTATTAGTGGAATAGGCAGTCAGCCTCCAATAGATCTATTCACTATATTCGCGTTCACTCGCAAGTGATTAATGCTTCATGATGTGAGGGGCTTGTGGCAATAGAGTAACTTAGTCAATATCATATCAGGTGAAGCATACAAAAATACTTCAAAATACTTGTCAGATTTAGTTTGTAGTATGTATCTCCCCCATGGATTGTAAACTTGTTAAATAAGTAAAAGTGGGGCTATGACTCACCTTGTGTGTAACTGGCAAGGTGGAAATGTGAAATTAAGTGAAATTACGAAAACGGCTTCAACACACAACCTGGATAATATTGAAGTCTGAGTATTTGGTATTTGTGACTTAATATGAATAGTGAGTGTGAAAATGAGTAACGGATAACGATTTGAGTAAATTACAAGGATGGTCCTTGTGGTTGGCGTTGACTTTCACATATGGTCCCTTAACTTTTTTTTTGCACTCCTGGTCCCTAACTCAGAAACTACTAACACAGATGGTCCTTTGACCAAACGTCCGTTTGGTCAAGCCGTTAAGCTAAGGGTATTTTCGTCCGAACACTGTAGCAACTTCATCTTCATATTACTGGTCAATGTTATAGATTAGGTAGAAGCTCTTGTAGTCTGATATTTGCTAAAAACCCTAAACCTATGTTGTTTCTCTCTCCCCTTTTCATTCTCTACCGCCGCTCACACACACACAACCATCACATGCCGCCATCCTCAACACCACCACCTCCACCATAAACCACCATCATTTCCACAGCCCTCCACCACCGCCTCGTATAGGAAAAGAATGTTAAAAATGGTTTGAGATGTGGGAAAAGAATTCCATAGTTTTTTTCTTTTTATGTCGTTATGGTTTGAGATGTCCACCATCATTTCCACATCCATCACAGTTGAGCAACGTTATGGTTTGAGATGTCCACCATCATTTCCCATTTTTCTGTCCGTCAACTGAGATGTGGACTGCTCAACGTCAACGCTTATTTGATTTTTTCTTTTTCTGTCGTTATGGTTTGAGATGTGGGCCGAGACCCACAAGTATAATAGTTTTGAATTTGGGTTTTGTTATAATTTGAACTTGGTATGTTTGATTTAGTTCGTCTGGTTCAGATTTGGATTTGGTGATACGGTTGAGCCAAGACCCAGGAAACCCCGATTTAGATTCACTATATTTAGTTGCGAACTCGGATTTGTTTCGTTGTTATTGAATGAATGGACTTGTCATTAATTACTTGTAACTGTAAACTGAAATCTATTATGATTTTGTATTTATGTAAAGTGATCTATTAAATTTGATTGTGATATGAGATGAGATTATTGTAATTGTATTTTCTTTTAGTTTATGGGTGGCCGGAATTTGAGGAAGGTGGCCGGAAATAATAGAGGGGAGGTATTGTATATGATTTAATATGAAGATGAAGATGTGGATGTTGAAGATGATGGTGATGGTGGTTGTTGTGGTGGTGGAGGGTGGGGAAAGACATATAGCAGAGAAAAAATGAGAGGATTTAATATGAAGATGAAGTTGCTACAGTGTTCGGATGAAAATACCCTCAGCTTAACGGCTTGACCAAACGGACGTTTGGTCAAGGGACCATCTGTGTTAGTAGTTTTTGAGTTAGGGACCAAGAGTGCAAAAAAGAAGTCAAAGGACCATATGTGAAAGTCAACGCAAACCACAAGGACCATCCGTGTAATTTACTCTAACGATTTGATGTGAGATGTGAGTGTGATATGCTTAAAATGCTTAAAGTTCAAAAATAATATTATAAATAATATTATCATGTTTTTATGTCATTGATTGCATAAATATCGTTTCCTCGAAAGGTGTTTGAACCAAACGTTAGGTTAATCGTTAGAATTCGTTATATATAAATAATAACGTAATGTGTTAAAATATTGAACGAAACGTGATAAAATGCACGTGAGTGAAATGAGAAATGTAAAATATGCAATAGAAATGAGTATGGAATAAAGTTACAGTTTGGTCCTTGTACTCTTACCAAATTTACACTTTCTACCCTAACAGTGTTAGTTTTGCACCGTTAGTCCTTAATTAACTTTTTATTTCATTTTTAGTCCAAATGTTTCTAAAATGACAATAAACCACATGTTTACTGTTTGATCAAAATGTACCCTCAAGTTAATAATTTAACAGTTTACCACATAAGTTTATAAAGTTGGCAGTTTTAACCCAAATAGTAACATTCTTTGCAAAACAAGTCCAAATTTTACAAAAAGAATGGAAAAAGTTTTCCGAGAGTTTATACAACTTATTAAAGCTTATTCAAGTGAATTTCAACTGCTTATTATACGAAGTGCTTATTTTTAAGCTAAGTGGGCTTTTAACGATCAAAACAAAAGCCCATTAACATAATTTGATCCGAGGTGATTTAGGACAAAGTGGGCTTATCTTGGGTTTGTAAAAAAGGTCTGAAAAACGTTGCCAAAGTGCTTATACACTCAGCTTATCAAGAGAGCTTAATAAGTGCTTATTGGGCTTTTAAGCCCAATCGGCAAATATAAAGAATTTTTGGTATGTCCAAGTAGCATTTACTTTGTGACTTTTAGAGAGCTTATATGAGCTTATAAGAGGAAACTCAAAACATAAATTTGATTAATGAGCTTATTAAGAATCGAGTTGGACAATAAAATTGATATGGTGTGTATATGATTTCGTTTTAACGTGGCCATTTCTATTCGACATTAACATGGTTCGAAAAATATGTGAATGACATACATATATATATATGATATGTAATATGCAATTCGATAAATAAATAGAATGATGCTCGAAAATTAATAAAACGAGTAAGTAAGTGTCGAGTATAGATAAAACACGAGTTCTTAGCCATCCTATGAGGAGTTCATTGCATAAAACGTATAAATAAATAAAGGAAAAGCGTATAAATGTAAGAAAATGAAATATACGTTCAAAGAAATATAAGAACAATGCATGGGGTGATATAAATCAATATGAATGAATTGAAATGAGTTTAGGAAGACTCACAACACTTAAAAGTGGAGTATACACGTTCGAAATGATCAAGAAATCAAAAAATATGGTTGTGGTTCGCTCGTATGACCACCAATGCTTCGAATGGTAAGTATGCGACTAGAACTTGGCTCGAAATGATGGAGAATGCTTCTGGTCTTCTTGGGAACTCTCGGAAAAGGGAGAAACTTGAGAGAATGGTGAGAAATACTTGCGTGTGAATAGACTTAAATGTGCATGTATCCATATATATATATATATATATATATATATATATATATATATATATATATATATATATATATATATTAGTTGTGTTTAAGAGTTTAATATTGCCACAACTTGCATGATTAGATGTTTGGCAGTAGAAAAGGGAATAAAACTTGAGTGTTTAGTAGCTTAGGAGTATATTAGGTGTAGATACATGGTCATGTACCGAAATGTACATGTATAGAAATATATACGTATCGTACGATTTATATAAGGGTCCAAAAATGATTTCTAACGTGTGATATTATGTATAAAGGCGAGAAATGAACTCTTGTACTCAATTTGATCTTAGAATGTCGAATGAGCTAGGGAAAAACAATTTAGGTCGAGTTGGATTAATAAGAATAAATATTGAATGAGATTTTACATGTTGCAAGTAGCAATCACTTTGGGTCTCGTTAAGCCATAAAACATTCGAATGAGAAAGTGGAATTCGACATACTATTTCTTGGGAGTGTAGAGAGTCGAGTGGTGCAAAAATTTACATTACTTGTGATTCGAATTCGAAAAAAACGCGGCAAAGTATATGGGGTTGAGCCAATTGTTATATAACAAATATAAAATTGGTGGGTTGGGCTTTGGAATAGTAACAGGCCAAAGTGTTGGGCCAGGAATAGTGTGTTTGATCCATTTGGTTAATATTGAGTGTGTTGGATCATTTGTGGTCCGTGTGTGAGCTCGTTCCAATGTGTTTGTAATGTAATAACAAGATTTTAAATTTTGACCATAAAAATGGTTAACTGAACTGTATTAGTATTTAATACTTGATTAGCAATGTACAAATTATTGGGGAATTTTACAGTGTGCTACAATACCTACCCGTCAAACAGAATTCCGTCCCGGAATTAAATCTAAGATAGTTGTTATGGGTGTCTATGGAAATAAATGGGGGTATTTGCCGCGAATTTGATCTTCACGTTCCCATGTATACTCTGGTCTTCGTTTGGAGTTCCATCAAACTTTGACAATGGGAATACGGTTTTGCTTAACTTGTTTCACCTCCCTGTCCATTATTTCTACGGGTTCTTTTGTGAACACGAGTTTTTCATCAAGTCTGATTTCTTTCAGTGGGATGATGAGAGTTTCATCTGATAAACATTTCTTTAGTTGTGAAACGTGAAATGTGGGGTGTACTCTACTGAGTTCTTCTGGGAGTTCAATTTTGTAAGCAACTTGACTAATCCTTTCGAGGATCTTGAATGGTCCAATGTACTTGGGATTCAACTTTCCACATTTTCCAAAGCGTATCATTCCCTTCCATGGGGAAACTTTTAACATAACTCTGTCACCGACTTGAAATTCCATGGGTTTTCGTTTTACATCAGCGTAACTCTTTTGTCTGTCACGAGCAGCTTGTAGTCGTTGCCTGATCTTAAAAATCTTTTCTGTTGTGTCGTGTATCAGTTCTGGTCCTGCGAGTTGTATGTCACCAATTTCTGTCCAACAAAAAGGTGATCTGCACTTTCTACCATAAAGTGCTTCAAATGGTGCTGGCATGGTAACTGTTGTTGTAAGAGAATTCAGCCAATGGCAAGTGCTTATCCCAACCTTTTCCAAATTCTATCGCACATGCTCGGAGCATGTCTTCTAAGGTTTGGATCGTTCTTTCACTCTGTCCATCAGTCTGAGGGTGATAAGCGGTACTCATATCTAGACGTATACCGAGAGCTTTTTGTAGAGTTTGCCAAAATCTTGAGGTAAATTGGCTATCTCTTTATGAGATAATGGAGATTGGAACTCCATGTCGAGTCACTATTTCCATAAGATACAACTGAGCGAGGGTGTTCATCTCGTCAATTTCCTTGATTGGTAGGAAATGAGCGGATTTGGTGAGACGATCAATGATGACCCAGATGGTGTCCAATCCGATTGATTTCTTGGGTAGTTTAGTGATGAAATCGATAGTGATTCTTTCCCATTTCCAGACTGGTAGTTCAGGTTATACAAGTAATCCTGACGGCTTTTGACTTTCCGCCTTGACCCTTGAACAAGTCAAACATTTCCCAATATACTCAGCAATGTCGGCTTTCATGTTTGGCCACCAACAAATCTTTTTGAGATCCTGATACATCTTGTCAGAACCTGGGTGAATAGATTACTTGCATTTGTGAGATTTATGCATGATGTGATCTCGAATACCTCCGTAGAGAGGAACCCAATATCTTTCTTTGAAACACAGCATACCGTCTGATGTTTTTACAAAACCATTTTCATTCTCAAGCATACCGTAAATCTTCTTGTGGGGTCTGTTTTCTTCGGTGAGAGCTTCTAATTAAGTTATGAGGATTTGTGATAGAAGGGGTGAACAAATGGTCATTCCTAGAGATCGGACTCTGAGAGGTTTGATTCTTTCTTTTCTGCTCAAGGCATCAGCCACAACATTCGCTTTACCGGGGTGATAGCGAATTTCACAATCGTAGTCATTGAGCAATTCCAACCATCGGCGCTGTCTCATGTTCAGCTCCTTCTGATCCAATATATGTTGAAGACTTTTGTGATCGGCGAAAACCGTACACTTGGTACCGTACAAGTAATGTCTCCAAATCTTAAGAGCAAAGACCACTACTCCTAATTCCAGATCGTGAGTGGTGTAGTTTTCTTCGTTCTTCTTGAGCTGTCTAGAAGCATAAGCTATCACTTTGCTTCTTTGCATTAGCACTGCACCTGAACCGTGATGTGATGCATCACAATACACTATGAAGTCTTCACTTCCTTCGGGTAGTACTAAGATGGGTGCTTCACAGAGTTTCTGTTTTAAGAGTTGAAAAGCTGACTCTTGTTTTTCCTCCCAGATATACTTCTTGTTTTTCTGGGTCTATTCGGTCAAAGGCTTTGCAATCTTTGAAAAGTCTTCTACGAACCTTCGGTAGTAACCAGCGAGACCTAGAAATTGACGAATCTCGGTTGGGGTGGTAGGAGATGCCCAACCTTTAACCACCTCAATCTTTGCAGGATCTACGTGGATACCTTGACTGTTGATGATATGGACAATGAATTTTACAGTGGGGATCCAAAAATCACATTTGGAGAATTTTGCGTACAACTTTTCATTTTTGAGCAACTCTAGAATGGTTCTCAGGTGTTCAGCATGTTCTTCTTTGCTGGGTGAGTAGATTAAGATGTCATCGATAAACACGATCACGAATTTGTCCAAGTAGGGTTTACATACTCGGTTCATCAAATCCATGAACACTGCAGGTGCATTTGTGAGACCAAATGGCATTACTTGAAATTCATAATGCCCGTAACGTGTTCGGAAGGTTGTTTTGGGAATATCTTCTTCCCTGACTCGTAGCTGATGATATCCAGATCTTAGATCGATTTTCGAGTAGACACTCGATCCTTGCAACTGATCAAATAAATCGTCAATCCGGAGTAACGGATATCGATTCTTTACGGTGAGTTTGTTTAGTTCTCTGTAATCAATACACATTCGGAAAGTCCCGTCTTTCTTTTTGACAAATAAGACTGGTGCTCCCCAAGGTGATGAACTTGGTCGGATAACACCTTTATCTGACAGCTCTTTCAACAGCTCAGACAGTTCTTTCATTTCTGAAGGTGCTAATCGATAAGGTGCTTTAGCAACTGGTGCTGCTCCAGGCACTAAATCATTTTGAAATTCTACTTGCCGAACTGGTGGAATACCGGGCAAGTCTTCTGGAAATACTTGAGAAAAGTCCTCGACAACAGGCACTTCTTCGAGTTGTTTCTCATTCGTTTCATTCTTCGTCACTTGAATCAGAAATACGTGACATCCTTTGTTCAGGTACTTCATTGTTTTGATATATGAGATGATGTTGAGTCAGGTTTTGCTGTGATTGCCGCGAACGATAAGAGTTTCGCCATCAAGTGGGATTTGGACAACCTTTTCGTCACAGATGATTCGGGTGTGGTGTTTGGATAACCAATCCATGCCAATAACGATGTCAAAGCTACCGAGTTGGATAGGCATGAGATCAATGGGGAAATGTTTGTTTAGAAGTGTTAAGGTGCAACCTTTGATCATTTTGTTGGTGCCTATGAGGTTTCCGTTAGCTATTTCGATTTCATATGTAGAATCTAGTTCTACGGGGGTAATATTAAGCAATGAAGCAAATGAGGTAGACACAAAGCTGTTATCAGCTCCAGAATCAAATAATATTTTAGCATTGTGTTGGTTCAATAAGAAAGTACCCGTGATGACGCTGGGTTCCTGTGGTGCGTTCCCGTCACCATGCACATATGCTCTCCCATGAGCAACGTTGTTCGGATTCTTTGGGCAGTTGTTCTTGTAGTGTCCTTTTTCACCACAGTCGTGGCACACTACTGTTATGGGTTGCGTATTTGCGCCCGTGGCTCGGAAGTCAGAGGTTTTGTGACCCACTTTTCGACAATTGCCGCAAACTGCACGACAAGGTCCAGTGTGATGGAGTTTACATTGGTTGCACTGGGGTTGGGTTTCGGTGTAAGCTTTTTCTCCTGTGGGTGCTGCAACATAAGCTCTAGCAGCTTCCTGTCGGTGGTTCTGTTGGTGGTGGTGGGTGTTGCGGTTCTATTGGTAGTTGTGGTTGCGGTTTTTGTTGTTGTTGTTATTGGGGTTCCTATTGTTGTTGTTGTTGTTGTTGTTGTTGTGGTAGTTGTTGTTGTTGTTGTTGGTGGTGGTGGTGGTCGTTCCACGGTTATCGAGACTTCGTTTGTGATCATTTTTTGTGGAGGTAGAACTTCGTCTGATTTCCCTTTCCAATAATCGTTGAGCTATTGCGATAGCTTCCTCAAGAGTGGTTGGTTTTGACGAGGTGACGTTCCCTTTGATGTTTCGAGGTAGTCCCTCTACATACTTTTCCAGTGCCCTTTCAGTATCTGGCACCATAGTTGGACATAATACCGATAGTTCTTGGAACCTTCGGTTGTAGGTTCTCAAATCGTTTTCGCTAACAATTAACTGGTGGAATTCTTCCTCCAGTTTCCTGATTTCTGTTCGGGGACGGTATTTCTTTAGCAGCTTAGTTTTTAGTTCGATCCAGGACATCCGATAGGCTTCTTCCATACCCATGGTCTGGGCGGTTGAGTTCCACCATGATGCGGCATCTTCCAGAAGTGTTCCCGTAGCAAAGGTAACCTTGCTATTATCGGGACAGTTGCACCGCATGAAACAGTTTCAGTGCGCTCAAACCACTGAGCTAATTCGGTCACTCCTTCGGAACCTTTGAAATAAGTTGGCTGGCAACCTATGAAATCTTTGTATGTGCATTTGCGAGACGCAGATGCCTCACTTTCAGCGGTGGATCAGTTGTTGTTGCTCGAGCGGGCCATGGTAGCCGCTTGAGTCTCTAGAGCTGCTGCAACACTATCAGCTACCAGTTTCTGGATAGCTTCAGGAGTCATAGCTGTTGCAGGAGTGGCAGTCTCTTTCCTTGTGTGAGGCATTTTTCTCTTAATACCACTAGAAAATATAGATTTAGAACTCACATAGTGACCGTGTTAGAATACATTGAGTAATAGGGAATTTGTATACAATTACTAACATTATTGTCACAATGTGAAATTATAACCAATTGAGAATCATAAAATCATGACATGTTTGGGTACTATCGTAAGTGAATGATCACTCTTGGTGTAGGATTGCAAGGAAACAAAGTGATTCATTATCTACAAAAGCTGAAGTTCAGCAACTTTCTCTTCATTCATCAAGTTTCTTTTGAAATTTTCTTCATTATGTGTTTGTATTTACATTCCACTTGTATCTTTTAAAGAACCATGACAGTCACAAGTAACATCACGACATGTCTGAATACAATCACAATACATATAACACCCTAAATTAAATATGACTTATAAAATACGCTATGAATTAAAACTTGAGTTATATATCATGTTATGACTCAAACCACACAATATGAACATATAACCTAAAGTATTATATGAAATTATATATGAACCTTATGATATAAATCGTGGCACATTTAAAGGTATAAATTATAGGCCGAAAATAATAAAACATGTACACAACATATAAATGGGATAAGTATGAATTTTGGCTAATATGGAAAGTTGCTAATCATCCTTATACACTCCCTAATTCACGGCTCACTCTTCCCATTTTTTTTAAAACCGTGTATATCCCATGCATCTCTCCAAGAAACCCTAAACCTTTCTCTCTACTTCATATTGTCGGCACACAAAAAAAAAAGAACCACACAAGAAACCTAAAAACTTTGTTCTATTCGACATCAAGAAGGAGAAGAGGAGAAGCAATAACTTGATCGTGATCATTGTTTTCTTATTCAATTCGTATCACACAAAGGAGAAGAGAAGGTGTAGGTGATTTGTCCGACTTGGAAATCCTTGTGTTCTCATTCCATTCGATCTAACCTAAGAGGTACCATATAAACTTCAATCTATAATAATACTTTCGGATCAATATGTATTAATATGTGTCGATATGATTAATTGTGTTCTTGAAATCGGATATATATAAATGAATTTTAAACCGATGATACAAACATGATTTTTAATGGTTCTTTGGGCTAAAACTGAATTCAGTGAAATGGCGTTCGAATGAAATTGGTTTGGTGATTTTTAGAGGTCGGGAAGGCAACCGTTTGATTTTTAGAAATTCATGTGTCAAAACTGTATTTCGGGGTATGAAAATTCAGGCGTGTTTGATGATTTTTAATTTAACATCTATAACGATTCAATACCTGAGCTTTTGGCAGAATGAAATATGGTATATTAGTTAAGTTGTGTAATTTTTGTGGATTTTTTTGAGATGTTTAACTGGGGTAAATAATTACATACTTTCGGGGTGTTTCAGCAGGTCCAATTCGAGAAGGTGTTGTGGTTGTCGATTTTTAGTTTGTACTTGTACTACTTAATAAATTCTGGAAAAATTATATAAAATACTTAAGACATATATGTATATCTGGGTAAAAGTATAGAATTTTATAAGCTCGTTTAAGGCATTTTAAAAATAGCTAAAGACGGGCCCGTTTTCAATTTTAATTCTGAATTTAAGTAGTTACTTATTTAGAATACTTATAAGCTTATTTGCTTCACCTTTAGAACCTAAATAAGCTATTTGTCATCTTAAAAGTATTTAACTTATGTTTTGATTAATTATCATATTAACCTTTAACTTTGGCATAATTGCAATAGTAACCCTAATCTTTGAATAATTATAAATGTAAACCCTAATTTGACTTGTAAAACCCTAAATTGTGAAATGACATCATTTTATAATTATATGAAACTCAATTTTGACATTAATAACTAATTAAACCTTTTTAAACACTACTTACTATTTTTAGAAACCCTAAATTGCTTTTAAACCTAAAATGGCTAAACTTACTATTTTTGGAAAGTTACTAAATTTGGAAAGTTACAATTTTTGAAAAGCTACTAAATATGGAAACCTGCTAAATATGGAAAGTTACCTAAAATGGAAAGAAAACTATGAAACTTATAAGTAAACTTATGATTATTGTAGATCGGGTGAAGAAGGAGTGATCCCCTGCTTCCATTCATTTTATTGCTTTGATTTGTGTGCTTTGATAAGGTACAGATATTCTTTACCTTTTCAGTAGGGATATTTCTATCGATCCTATGCCTGATATGATTTCCTCATTTGACTCATGACATTCATTGTATGATTGTCATTCTTATTGATTCATTCTGACATTTATTTAAATGTCTATGCTATGCTATACTTATGCTTTGCCATGCTTATTGAGTTACTATCTTGTTTCTCTTGCCATGCTAGATTATTATTGTTGTATGCTATGATAGATCTGTGCCTGAGCTAACCTAGTTGTGGAGGTACCATGACCATGTCTTTGATGGCACCCTAGGCATGACACTCCTGTAGAGGTGTGATAGATCTACGGCGTTCCAACTTATGTTATGATTTATTGTGTACACTATTGGCCAACTTTATATATGTGTGACCAGTCTAGTACTGGCATCTATATTTTGTTAGGGAGCATATAGATATATCCTAGGTTTATGTATTTATATGTTATGGTGACCAGGTGGTGTGTGCCTTACACTCCTTCTCACACTTTTATTACTTAGAGGTCTCCCCTCTTCGTATACTTGTATTGCTTTAGTATGATTTGACGGATTATGTATGTAGTTCCTATGGCACATCCTTATATGAACTGATGACGTATAGTCCGCATTCGGGTCACGAACCCGACCCATACTTAAGTCCATCACGAATGGACTCCAGTCCATCACGAATGGGCTCAAGCCCATCACGAAGGGGCTATTGCGATAACGGTTTGGGCTTACGTTGGCCCAAACCCGAAGTTATTTATGGTCTTGATAGGATATATCTTATTTATGAGATATGTATCAAGTAACCGCCCTATGCGGGATATGCTGAGGAGTGAGGAACACGAAACCAACTAGGGTTTCGTGTGTATATAAAGAGTCTCTCGACTCTCATCAAAGGTACGACTTACAACCCTAACTCTTCAACTAAATCCTAAAAACTGATTACTTATTCTCACGCCGGAGGATAATCGTGGGAGACAATCCCACGATAAGCCTAACGGTGTCTTTTTGTTTTCTTAGTGCGCAGGTCTCAAGCATTAAGATCTGATTGGTATGGAATCAAGGAACGCCTAACTTTTGTATCAACAAGTGGCGCCATCCGTGGGACCCTACACTAAGAACTCAATGAAGAACTAGAATGACGAAGCATGGAAACCCAAATTAGCGGACTCCGTAGACAAAGAAAACACATGACGACCCACTGGGGAAGAAGCAGCAAACTGATTCTGCCATTAAGCCGCCCTCTGGAACAACCAGTGCGCCCAAAAGCCTAGGATCATACTCAGATCGGGCTTTTACCCCAGTAGAACCGATCACAAGGACTACCCATGCTACTACAACAACCACAAGCACGGTGGATCTAATGCGCACTCCTCTCACCATGCCAGAGCTAAACTTCACTGAGCCACCAAATGCGCCCATCCGAAACAAGGGTCCTGATTTGGAAACAGACACTCTCGTGCTAGAAGGAGTTGCACCTGAACTAGCGCCAAGTGATTTCGTGTCCCAGAACTACGAAACCTTGGCTGCGCTGATGCGGGAGGAGGCGAAAAAGAGGTCAAGTCAAAGTCTGCACGCCAGGCTCAACTTCGACCCTGAGCATGAAGCTTCCCCACCGCGCTACCGAAAGGAAAGACGCGAGAAGGATAGCCGCAAACACCCAGTGTTCACTAGGATTGGAAGGAAGGTTGTGGATGACGAAGCAGCCGACTTTCAGTATCTGGAGGAGCATGAAGATGGGGAACGGCGCGCCAATGTCCACGCTAGGCTTGGTAGTCGCAGGGTTCATGATAGGCTTGGGCGACGATGTTCCCCGAGCGAAAGCCCTTCAAGCTCTGATTCCGAGGATAGTCGGCGCAAGCGCCACAGAGGAGCAAGCTCGGATTCCGATGATAGTTGGCGCAAGCGTCGTAAAAGAGTAAGCCCATCCTCAAGTGATTCCTCGGACAACGAGGACAAAGAAACCGGACACTGGAAATCAAAGGGAAAATACCGCGACCAGGAAGACGAAGACATGTCTCGTCCCTGGCGCCGCCAAAAAGTTGATCCATTCACTCGGCACATCAGCGATTTTTCGGAAAATAAGAGAAGACGCATGCCTGCTAATGTCAAAACATATGATGGGACAGGTGATCCTGATGATCACCTAAAAAATTTCGAATCAGCAGCCACTGTCGAAAATTGGCCACAACCTGTGTGGTGCCACATGTTTAACTCTACATTAGTAGGGAATGCGCGCAACTGGTTCAGTAAGCTTCCACGCAGAAGCATCGGTGGGTTTGAAGAGTTGCGAAAGGCGTTTCGTTTAAACTTTACTCAAAGGAAGAAGTGCGCCAAAAACCCTGTCGAGCTCGCTAGGGTAAAACAGCGCCAAGGGGAATCCACAAGCGCTTTCATGGAGCGCTATAAGGACGAATGCATACACGTTAAGGCGTGTCCTGAAATACTAAAGATCTCAAGGTTTATGAACGGGATCAATAACCCAGATCTGATAAAAAAGTTAAACGATAGGGTTCCCCAAACCTTTGATGAACTGATGAAGCGCACGAGGTCCTTCATCCAAGGAGAAGCCGCCGCTGCGGATAGCAAGAAAGGCTACTCAAACCATAGGTCACAAGAAGAGCCAAGGAGACAATCCAATGACCAGAGTAGCAATCGTAATAAAAACTATCGCAGCCAAGGGGGCGGATGGGGAAACGACAAGTATACCCCACTAACGAAGACTCCAAGGGAGATATTTGCAACGGAAGGCGCGAACTTTCCGAGACCCCCACCAATGCGCACCCCAGAAGGGCAGCGCGTAGGGACCGGGTACTGCGAGTATCACGCACAGAAGGGCCATACCACTAATGAGTGTGTCCAATTGCGCCAACTCATTAAGAAACTAGTAAAAGAAGGCAGATTAGACCATCTCGTTAAAAATATTAAGGATGGGAAAGACAAGCAGAAAACTGGAGGCAAGAAGGAAGCGCCTAAGGAAAAAGCTGATACTATCTACATGATACAATCATGGCAGCGAAAGACTAGGCAAAAGGTGAGCCAAAAATTTTCTCATGGAAGCGAAATCTCTTTCCCCACCTTGGTTGTGGACAACGCAGTGGCAGAACCACTCACCATTGAGATAAATGCGGGGGGTCACGATATCCACCGCATGTATGTTGATGGAGGGGCATCAGCGGATATAATGTATGAACATTGTTTCAAGAGACTGCGCCCTGAGATACAAAGACAGTTAAGTCCAGCCACGACTGCGCTTACTGGCTTTACAGGAGAAAAGATATGGCCCATGGGGCAACTGCGCCTACTAGTTGCTGTTGGTAGTAAGGAACACTCCACGATAGCCTGGATGAATTTTATGGTGATCAGATCTCCTTCATCATACAATGGCATTATTGGAAGACCAGGAATCTCAGCAATACGCGCAGTACCGTCCACAGCACATGGGATGCTCAAATTCCCAGTAGAGGGTGGCATTGTCACCATCTACAATAGCGCCGCACCACCTCAAGAATGTAACACGATTACATGCGAAACAACGCACACCCCAGAACAGAGCGCAGCTAAAGTATCAAACCTAAAGGTTGCAATTCACCCTGAATACCCAGAGCAAGAAGTATCGATTGGGGGATCGCTGTCTGACAAAGGAAAAGCGGTCGTGTGCGCACTTTTGCAAAGGAATCTTGATATCTTCGCATGGGAACCAAAGCACATGACTGGTGTGCCATGCTCGATTGCAGAACACAAGCTGAAAATCTGACAAGGATATTCCCCAGTAAGGCAGAAAAAGCGCGGCCAGGCTCCAGAGCGCGCAAAAGCCATTCTGGAAGAAGTACACAAGCTTGTAGACGCAGGCATCATGCGAGAAGTCTATTACCATGATTGGCTCTCCAATCCAGTAATGGTCAAGAAGAGCGATGATAGTTGGCGGATGTGTGTGGACTTCACTGATCTTAATAAAGCATGTCCACAGGACTGCTACCCGCTACCAGAAATAGACTGGAAGGTGGAATCTTTGTGCGGGTATCCCTTTAAATGTTTCTTAGATGCATACAAAGGGTACCACCAAATCCAGATGGCTAGGGAAGACGAGGAAAAAACAGCCTTCCACACAAGCCAAGGCGTCTTTTGTTATACAAAGATGCATTTTGGCCTGAAGAATGCGGGCGCCACCTACCAGCGACTGGTAGATAATGCATTTGAAAAGCAAGTGAGCCGCAACCTAGAAGTCTATGTAGACGACCTTGTTATAAAAAGCCATACTGAAGATGAAGTGGTGCGCGATATTGAAGAAACATTTAGAACACTACGAAGTATCAACATGAAGTTGAATACTAAGAAATGCACTTTTGGCGCTACAGAGGGCATGTTCCTAGGATATTTGATAGAGCCAGATGGCATTAAGCCATGCCCAGAAAAAACAGAGGCTGTCATCCAACTTCCTTCACCGCGCACGTTGAAAGAAGTTCAATCTCTGAATGGAAAGCTAGCCGGTTTGAACAGATTCCTGTCCAAATCAGCGGATAAGTCACTTTCTTTATTTAAAACACTCAAGAAGTGTACAAAAAAAGGAGACATTCGTTGGACTGCGGAAGCGGAAGAAGCTTTCACACAGCTTAAGCAACATATAGCAGCGCTTCCTAAGCTAGTTGCACCCCGACCAGGGGAGGAGCTAATCGTCTACTTATCCGTGACCCATGAAGCGGTCAGCGCAGTGCTACTGACAAATAGGAATTCTGTACAAACGCTGGTATATTTTGTAAGCAAAGCACTCAAGAAGACAGAGATTAACTACAGCCCAATGGAAAAGTTGGTCCTGGCGTTAGTGTTCGCCGCCAAAAGGTTGCGTAGATACTTTCAAGCGCACCCAATAGCGGTGATTACAGACCAACCTATCAGGCAAGTTATCTCTAAACCTGACGCATCGGGGTGATTACAAAAATGGAGTGTGCTACTAGGAGAATATAACATCTCTTACAGACCACGCACTGCGGTTAAAGGGCAAATACTAGCAGACTTCATCATCGAAAAACCAGATACCGATAACGCACCCCCACCGAGCAAGGTAGAATTACAAGAACCATGGGTCTTGTTCACTGATGGATCTTCATGTGTGGATGGATCGGGCGCTGGTCTTATCCTCACTAATCCAGAAGGGATGGAATTCACTTACGCACTGCGTTTTGAATTCACAGCCACGAACAACGAAGCAGAATATGAAGCCCTAATCGCCGTATTGCGCATTGCGAATCGAATGGGTGTACGTAACCTAGAAGCAAATGTGGACTCCCGATTAGTAGCCAACCATGTGTTGGGTGAATATGTGGCTAAGGAGGATAACATGGTCCAATATCTCGACAAGACCAAATCACTAATACAAGGTTTTGACAGGTTTACCATCAAGCAAGTTCCTAGAGGTGAAAATAAGAAAGCAGATGCGCTAAGCAAAATCGCATCCACTAGCTTTGCGCACCTGTCAAAACAAGTTTTAGTGGAGATCCTAAAGAACAAATCCATCTCGGAGATGGAGATATCTACGGTGATAGACGAGCAGGATTCTACATGGATGACCCCCATCATCGAATTCATAAGTAAGGGCAAACTGCCCGACGAGCAGAAGGACGCTCGACGGATACGGCGCACAGCGCAGAGGTTCGAGCTCAGAGATGGTATCCTATATCGGCGTTCATTCCTACAACCATGGCTTCGGTGCGTTGGACCTCTTCAGGAGGATTACGTACTCCGAGAGATCCACGCTGGTTCATGCAGTATGCATTCAGGACCACGGTCCGTCGTAGCACGCACATTGCGTTCAGGATACTACTGGCCTACTATGTATCGTGATGCACGCGATGTGATAAAAAAATGCAATGACTGCCAAGTTCATAGACCCATCCTGCGCAGATCACAGCAAGAGCTAACACCTATCACTTCTCCATGGCCATTCTATAAGTGGGGTATTGACATTGCGGGTCCCTTCCCTGTCGCAGCGGGAGGACTGAAATTCCTTATTGTCGCAATAGACTACTTCACTAAGTGGATTGAAGCAAAAGCAGTAGCGACAATCACAGGTAATCAAGTAAAACGCTTCGTTTGGGAAAGTATTGTATGCCGCTTTGGATTACCTGGGGAGATTGTTTCGGACAACGGAAAATAATTCCGTGATAACCCGTTCAAAGACTAGTGCGCAGAGCTAAATATCACACAACACTTCGCATCAGTTAAACACCCACAAACCAATGGTTTAGTTGAGCGCGCAAATCGTAGTCTAGGCGAAGGAATTAAAGCGCGCCTGGACAAACACAAAGGAAGATGGGTGGACGAATTGTCACATGTCTTATGGGCGCACCGCACAACAATCAAAGTTAGCAATGGAGACACTCCTTTTTCCCTTGTCTACGGGACAGAAGCTGTCATACCAGCTGAAATTAGGATGCCAACTATCCGCACCGCGGAAGACAACGTTGCGACCAGTGACGACGAACGACGAATAGACTTGGACCTATTGGAAGAAAGGCGCGAGCGCGCAGCTATACGTGAGGCAAAAACCAAGTCAAAGATGAAGGGATACTACGATGCTAAAGTTCGAAGCACCTCATTCAGACCAGGCGACTTTGTGTATCGCGCTAATGATGCAAGCCACGCAGAAGATACAGGTAAACTTGGACCAAAGTGGGAAGGACCCTATGAGGTCATTGAAGCACTAGGACAAGGCGCGTACAAGCTGCGTGACATGGATGGCCGTGAGCTACAACGCACATGGAATTTCTGCAATCTCAAGAGATGCTATCTTTAGGAAAGGTTACGACCCAATACACGGAGACCTCTGCACTTTAGTAAGTGCTCAATAAATATCCGTGTATTTACATTTTTGTTTTATCATTTAGACGAATGTTTTTATCTTTTTACAAAAACTTGCAAGTATTAATAAAATGTTATGGTTTCTAGCTAACTCCACGACACACTTTACTTTTTTGTTTACATATTACTTATATTTCAATACTATTGTCATATTATCTTGTGCCTACATGGCGTGCATGCACCAATTAAAAACCCACGATGGTAAAAGGATGTGTAAACCTACTAAATGACTCGTTGAGTAAGAGGGTTGCAAACCCATCAACATCGGATCACGCATCCTTGTTAAACACCTTACTCTCAAGACGTTGGAGTAAGTTCGATGCGTACCCCACGACGGATACACATCATTGCACACTGTGCGCGTTTAACAAATTAGGAGTTAAGACAATTAAACCCCTTAAGATGGTATTCGCAGCACGCTGCAATCCATACACTTGTGCACCCCACGATGGATACACAACAACTTGTAAATTTCATACACAATTATGTTATATACGATCATGTCATACACGACTATGTCATAAATTTCATACACGATTATGATATAAGTGATTATAAATCCTTGTAACTTTCTTTAAATGTGTTTATACAAACGGTTTGATTCTTAGACATCTTTTATGCAAAGACGAAATAACTAAGTACAAAACTTGTAACCACAATCAAACTTGATACAATATGCGTACAATCGTATTTTTCTAATCAACACTTTATTATGGATAACAAGTTCATAAAAAGTACATATTCAACAAGCATATGTACAACAAAAAGTGGACATACCACACAACATCACTACATCAAAACTACCAAGACATGCTCCGAGTACGCCTGAGCCCTGAGCTACCCGCTTGGCGCGCCACACAATCAGCATCTTCAAGCCTCTGCAACAGCTCAGCATCCTTGGGTGCTACCGTTGGCACGCTAACGGGCACCCCATCAGATCTGGGAATGTGAGCTGCACCAAGACCACAAAGAATGGCTTTCCCCCTCACGCCCTTCTTCTTGGCATGTCTCATCTCATGGGCTTCTAAGGATGCCTTCAATGGAATTTCTTTCTCAAGGGCAAAAGGGTTGAGGATGTCACGAGGGCGAGCGAAAATAGGCACATGTAACTACGACATATCCGGCTTCAGAAAGTAGTCAAGCTGCGCCTCAGTGTCTTCGGATGAGTGCCTAGACAAAGTTAAACCCTGCATGATAACGCTTATGGGTAATCCTGGTCACGTTCCAGCTGCGCAATATGAGGAAGATCAAAAAGTTTTAACTTTTCCATAGCAGAAACAAGTTCACCATAAGCGTTCTCATTATAACCAGGCACTTCGGAGGGAGGCATCGCCAAAACCTTGGCCGCATACAGTTCCTCTACTGCTTCTGCCTTACCACGCGCTAGGGCACATTGAACAACATTCCCAAAGGACTCCTTGACCTCTCGAGACTCCAGCGTGGTCATGGCAGCAAGACGCAAGCCATGGCTGATAAGCAACCTGCGCTCAGCAATTATTGACACCAAATGTTGGTACAACTCCTCATCATATTCGATGATGAGCTTACGCAGCTTGGTCTCCTGATTCTCCAGCAAACTCTCTACAGCCTTGTGGAATTCATCCAAGTCAGACATAAGTTTCCCCTTGTTTAGCTCCATATATTTCAAGGCCCAAAGGCAAGAGGCCTTGTATTCTTTTGCACCAGTGCGCTCCTGATTCAGTTCGGCCATGAGCGACATCTTCTCATCAGCAATTTTCTGGTCACACATAGCAGATGCCCTCAATTCAGCCTGCGCATCAGCCAACTGCGCCTTCAGAATGTCGATCTCCTTGTCCTTCTACGCAACTAGGCTACCCTCACCACCATATTCAGCCTGTAGCTGCGCAACCAATGAAGCTTGGTGCGCAGCAGCCAACACCAACTCCTTTGTAAGGCGATTTCTTGGCGCATCTCCAGAAGATTTTTCCTCATCCACTGGACTCTCAGGCACAAAATTACCAACATATGCAGAACCAGTCTTGGGTGGCGAATTCCCAACATGCGCATCATCATCAACAGCAGTTTTAGCACTGTACGTAAAATAACAAAGTTACTATATAGTATTAGACACGGATTAAAGGACTAAGGATCTAAAGATACAAGTACTTACTTGGAGGGAGGAGTTTTATGTGATGACGCACCCTCCTCAGATGATTGCCCGACAGACATAGCAGGGCGCTTACTTGATGTCCCTGCGCCATCATCACCAGATGATCTCTTGCGCTTTAACCCTTGGCCCTCCTCTTTAGACTCATCCATAGCACTCCCCGACAAGTCTATATGCAACAACTCTACAGGGATCTGCGAACCAGGAGCGGGAAAGCTACGCAGAGGAGTAGCCATAGTGACACCTGTGGGGACCTCCCCTATCTCCTCTGTCTCCTCTGTCTCCTCCTGCGCGATCACCATCGTGCACCCTGCAGTAGCCTGAAGTAATGGCTCCTCTCCATCTCTCAATGGGCGCACCCCTACGATCACCTGAGTGGGCTTCGCCAAGCGAACAACATCGAACAAATCCATCTCTGCGCAGCAAAACAACAAACAAACACAAAATATGTTAGATAAGCTATAAAAGGAAGAACGCTTACAACTACTAAGCGAAGAGGAAGGAGGAGACAAGCACCCACCCCGGCTATTTTCATCCAAAAATGTTGGCACTTCTTCTGGACTACCGAAGTAATTACGACTGATGCCCATGTGCACCAACAACTCTTCTGGGTACGCTTTGATCGGTATGCGATTGGTATTTATCATATCCGCATCAACCACGTTATACAATCCAGGGTCTGGGCGCTCGTCTCTCGGTAATGATTCTCGAGTGTAGAACTCAAAAATCCATGGGAAAAATGCCCTATCAACCCAAAAGAATTTTTCTCTCCAATCCCTCAGTGCATCTAACTTCTCCGTATAGCACTGCAGTGGCCCTGCGCGCTTGGAGAAGGAAACCCACCCGTTTGACCACGACGTGTGGTAAAACGCGCGGAAAAGATGAATTGTAGGTTCTATTGCTAACAAGCGACAATTCACTTCAAAATTGGTAATCTTTGCTGCACCTATACAGTGCAGCTGGGAAATATGAAGACGATAGTGATTTAGAATATCACACAAAAAGAGGGAAATGGGCGCACGCAGGTTAGCGAATTCGAAAAAACGCGTGTATACCCCTACTTTCCCTTGCGGGAAATTAGCTATTGACGCATTTTCAGCCGGAACTACCGGATGTAATGCGAGAGGGATGTAATAATCTGAAGTGAACTGACGTAGTTCATCCTCAGATAAATCGGAATTGAAATCGGACAATTGAAGAACCATGATTAACCCTCTGTAACACTTATAAGCGCACGCGCTATTACCTTAGCTTTTGTTTATTTTTTGATTGCTGTTCGAAGGTTTAACAATGGCGGAAAGTGATGATTTTTTACTGTGGTAGCCACAGTTAAAAGACGGCTGACCTTTATATAGGGTTACACATATTCTTGGATGAACGACACTTGTACCCCACTTGCTCTAATCGTGTGGCTGGGAGGCAAAAAGGTAAAGCACTTTTTCACCCACCCCTCACGATTTACGAAGAAGATACGGATGTACTTGGACTAGGATAAATTGCTAATTTTGGCGGGAAATACTTGAAACTTCCCCGCTACGCATCGAGGAATATTTTTAAATTGTTAGTCTAGCGTCCGCAATTTCGCATTACGCACACTAGACTGGGGGGACATGATGACGTATAGTCCGCATTCGGGTCACGAACCCGACCCATACTTAAGTCCTTCACGAATGGACTCCAGTCCATCACGAATGGGCTCAAGCCCATCACGAAGGGGCTATTGCGATAACGGTTTGGGCTTACGTTGGCCCAAACCCGAAGTTATTTATGGTCTTGATAGGATATCTCTTATTTATGGGATATGTATCAAGTAACCACCCTATGCGGGATATGCTGAGGAGTGAGGAACACGAAACCAACTAGGGTTTCGTGTGTATATAAAGAGTCTCTCGACTCTCATCAAAGGTACGACTTACAACCCTAACTCTTCAACTAAATCCTAAAAACCGATTACTTACTCTCACGCCGGAGGATAATCGTGGGAGACAATCCCACGATAAGCCTAACGGTGTCTTTTTGTTTTCTTAGTGCGCAGGTCTCAAGCATTAAGATCTGATTGGTACGGAATCAAGGAACGCCCAACTTTTGTATCAACATGAACTTTTTCCTTATTTCATTATTCTCTTGATTCATTTCTTATTCAGTTCTCATGCATTCTTGATTCTTAGTTCTCTTTAAAATTCGTATGACTTTCAGGATTATACTTTTCGTTTTGTATTCTTATTCATTCGTTGCTTATGCTTATTTACCGTTATGTTATGTTATATATATATATCTGTTCACTGGGCTTTTTAAGCTCAGCCGCATGTTTTCTTTTCTTATGTGGCAGGTAATAAGCGGGGCGACGGGCTTAGGAATGAGAGAGTGTAGGACTTAGAGACCTATCTATTTATCATTTCGTTGTCCATTGTTTCGGACTTTCATTCAGTACTTGAATATTATTTTACTTTGGTTTTGTTTGATTAACCCACTATGCATTCGGGATTACCTTTTTGATATCAGTCTTGATGTTCGAGACTTGGCTATTTATTTAAAAGAATTCCGCTTGCGTAATGTATGCTTTGTATGACACCATAATGTGATATCTTGGCCTTGTCGGGTCGGGGTGTTACAATACACATGGACAACCACTGTAGCATAAATCAACATCGATATATAGTAAATCATAACCAACAACATATATTAATAACTTGAATCAATTTTGTTACATAACAGAATGATTACAAGGTCCTTTATTAATGCCACATGCGGCAGGCTAAGATACCTCAAAACTATACAGATGTAAACTATGTCTAGCTGCTGGAAGACTCGTCCATGGGCCCGGTGAGCTGTGATATCTGATCAAGGAGCCTCTTTATGTCAGTCTGGTGTTGGACCTGCATGTCTTCCACGAGGTTCTATAGGGTGTCATCTTTGAGGCGTGCTTCCAAAGCTTCCACAATATGCCTCTGTCCCTCCCATAGTGAGACTGTGATGTGGGTGCGGGTCTCGGACATCTTTGACCGTATCCTAGTCAGACCGTCCTGAAGCTCTATCCTGTTGGATACGATGCTATGTAGAGTGCCGTTGACCGTTTCGGGGCGGTCCAACGGTGTCCTGTCAGCTATACCCAGGAGGGTATCTATCTGCCTCTCATGGCGCTTAAGACGTGTCATGATGGAGGATGGAGTAGGGGTGCGGGCTACTGCTGCCCGTGAGCTCTCTCCAGTCTCGAAGACTCGAGCTGGTGGAGTGAAACCGGGTGGAAATGTTAATGATGGTGAGAATGGATGACTGGGGCCTGCTGTACGAGCCCGGCTCAAAGAGGGTAGATCCTCTTCTGGAGTCGGCACCCACTGGTGGGGTACATATGAGTAAGTCTGAGTGAGTTGGTTGAATAGGTGGTCGGGTCTAACCGACGGTGGAGGTGATGATAATCGTAATGGTGGTAATGTATACTGGTACTCGGGTGATAATGGGGGTGTCATCCCGATCATATCTAGGGGTGAAGTAGGGGAATAGGGTGAAAATGGTGGTACAATCGGTACAATAGGTAGGCGTACCCATAGATGAGGTGTATGCATCCTAATGCAACCGTTGGGGTGACTCCTAAATGGTGTCATGAATGGTTCAGGCTCATATGGTTCTAAAATCCTGACTCGTCTGTACCGGGCTACCCGTGCAGGTGGGGGTGGTGGAGTAGGTAAATGTGTATCTGACTCTTCTGCTAGCAACCATTGCCGATTCTGCATGTACTGGTCGTCATAAGTGGGGTGTATGTGGGAGAAACTGGTCGGTTCTCCGGGTGTGGTGGTGAGATATGTGCCCGTAGAGCTAAAACATACGGGTCTTCTGTCAATGGGGAGGTGATAGATGATAGGGTGTCCTCGGATTCTACATCCGATTATGAGGTACTCAGGTGTGAGATTTTAGACATGGTACTGTAATAATCCGTAAATAGTAAATGTAAGCAATCAATATAATCAAGTGTATGTAAATCAAGGTGAAATAATCAGGTGTGTGAGAATCAACGTGAAATAATCGGGTGTGTGAGAGTAAATATCAAGTGTGTGAAGATTAGTATAAAATAATCTTAAAAGGTAATATATTGAGCATGGTGTTATGCAGGCACGGAGGGTGTAAAGTGGTATGGTGTAAAAGTCATTCATTTTGAAAGTGTAATTATAGACCAATGTTTGAAAACATTTGGTTCTCTATAATTATGTCTCTGATGCAAATCTGTAACACCCCCTAAATTATGAGTTAACAGCGGAAGACTAACCGGGGTATTACGGGGAGCATCTTTGTCATAATAATAGAAAACGGCTCAAAAGAGGCGTTTTAAAAGTACTTGTTATTCAAATCAAAGTTGAAGTACAAAAAGTGAAAATATCAGAGTTTGCAAACATCCCATAAAATGGTGTAATAGTTTGAAAGTGAATGACATGACTTATTTTATTTTACACTACATTAAAAACCCTGAGTTTATTGCCCGCTCCGTGCCTTGTCTGCTCCGCTAATTACCTAAGATAAACATGCTAAAAGATCAACAAAATTGTTGAGTGAAATCATAGAGTTTGTAATAATATTGAGTTTGAGAGAACACAAGTAGTAATTGCCTGTGAATTACAATCATGTTTAAAATGGTGATATTGAAGTTATATATATTGCCCTAAGTCTCATGACACGCAAACGTTAACAGTGTAGTAACTGGTGTGGGGCCCTCGTGTAATAGGTGATTTTCCATTTCTTATTTCCTTCAAATATAGTGTATTGCGACTAATACGACTAGCAACTAAGGCTATCCGTCAAGTATTAGTGGAATAGGCAGTCAGCCTCCAATAGATCTATTCACTATATTCGCGTTCACTCGCAAGTGATTAATGGTTCATGATGTGAGGGGCTTGTGGCAATAGAGTAACTTAGTCAATATCATATCAGGTGAAGCATACAAAAATACTTGTGAGATTTAGTTTGTAGCATGTATCTCCCCCATGGAGTGTAAACTTGTTAAATAAGTAAAAGTGGGGCTATGACTCACCTTGTGTGTAACTGGCAAGGTGGAAATGTGAAATCAAGTGACATTACGGAATATTTGGTATTTGTGACTTAATATGAATAGTGAGTGTGAAAACGAGTAACGGATAACGATTTGGTGTGAGATGTGAGTGTGATATGCTTAAAATGCTTAAAGTTCAAAAATAATATTATACATAATATTATCATGTTTTTATGTCATTGATTCCATAAATATCGTTTCCTCGAAAGGTGTTTGAATGAAACGTTAGGTTAATCGTTAGAATTCGTTATATATAAATAATAACGTAACGTGTTAAAATATTGAACGAAACGTGATAAAATGCACGTGAGTGAAATGAGAAATGTTAAATATGCAATAGAAATGAATATGGAATAAAGTTACAGTTTGGTCCTTGTACTTTTACCAATTTTACACTTTCTACCCTAACGGTGTTAGTTTTGCACCGTTAGTCCTTGGTTAACTTTTTATTACATTTTTAGTCCAAATGTTTCTTAAATGACAGAATAAACCACATGTTTACTGTTTGATCAAAATATGCCTTCAAGTTAATAATTTTAACAGTTTATCACATAAGTTTATAAAGTTGGCAGTTTTAACCCAAATAGTAACATTCTTTGCAAAACAAGGAAAAGTTTTCCGAGAGTTTATACAACTTATTAAAATTTCAACTGCTTATTATACGAAGTGCTTATTTTTAAGCTAAGCGGGCTTTTAACGATCATAACAAAAGCCCATTAACATAATTTGATCCGAGGTGATTTAGGACAAAGTGGGCTTATCTTGGGTTTGTAATAAAGGTCTGAAAAACGTTGCCAAAGTGCTTATACACTCAGCTTATCAAAAGAGCTTAATAAGTGCTTATTGGGCTTTTAAGCCCAATCGGCAAATATAAAGAGTTTTGGTCTGTCCGAGTAGCATTTACTTTGTGACTTTTAGAGAGCTTATATGAGCTTATGAGAGGAAACTCAAAACATAAATTTGATTAATGAGCTTATTAAGAATCGAGTTGGACAATAAAATTGATATGGTGTGTATATGATTTCGTTTAACGTGTCCATTTCTATTCGACATTAACATGGTTCAAAAAATTTGTGAATGACATATATATATGATATGTAATATGCGATTCGATAAATAAATAAAATGATGCTCGAAAAGTAATAAAATGAGTAAGTAAGTGTCAAGTGTAGATAAAAAACGAGTTCTTAGCCATCCTTTGAGGAGGTCATTGCATAAAACGTAAAAATAAATAAAGGAAAAGCATATAAATGTAATAAAATGAAATATACGTTCGAAGAAATATAAGAACAATGCATGGGGTGATATAAATCAATATGAATGAGTTGAAATGAGTTTAGGAAGACTCACAACACTTAAAAGTGGAGTGTACACGTTCGAAATGATCAAGAAATCAAAAAATATGGTTGTGGTTCGCTCGTATGACCACCAATGCTTCGAATGGTAAGTATGCGACTAGAACTTGGCTCGAAATGATGGAGAATGCTTCTGGTCTTCTTGGGAACTCTCGGAAAAGGGAGAAACTTGAGAGAATGGTGAGAAATACTTGCGTGTGAATAGACTTAAATGTGCATGTATCCATATATATATATATATATATGTATATATATATATATATATATATATATATATATATATATATATATATATATATATATATATATATATGTATATATATATGTATATATATATATATATATATATATATTATATATATATATATATATATATATATATATGTGTATATATATATATGTATATATATATATATATATATATATATATATATATAGTATATATATATATATATATATATATATATATATATATATATATATATATGTATATATATATATATATATATATATATATATATATATATATATATATATATGTATATTAGTTGTGTTTAAGAGTTTAATATTGCCACAACTTGCATGATTAGATGTTTGGCAGTAGAAAAGGGAATAAAACTTGAGTGTTTAGTAGCTTAGGAGTATATTAGGTGTAGATACATGGTCATGTACCGAAATGTACATGTATAGAAATATATACGTATCGTACGATTTATATAAGGGTCCAAAAATGATTTCTAACGTGTGATATTGTGTATAAAGGCGAGAAATGAACTCTTGCACTCATATTTGATCTTAGAATGTCGAATGAGCTAGGGAAAAACAATTTTGATCGAGTTGGATTAAAAAGAATAAATATTGAGTGAGATTTTACATGTTGCAAGTAGCAATCACTTTGGGTCTCGTTAAGCCATAAAACATTCGAATGAGAAAGTGGAATTCGACATACTGTTTCTTGGGAGTGTAGAGAGTCAAGTGGTGCAAAAATTTGCATTACTTGTGGGTCGAATTCGAAAGAAAATGGGTCAAAGTATATGGGGTTGAGCCGATTGTTATATAACAAATATAAAACTTAAAATTGGTGGGTTGGGCTTTGGAATAGTTACAGGCGAAAGTGTTGGGCCAGGAATAGTGTGTTTGATCCGTTTGGTTAATACTGAGTGTGTTGGATCATTCGTGGTCCGTGTGTGAGCTCGTTCCAATGTGTTTGTAATGTAATAACAAGATTTTAAATTTTGACCATAAAAATGGTTAACTGAACTGTATTAGTATTTAATACTTGATTAGCAATGTACAAATTATTGGAGAATTTTACAGAGTTCTACACGAGCCGTAGGTTTAGGGTCGAATGATGTTGATCGATATATTGTGGAACTTGGATTGATATTATGAGCTTGTGAATAACATTTGTGATGGTTTGAGCGATGTCGCGTCGCTACCGTGACTTTGTATTCACAGTGTGGTCTCGACAAGCCGAAAAATGACTTAGACTCTTATTTGGGCATATGGACTATTTCTGGTTGATTTATTGACACGAGAATAATAAGACTCGGAATGGTGACTCGAAACGTAAGGTGACTCGATATATATTTAGTTTAGGAATAAATATGACAAAAATGTAAAAATGAAGTGATAATAATAATAATAACTTGGAAATATTATTTAACAAACCAATATGTTATTTAATAATTTGGGGAAGTATTAAATGAGATAAAAATGGAAATATATAAGAGTTATTAAACGTTTCGAGGGCACACGTATCGAGAGGTGTCACATCTGGAAATATTGGTGTTTATATGGAATTATTGTCGAGTTACGGATTGGTTGACATTAATATCCCCGACCGACATAGTGGTCGGACTTATTGGGTTGACAAGCCCAATAAGGGCCCGATAAGTATGTTGGAGAAATTTATTAGTATGTGACCTATCCTTATGACTTACCATTATTGTGATTAGTTTTTGAATTAATAAGCAAGTCGAAGGAATTGTTAGACTTACCGGGTGACGAATTCGATAAAGAACCGACAATTTGTCCGGATACTTTATTAAGCTTTAAAATTTAATCACTTGACCTTGACTTTGTTTTGATGAGTAGTTAGTAGTAGAATAAACTTGGGAATTTGCAACAACTCGGTGTGTTCGTTATTGTTGATTTTTGTGAGTCGTTTATGTTTTGGTCATTGGTTTTTGCGTGTGTACACTTGAGTCAATGTTGTGTCACCACTACACACACGATGATACCAAACACTAGTAAATGGATTCAATAAGAAGATTTTTGAATCGAAAGTGGGATATACTTGGGAATAGTTAACTTTCGGAAAATTTCACACTTTTGGAATAGATGTTAAGACAAGTTTATATTATTAGGTCATGCCGAGTCCGTAGTGCCGTGAAATGTTAGCTACTGTTGTGCCTTACTACTATAGACTTGTGTATTGTGCTTTGCTTGATCGAGGTGAGTTTCATAGCCTCACTTTTACTCTTATTGATGTTTTATTGAAACTTGGGGTGAGAGAACATGCAAAACTGTTTTGAATGAACCAATTGTTATGTTATGTTTTTGATATGTTTGCTATATTAACTGGCTAATGTTATGTACTGTATGTGCTGCAATTGTGCGGGAATATTATTGTATGTGCTGCAATTGTGCAGGAATATTATGGTATATGCCGCAGTTAGTGCGGGACTATAGTGTGCACCTATAGGAATTATTGCTGTGTTTGGACACACTTATGTGTGGGTATGATTGGTTAGTTGTGACTTAGTCCAGTATAGCAAACTTATTACTGATTTGGTCCACCGTTATTAGTTTGTGAAAACCTATGAACTCACCAGCGTTAACTGACCTTTAACATGTTTTCTCAGGTAATTAGAGCTGTTGTTTGGATATGTTACTGTTTGGAGGCTTGGCAGAAGGGCATGGTTGAAGGATAAATTGGAAACTCTGATAAACTGTTGGGACATATCTTTTATTTTATTTTGGGCTTACTTACGTACTTTTTGGAATAAATGTAACTCTAAAATTTTGGAATAAATGTTTTATCTAAGCGGATAATGCTATTCCGTTTTCATGTGCTTGTGTTGTGTACCAATCCCAGTAGTACTCTGAAGCTTTGATAAGTCTTTCGTTGTACTAAATTTTGGGAGTGTTACATAACATAAGAAGCGAAATTATCTGCAATTTGTAAAAAATTAAAAGTTAGAAAGCTATGCTAACCAAGAAAATCTTCAGGACTCTGCTGTAGTTCCCAAATGTTCCAACAACTCGGAGTTAAATGGGCATTACTCCAATGGGAGATTCTACAAATAGCCCGGAGCTTAAAATGTTGGGTTTTTTTATCCCTAAAAAAGTCGCTTTCTCAAAATAGCCCAAGGAATAAGCGATTAAATGTGAGAGCGACACGTGACATTTTTTTTTGGCCCCTAGCGAAAAGTCGTTTAAAATCTAGCAAAAGTCGCTTAAAAAGTGACTTATTGGCTGCAAAAGGACACAAATAGTAAGTCGCTTAATTGAAAAAAAGTCGCTTTAAGCAACTTTTTGAAATTCGCTTATATTTTGGGCTATTTTGAGAAAGCGACTTTTTTGAGGCTAAAAAAGCCCAACACCTTAAGAGACCGGGCTACTCGTATATTTACCCTTTTTAATAAATTGTTTAATTGGTGATTGTTCGGTCACAAATATGATTCAAGGTTCAATCAAGATTGAATTCACTAATTTTGACTATGAGTTGGAGGTGAGTGAACAACTTTCCAATTCAGGTAACTTGTTTAGAAAATGAGTTGAGGTTTTGTCGACCTCAAAGTCACAATTAACTTTTTCACTAATTCTACAGTTGGTAGGACGGTCACTGTTAGTTCATTAATGAAATAATGACTATTTTGCTCATATTCTTGCCATTAAAAAATATATATATGTAATAAAAAAAAAAAAAAGCGCTTCATCATTGTCATTAACACAAATTTTTAAAAGCCTCAAAGTTATACTCCCTCCGTCTCAAAAAAGAGTGTTCTCAAATAAAAAATGAAAAAAATTATGATATTTGTAATTAATATTAGTTTTTGATTGATAGTTGATACGGAAATAAAAAATGAGTAATTAAAGCAAGTTTTGATCATAAGGGTAAACTAGAAAAATCAATCATAATTATTGTCCATATATAAAAACTTGATACTTATTTTGGAACAAACATAAATGGCAAGGTGAATAATTTTTTTGAGATGAAGAGAGTAATATATAACTATGAATTTAAATAATTTGTGGGACAAAATATTAAATGCGTTTAATAAACTAGCCTTTCAACAGTATTGATGATATGATCACACTTCTTAAAGTTGGGACAGTGGTCCATTTTTGGTGCAGAATCATTCAATTACTGCAAGAGTTAAGTTTCCGATTCGTTTCAATTCTGGTTACATTTTAGATCAAAATGTTTACGAAAACAATGAGATAACGATGAATGCATGATAAAGGTACAAGAATGCCCTTTGTACCGTGTACGAAACTTGTAAATAGTAGTAAGCCATGAAAATAGTTTTAGACTTGTAAGGTATGTGCATGCAGAAACAACCTTTGAAGAATGACGAACAAAAATACCGAAGACAATATTATTTACATGCTACCCTAACAATCTATGCATATGAAAAGTATTACTATATATATTAAATGTCGTTTGATACGACGTCACTTCATAACAATTGCTACAGGAACGGGCATTGCTACAATAACGTGCCGCCTATGAACAGTACCAACGACTACAGTATTGGGCCGATGAACAGTACTGTAGCTACAGTTTTTTTTTTTTTTTTTTTTTTTTTTTTTTTTTTTTAATAAGAAACTTGAATAAAAAAATCCCGCCGCAACGCGTGGGCACGGCCAACTCAATTGGTTTAGTTATAAACAAAAAAAATGGCCGACTCTATTGGTTTACTTATAAGAAAAAAAATTGCCAATGTTGAATTAACATAAAATAATTACATCAATATTCTGTCTTAAAATCTTAATTAAATTTTTTGTCAAATACAGCGCCCCGCCGCAACGCAGCGAACCGGCGCCCGACTCGTTCTACTCATGAGTTATGATAAAATGAGAAGAAAATTAAAATAAAAATGGTGAGAAGAAACACAACCATATATTTAAAATGCACTTACAAAAATGCATGCATCTCTCTTAAATTTCTCCTCCTTATTTAAAATGTGTAGATAAAAATGTTGAGAAAAGTGATACCGGTCTGAAGCAAACCCGCAATTAAAATAAGAAAATACTAATAAAAGATGACACATGGATATAACGTGGAAAACCCCAATAGGATAAAAACCACGGGCAAGGAAAGATACGTTTTACTATGATGAAAACTAAGAGTTACACCTTCTCTCTAACTACAAGGATAAACACTTGTATCTCTTTTATTAGGAGATATTGCAAACTCTCTCTCGTTAACTCACAAATAATAGGAGAAATAAAAAAACCAAAAACACTTTGTGTTTCGTTTCTCTCGTTAACTCACAAATAACAGGAGAAATAAAGAAACCAAAAACACTTTGTGTTTCGTTGGAATGGGGTGCTGAAATGAGGCTTCCCTCGTTGCCTTTTATAGGCAAAATTCTTCTCCATTTGACATCATCCATAACAACACCCCAAGTTGCAATCCAAGTTGCATACCAACTTGCAATATTCTCTTATCGATGCACTGTATCTCTAACAATCTCCCACTTGAAGATTTGATTGAAACTCAATCAATCTTCACAACGTTATCCTTCCTTGCACTTCCATGTTGCTTACATTTCCGCTAGGCCGCATGAGGATCGGCACCATATAAACTTATCACCCTTGATTGCTTTCGTCAGATAATCTGCCACGTTATCATCAGTATGAATTTTCTGCATATCCACGATTCCTTCTTCCACTTTCTCACGAACGAAGTGATACTGAACTCGTATATGCTTTGTCTTTGAATGAAATGCCGGATTCCTTGCCAGATACAAGGCGCTCTGGTTGTCACAAAATAGAGTAATGTTCTCTTGTTTGTGCCCAAGCCCTTCCAACAAAATCTTCAACCATACTGCTTCTTTGCTGGCTTGAGCAGCTGTAACATATTCTGCTTCTGTTGTTGACATGGCCACAACTGACTGCAGTTTTGAAACCCAGCTTACTGTTCCGCCAGAAAGTGTAAACACATACCCGGTGGTTGATTTACTTCCGTCAAGATCACCTGCGTAATCAGAATCAACATATCCCTTGACAGTTAAGTCCGATTCCCCAAAACATAATGCAACATCTGAGGTTCCTTTAATGTATCTAAAGATCCTCTTCACAGCTTCCCAATGCTCTCTACCAGGTTCCGCCATGTACCGACTCACTACTCCCACTGCATGTGCAATGTCTGGTCTTGTACAAATCATCGCGAACATTAAACTTCCCACTGCTGATGCATACGGTACTCGAGACATTTCCATCCTCTCTTCTTCACTGCTAGGACTCATCTTGGAGGATAACTTGACATTAGTAGGAAACGGGGTTGATATTGGCTAATAATCTTGCATATTGAACCTTTGCAAGATTTTCAACTTAGTTATCTTTTTAAACCGGTTATTGGGTAATTCTACAAATAGCCCGGAGCTTAAAATGTTGGGTTTTTTTATCCCTAAAAAAGTCGCTTTCTCAAAATAGCCCAAGGAATAAGCGATTAAATGTGAGAGCGACACGTGACATTTTTTTTTGGCCCCTAGCGAAAAGTCGTTTAAAATCTAGCAAAAGTCGCTTAAAAAGTGACTTATTGGCTGCAAAAGGACACAAATAGTAAGTCGCTTAATTGAAAAAAAATCGCTTTAAGCAACTTTTTGAAATTCGCTTATTTTTTGGGCTATTTTGAGAAAGCGACTTTTTTGAGGCTAAAAAAGCCCAACACCTTAAGAGACTGGGCTACTCGTATATTTACCCTTTTAATAAATTGTTTAATTGGTGATTGTTCGGTCACAAATATGATTCAAGGTTCAATCAAGATTGAATTCACTAATTTTGACTATGAGTTGGAGGTGAGTGAACAACTTTCCAATTCAGGTAACTTGTTTAGAAAATGAGTTGAGGTTTTGTCGACCTCAAAGTCACAATTAGCTTTTTCACTAATTCTACAGTTGGTAGGACGGTCACTGTTAGTTCATTAATGAAATAATGACTATTTTGCTCATATTCTTGCCATTAAAAAATATATATATGTAATAAAAAAAAAAAAAAAAGCGCTTCATCATTGTCATTAACACAAATTTTTAAAAGCCTCAAACTTATACTCCCTCCGTCTCAAAAAGAGTGTCCTCAAACAAAAAAATGAAAAAAATTATGATATTTGTAATTAATATTAGTTTTTGATTGATAGTTGATACGGAAATAAAAAATGAGTAATTAAAGCAAGTTTTGATCATAAGGGTAAACTAGAAAAATCAATCATAATTATTGTCTATATATAAAAACTTGATACTTATTTTGGAACAAACATAAATGGCAAGGTGAACAATTTTTTTGAGATGAAGAGAGTAATATATAACTATGAATTTAAATAATTTGTGGGACAAAATATTAAATGCGTTTAATAAACTAGCCTTTCAACAGTATTGATGATATGATCACACTTCTTAAAGTTGGGACAGTGGTCCATTTTTGGTGCAGAATCATTCAATTACTGCAAGAGTTAAGTTTCCGATTCGTTTCAATTCTGGTTACATTTTAGATCAAAATGTTTACGAAAACAATGAGATAACGATGAATGCATGATAAAGGTACAAGAATGCCCTTTGTACCGTGTACGAAACTTGTAAATAGTAGTAAGCCATGAAAATAGTTTTAGACTTGTAAGGTATGTGCATGCAGAAACAACCTTTGACGAATGACGAACAAAAATACCGAAGACAATATTATTTACATGCTACCCTAACAATCTATGCATATGAAAAGTATTACTATATATATTAAATGTCGTTTGATACGACGTCACTTCATAACAATTGCTACAGTAACGGGCATTGCTACAGTAACGTGCCGCCTATGAACAGTACCAACGGCTATAGTACTGGGCCGATGAATAGTATTGTAGCTACTTTTTTTTTTTTTTTTTTTTTTTTTTTTTTTTTTTTTTTTTTTTTTTTTTTAAATAAGAAACTTGAATAAAAAAATTCTGCCGCAACGCGTGGGCACGGCCAACTCAATTGGTTTAGTTATAAACAAAAAAAATGGCCGACTCTATTGGTTTACTTATAAGAAAAAAAATTGCCAATGTTGAATTAACATAAAATAATTACATCAATATTCTGTCTTAAAATCTTAATTAAATTTTTTGTCAAATACAGCGCCCCGTCGCAACGCGGCGAACCGGCGCCCGACTCGTTCTACTCATGAGTTATGATAAAATGAGAAGAGAAATTAAAATAAAAATGGTGAGAAGAAACACAACCATATATTTAAAATGCACTTACAAAAATCATGCATCTCTCTTAAATTTCTCCTCCTTATTTAAAATGTGTAGATAAAAATGTTGAGAAAAGTGATACCGGTCTGAAGCAAACCCGCAATTAAAATAAGAAAATACTAATAAAAGATGACACATGGATATAACGTGGAAAACCCCAATAGGATAAAAACCACGGGCAAGGGAAGATACGTTTTACTATGATGAAAACTAAGAGTTACACCTTCTCTCTAACTACAAGGATAAACACTTGTATCTCTTTTATTAGGAGATATTGCAAACTCTCTCTCGTTAACTCACAAATAATAGGAGAAATAAAAAAACCAAAAACACTTTGTGTTTCGTTTCTCTCGTTAACTCACAAATAACAGGAGAAATAAAGAAACCAAAAACACTTTGTGTTTCGTTGGAATGGGGTGCTGAAATGAGGCTTCCCTCGTTGCCTTTTATAGGCAAAATTCTTCTCCATTTGACATCATCCATAACAACACCCCCAAGTTGCAATCCAAGTTGCATACCAACTTGCAATATTCTCTTATCGATGCACTGTATCTCTAACAATCTCCCACTTGAAGATTTGATTGAAACTCAATCAATCTTCACAACGTTATCCTTCCTTGCACTTCCATGTTGCTTACATTTCCGCTAGGCCGCATGAGGATCGGCACCATATAAACTTATCACCGTTGATTGCTTTCGTCAGATAATCTGCCACGTTATCATCAGTATGAATTTTCTGCATATCCACGGTTCCTTCTTCCACTTTCTCACGAACGAAGTGATACTGAACTCGTATATGCTTTGTCTTTGAATGAAATGCCGGATTCCTTGCCAGATACAAGGCGCTCTGGTTGTCACAAAATAGAGTAATGTTCTCTTGTTTGTGCCCAAGCCCTTCCAACAAAATCTTCAACCATACTGCTTCTTTGCTGGCTTGAGCAGCTGTAACATATTCTGCTTCTGTTGTTGACATGGCCACAACTGACTGCAGTTTTGAAACCCAGCTTACTGTTCCGCCAGAAAGTGTAAACACATACCCGGTGGTTGATTTACTTCCGTCAAGATCACCTGCGTAATCAGAATCAACATATCCCTTGACAGTTAAGTCCGATTCCCCAAAACATAATGCAACATCTGAGGTTCCTTTAATGTATCTAAAGATCCTCTTCACAGCTTCCCAATGCTCTCTACCAGGTTCCGCCATGTACCGACTCACTACTCCCACTGCATGTGCAATGTCTGGTCTTGTACAAATCATCGCGAACATTAAACTTCCCACTGCTGATGCATACGGTACTCGAGACATTTCCATCCTCTCTTCTTCACTGCTAGGACTCATCTTGGAGGATAACTTGACATTAGTAGGAAACGGGGTTGATATTGGCTTACAATCTTGCATATTGAACCTTTGCAAGATTTTCTTCACATAACTTTTCTGTGAAAGCCAAATTTTCCTACTAACTCTATCTCGGTGAATTTGCATCCCTAGAATCTTGTTTGCGGGTCCAAGGTCTTTCATCTCGAATTCCCTAGCGAGTTGTGCCTTCAGTTTACTGATACGATCTTTGTTGGGGCCTGCAACCAACATGTCGTGACAAAATCATTGTCTCCAAACCTCTTGTAATATGCACAAGGGTCTGCGTGTAGTCTGTTATATCCAAGGCCAATGATGAAAGAATCAAATCTCTTGTACCAACACCGCGGCGCCTGCTTTAAACCGTACAGAGATTTGTTTAACCTGCAAACCAAGTTCTCTTTTCCTTTTTGTTTAAAACCTTCTGGTTGGAGCATGTAAATTTCTTCCTCAAGATTTCCATGAAGAAATGCAGTTTTCACATCTAGCTGCTCTAGATGTAAATCATACGTAGCACACATTGCCAGAACCACTTGAACAGTTGTCATTCGAACCACAGGATAAAATATTTCATTGAAGTCGACTCCCTCTTTCTGAGCATATCCTTTGACTACCAATCTTGCACGATACCTCTCCACCTGGTCATCACCGTTCCTCTTAATCTTATACACCCATTTATTTCCAATAGGTTTTCTACCTGCAGGTAGTGGCATCAGTTCCCACGTTTTGTTCTTATGAAGAGCTTCAATTTCTTCTTGCATTGCTTCCATCCAGAATGAAACATCTGAATTATTTAGTGCTTCTTGAAGAGTTGATGGCTCTCCTTCCTCTGTAAGAAGACAGTATGCAACATTGCCCTCCATAAAATAATCCGAGTGCCACACCGGACGTTTTCTTTCACGATTAAGAGTACGAGTTGTTGGAGCTTGAGACTCAGTTGTCTTATTCACCTCGTGCTATGGTACGGCTTCAGAAGAATCACTCGACTGAGATTGCTTTTCCACCTGTATTGATGTAGTTTCTCTTGTAGTGCTATCACCTTCTTCATTTTCTTGAATTTTGTCTTCCATAAAGACAATATCTCTACTGACGACTACTTTGTGGGAAGTGGGGTCCCACAAGCGATACCCCTTTACTCCATCAGCGTACCCTAAGAACAAACATTTTCTGGATTTCGGATCTAGCTTTGTAGTTTCTTGAGAATTGTACATCACGTACACAGGACTTCCAAATATATGAAGGTCAGAATAGTTGATTGGCTTTCCCGTCCACAATTCCATCGGTGTCTTCAACTCAATTGCAGTTTAAGGTGAACGATTTATCACATATCATGCGGTATTGGCTGCTTCCGCCCAGAATGATTTTTCCAAGCTTGTAGTTGCCAACGTTGCCCTTGCTCTTTTTAACAAGGTGCTGTTCATCCGCTCTGCCACTCCATTCTGTTGAGGAGTGTATGCCGTCGTGAACTGCCTTTTGATTCCTTCTTGCATGCAAAAAGTATCAAATTCATCACCAGTGTATTTGCCTCCATTATTTGTCCTCAAACACTTGATCTTCTTTCCAGAATCAAGTTCAACCCGAGCTTTGTAAACCTTGAAAACTTCAAACACATCAGACTTCTTCTTGATTGGGTACACCCAACATCTCCTAGAATAGTCATCAATGAAGGATACAAAATACTTTGCTCCTCCCAGGGATAGAACCGGTGCCTGCCATACATCAGTGTGAACCAATTCTAGAACAGAGACACTTCTAGAATTTGATGTCTTGAATTTTAGGCGATGTTGCTTGCTGATAACACAATGCTCACAGAAAGGTAAAGAAACCTTTGTGAGGGCAGGAATTAACTTCCTTTCAACAAGAATCTTCATTCCTTGTTCCGACATATGTCCAAGCTTCTGATGCCATGTTATTGCAACTCTATGACTTGGACTATGTGAAGCAACAGATGCTTCCGCCTCCTCCATTATCTCTCCCTTCAGTTGGTATAAGTTCGCAGCCACCATTTCACCTTTCATAAGTACAAGCGCGCCTTGTATAACTTTCATGATCTTGTTTTGTATTTCAACCTTACAACCAAGATCATCCAATTGTCCTAGAGACAATAGATTCTTTTTCAGACCCTCCACGTGTCGCACATCCCGAATAGTGCGAACTGTACCATCATGCACCTTCACCATGATATTTCGAATTCCAATGATCCTTAGTTTATGATCATTGCAACTGTACACAGATCCGCCTCCAGAGATAGGTTTATATTGATGAAACCATTCTCTTCTAGCGGTCATATGAAAAGTAGCTCCAGTATCGAACAGCCATACATCTGCAAATCTTTTCCTGCCATCATTTGCAACAGCTGCTTCACAACACAGAGCATTACCATCTTCTGAAGTGCTAGCGAAATTTCTCTGAGGATTAGAGGTATTTAAACCCCGACAATCTTTCTTAAAGTGACCCGGCTTGCAACATTTGTAGCATTTAAAATTCTTCTTCCTTCTTGTTTTAGATTTACCATGATTGTGACTCCCACTAGAGCCAGGTTCCATTGACCTCCCTCTCGTCACCACCAAAGCCTCCACCTGTCTTGAACTGGTTTGCCTGTCCTCCCTGTTGTTGCGCCTATTTTCTTCTTCCAGAATGGCGGCTGCAACATCATCGAAGACTAGATAGTCCGAAAGAACATTACAAGTTAAGTTGATGATAAGTTGGTCATATGAGTCAGGTAAACTTTGAAGTAGAATTTCAGCACGTTCTTGTGGCTCTATTTTACAACTTAAAGACGTGAGCTGAGAAAATAGAGTATTCAGGTTATTAACGTGCTCAGTCACTGAAGTAGATTCCGTCATGCGAAGAACATAAAGTTTCCTCTTGAGAAATATTTTATTGTGGAGCGATCTTGCCTCGTACAATCGAGCAAGATGATCCCAAATTTCCTTTGCACTTTTCTTCTCCTCTATTGTAACCACCCGTAAATATTCAAACATTGTTTTAATAATAAAAATAAATAAATAAATAAATAATTTAATTATTTTTACCCGACAATTTAATTGAGCATTTTTGAAGATATTTAGCTATTTCAGAAAATCCTTTCATATTATTAATGATTACATTTATAATTAATCCCCAGAGTCAATGACTTTGTTTTTAAACCATTTTTATAAAAACGTTTCCAGAAATATATTTTTGTATTTTTACCAAACAGATGGACCACATTTAAAAACTTAACTCAACGGGACACGGGGTATTAATAAAACAAATCTTCCCTACTTGAACCTTTTCTATGATTTGGACCTTTGACCTTTGACCCTTCAGTTTGATACCCGAGCCAAATTTGTTTCCTAGCCATGAAGGTAACATGGCCATGTCATTGATGCACCAATGGCATGACTCTAGTGTGGTTGAGTGATGTTCCACACCGTCCCCATTTTGATGATGATATGTGCACACTATATTTACTATGGCCAGTATTTGTTCGGGGGGCGTATGGATGCATCCTAGATTTGTTTTGTATTCGAGGGATATACCATGATTTGATTTGATTTGATTTGGTGACTAATGCATGGGTGCAATCCACGTCTTTCACATGTTCGGGAGCTAGCTACTCCATTTGAAGAATGAGGACACCCCTCATATTATCTGATTATCTGAGAGGTCTCCCCTCTATATGATTATGAATATGTGGTTACTATATTTGATTTGTTTGGGCTCGTGGTGGATTACTGACCTTCCCTTTTCCCTTTCTTACTTTGTACCTTTGTCTATACCTTATGTTATTCCATTGCACTATACCATATATGTTCGTTTCCTTTTGCTTTCGTTTTCATTTATATATATCTGTTCACTGGGCTTTTTAAGCTCAGCCGCATTTCTTTTCATGCGGTAGGTTTAGTAGGGAGCTGGGAATGAGTGGAGAGTACCTTGGACTTAGAAGACTTGATAGTTATTCTGGATTAGAGTTGATTAGAAGATATTATATTTTTAGAAATTGTATTCGCATTTGTAACCTTGTAATTTCAGTATTTCATTTGTAACCTTTGAGATTCTTGTATTACTGTAAATGTATGCGTTGTTTTGATCTGATATGAAACCATTTTTGTGATATCTTTACCATTTTCGGGTTGGGGTGTTACAATTATGGTATCAGAGAGACAGGCTGCGATTCGTAATACATTTACCCTTGACCTATGTAAGTTAGGACCACTAAGCTTTCCTTGTAGGCGCTCGTAAGACAACCTTTGAAAATCGCTTTAAGATTTCCCTATAGGAACGTAAGTTTTGACAGTGAGGAATGGGTAGACTATAAGGCATTTGTGTAAGTATCATTGCTTCCGCATCACTCTGATTCGTGCCTTGCTTTTGGTTAGATCCCGTTGATTCCACTTTTGGAAAGTGAAAGCTTATGCTTTGCACCACCTAAGATTTGAACCTGATTAAATCTTGAAGGCATTGAGAATTTCATAATAATTGCCTGACACTATTTGATCCTTATCTTCAGATTTTGACTCCGATCTCTAATCCTTTCGTTAATCATTTTGACGCCTCTTCGGGCACTCTGAGAACCTCCATGGCGATGGCGTACTGGATATGTTTTGTTAATTGTCCTTTGCTTTTGATAAGTATCTATGAATCTTCCGACACTATTTGATTTCGTTTCACCCATCTCGGTCCCTACGAGAAGTCTTGTGGTGTGTAACCACGAGTATAAGAATGTTTCCCCCTCATTTTTGAATGATAAAGATTTGATATGTGATCCGTCTTTCTTTGGATAGTTAACTTCGATTTTATTCTGACAAGGAATTGGTTGATTGAGCATTCAAATATTGACAACTACCCTTCTATGTCTCACCTTTCACGTTTGCAACAATTTTGAACTCCCTACCATGATTACCGACTGTTAAACCCTTGGCTATCACTATTACTCTGGAGACTCCTGTGTTACTTTCGCGGCTGTGAAGTTTTCCTAGGACCCATTTCGTACACCAATGAATGAATAGTATCTTGAAAGTTATTTGGCACCCTGAGTTTTCTGAAAATGATTCCTGGTTGAACCACCAAGTTTCCACCGGAGTGTGAAGTAAGATTTGACATGGTATTGTCTGGTCACCAGGCGAAGATTTCCTCCGGATGTGTCCGGAATTATACAAATTGATTTGAGCAACTGGGAAGAGCAGCAACCGAAGACCAGGAAGTGAGTTTACTTAAGTGTATCTTCTGGGCGTATTGCAGTTTCGTTCGCGATAGAGAAGGATGGCGACTGGAGATATCTGAACCGTATTACTGTTAGGAGCCATTATTCCCCCACCCTGAAACGACTATGTGTTTGTTTAAATTCAGAGCGCGAAGTTTCCTTCTGATGAATTGATTTTATTCTTGGAATCACCTTCCATATTCGTGAACGACTGCTATGACGGTTAGTGACGCTAATAGTAGTAGCTAAAGCTCTGACTGTTTTGTGAATTTGATAATTGATGTTTTCTCGTGAGTACTTTGGAAAATGGTCATTGTATGACTTAATAGTACGTTCAGAGGCGAGGAAGAGCATGAAAATCATCTTTGCACTTTGTTAGGAAATTCGTCGATCATTTGTACATTATGAGAGATTGATATTTGTTGAGACAACGATGTTCTTAATTGAGGATACCTCTTTAAATCCCGCAAGTTTGGAAAACCATCACCATGTGGTCAAGACCAATAACAGAATGGAGAACGGAAACCTTTTGAACTTTGCAGAAGAATTATTTCACTGCCTGACCTGGAGTTGACAACAACGGCGGTTACCCTGAAGAGTGAAGACATCCCTCACAAGGTAGAAGTGTTGGCGATGCAGAGGAGCTCGCCAAGATGGCGAACCTGAAACTGATGAAGACGTACAATCTCACTTCCCTATTCATCTTGGTTGTACTAAAATGAATTGAGAGCGGAAGTAGACTGGACGATGAAAGAATTTAAAGAGCATGCCAGAAATTCACATTACTCCAAGAAGAAATGCAGGAGGCTCGACGAACCAAACACAAGTTCCCGATTTTGGTTTCACTTCCCGATTGATGGACAGACGAAGACAGATTAACCGGACTTGAGGAGATTGGATGTGTTGAATGAACGGATTTTTGAAACAGACCCTTTATGTTTGGAAGAATTGATTCTATGAAGGCGGAAGATTTTGGCGACTAACTTTCATTTCCGTTGACCCTCTTAAATTTCGTTATAAAGTAATAAGACCATCTGATGATTTAAGTTTCCTAGAAGCATTTCAGTTCGTGTTCATTTTTCGTATGTTCGGTGATGGCTTGTTTGAGAGATTCTGGCAAGTTGTGGAAGATATGATGCTTGTGACGGCGTATCTCACTTCTGCTAAGCAATATGGGATTTTGATACTCTTGCGAATATTTTTGTTTTCCCTCTTGACTAAGGCATTCGATTTTAGTTGACCTCTGAGACTATAGAAGTACTAAGTGGATTAAGATAGGTGGTTTTGATTACGAATTGAGATAAAGTATGACCATCATGAGGGCATATTTATATGATGCCAGTATTATGACGTCTGGCCAACGTGATAATACTTACATCATATAACGTGCACTTGTTGTGGGCATAGGATATCTTGGGAAGTACCTAAGAAGTTTAGAATTTGAATCTCCGTAGATTATCCGTGATTAGTGAGACTTTAAGTTCATCCTATCTATACGTATACTCTGCTTTCGTTCATTAGTTATCTGGATGAGTTTGGACTCCCGTTTTGCATGCTGTTGACCTCAGTCATATATCTTGAAAACTCCTTGTAGAGCTCTTCGCTGTTGACACAGTCATTTTGATTTGAAATCTTGTTCGTATTCCATATGAGCTTTCCGGAAGATTCACCTATCCTCCATTTTTGTTGCATGGTCTTTTGATCGGAATCAACCTAATTTGTCTTCTTCTGAGGAATTTGAACCCACCTTGTTTTGATTTGAGTCATGAGAAACTATTTGGTCCGAAGATCCTTTTGGAAGAACCTACTCGGGCATGAGAATGGTTGTGATGACCTTTTGCGACTTGCTACGACTTCGTTTAACTTTGCGACTTCAAATTTCGAGGACGAAAATTTTCTTTTAGAGGGGAAGAAGTTGTAATACCCAAAAATCTAAAACACGCAAAAAGACCAAATTGCCCTTACAACTTTAAAATTTGATTAATAAGCACATAAAGCAGCAAATAAATCCCAAACCTTTGGAAATGAGCAAGATATGAAGCAAAGTAATTTTTATTTTTACATTTTAACATTTTGCAATGTACAAAAATTATATGATCACACAAAGAAATAGTATGGCCGAATTATAATTATTATATATAGATTTATATTATTAATTCATTTAAAATCATAATAAATCAAAGATATGTACAAAATAAATTAGGAAATAAAGCCAAAATCAGTAAATTGATTTGATCCTATCATTATGGGCCGAGAATTGAGCATCCTTTTCCCCTCCTACACGGTATTTAGTTATTTCATTTTTATTCCTTTCGGTAAACCCTAAATCGACACAAGAAAAAATTCACCCAAACCACATACGAAATTATGGAGGTTGGAGCATAATTTTTTGGTGTTCACCTAAGTCCAAGGAAGCTAGGAAAAATAGCCTTGAGGTCATGGAATCGCTGGTTCGATCGTAGGGAATTCTTTGTGTCGAATTATTCAATCCGTGAGGTACAAAATTCTTGCGACTACCCCACACGTCCTAAAATTAATTTGGTATTTTTCTTATGTTATTTACATTATATACGACTCATATAAAATGGTTGAGTCGAACCATGCACATTTTTTTTGATCGTGATAATTATAAATGTTAAAAACACAAATAAAATCCAAATCTACCCATACGATTTTTCTGGGTTGAATACCTATTTTATCTGGGTTCTATAATCATCATACAACTCTGGAAAAATGATTATTAGATTTGTTAAAGCCTAAATCGGCCATGGTGAATTTTGTTTCAAATCGGGTTTTTAGAAAAAAGAGTAAAAATGAGAAAAACATGTCGAACGAGATTAGGGTTTGGATTTTCAACCTAGATCTGATTAATTAATGTGTTCTAATGATGTCTTGATGATTGGTAATGATTGGATAAATTTGGGATAGGGTTTTGTTAATTAAAAGTATTACCGATTGAATTTGTAAACTATAAGGGTGTGTTTTGTAATTATTCAAACTTATGGGTTATTTTTGTAATATAATATGGACCAGGGACATTTCGTATAAATTATAATATGGGGGTCTTTTACGTAAAATATGGAATTTATGGGTTTATATTGTAAATCGTTAAATATATTAATTTGATTTGTAAATAAAATAAAATAGAGGGACTTGTTTGTGATTTCTGAAAACTGAGAGGGTGCTCGTATAATATATAACATGGAGGGTTTAATGTGTAAAATTGGATACTTAAAGGATTAATGTGTAAATAGTGTTAACTAGTTAATCGAATGGTACTTTTTTTAAAGTTAAAGGACTAAATTTGTAATTTATGAAAAGATGGGGATACAATTCGTACCATATTTAAATAAGGGGTATATTCTGTAATTTTGTTAAATGGAGGGCTCGTTGTGTAAAGATTAATATGTTAAGGGTTAAAATGTAATTTAATGAATTATAAGGTTTAAATTGTAATTTATTTAACTAAAGGGTATAAGGTGTAAAATTGGTAAACTTGAAGTATGAAAATCGGTAACTTTGGTAAATTATGGATTTAAGTGGATAAATTGTAATACTTTCATTTTAGACCCTACACTTTGGTATTATTACATGTAAAACCCTAAATTATGGAAAGTTGTTATATTTAACCCTAAACTTTTATGACTTGCTAAAATGAACCCTATTTCCATAATAATAATTAATAAATGACTTAACCTAATTACTTAGTGGAATTTGTCTAATTATGGAAATTTGCTAAATAAGGAAACTTTCTAAAAATGGAAACTTGCTAATTTTGGAAACTTGCTATAAAGGGAAAGTTACTAAAAATGGAAAGCCGACTAAAATGAGAAATCTGATTTGAAGAAGATATTAATAAGACGACCATGTATTCGTGTAGATTCGCTAAAGATGGAGTTGTTTCCGATCTTTATATTTCTAGATATGTTTGCACTTGCGGTATAAGGTACAAATATTCTACCTTTTTTTAGTAAGGGTGTTTTCCCTCTCATGACTCATTGATCTTGATTCATTTAAGATTCCCTAAGCCATTGCTATGTTCCCTACACTTTGGTTCATTTGTTTGATTCATTTTGACTTTGATGTTCGATATGACCCTTTTGCTTTGAGCATCTATAATGATCCATTTGATATTCGTTCGTTACCTTGTGATATTAGTATTCGACTCACTTGATACTTCGAGGGTTCATTTGATTTTGGCAACTAGATGTGAAAACCTTTTAATTATATCATGAAAATGTTTTGAGGAAAAACTATTTTTAAAATGATGTTTATGAAATATGCGCTACCACTTTTATTTGGAATTTTACTAAACTTTATGAAAACTACTTTTAAAGACTACTTTTGTAAAAACAGTTATTAAAGATCATTTTAATGAAAACCATTTGATAAAGATTTCTTAAAATGAACCAGTTGATTATGAACCTTTGATCAGTTCATTTGGATTCATTTGACTTTGATATTGGATATGACCTTTGATATTTGGACTTTGACTATGATTCTAGGACTTTGACTATTTGAACCTTTGCTATGATTTGGACCTTTGACCCTTCAGTTTGATACCCGAGCCAAATTTGTTTTCTAGCCATGAAGGTAACATGGCCATGTCACTGATGCACCAATGGCATGACTCTAGTGTGGTTGAGTGATGTTCCACACCGTCCCCATTTTGATGATGATATGTGCACACTATATTTACTATGGCCAGTATTTGTTCGGGGGGCGTATGGATGCATCCTAGATTTGTTTTGTATTCGAGGGATATATCATGATTTCATTTGATTTGATTTGGTGACTGATGCATGGGTGCAATCCACGTCTTTCACATGTTCGAGAGCTAGCTACTCCATTTGAAGAATGAGGACACCCCTCATATTATCTGATTATCTGAGAGGTCTCCCTTCTATATGATTATGAAGATGTAGTTACTATATTTGATTTGTTTAGGCTCGTGGTGGATTACTGACCTTCCCTTTTCCCTTTCTTACTTTGTACCTTTGTCTATACCTTATGTTATTCCATTGCACTATACCATATATGTTCGTTTCCTTTTGCTTTCGTTTTCGTTTATATATATATATCTGTTCACTGGGCTTTTTAAGCTCAGCCGCATTTCTTTTCATGCGGCAGGTTTAGTAGGGAGCTGGGAATGAGTGGAGAGTACCTTGGACTTAGAAGACTTGATAGTTATTCTGGATTAGAGTTGATTAGAAGATATTATATTTTTATAAATTGTATTCGCATTTGTAACCTTGTAATTTCAGTATTTCATTTGTAACCTTTGAGATTCTTGTATTACTGTAAATGCATGCTTTGTTTTGATCTGATATGAAACCATTTTTGTGATATCTTTACCCTTGTCGGGTTGGGGTGTTACATATAAAGCGGTTCCTGCTGGTAGTATTAGTTGCTGTTGGTCATGGTTCCTGCTGGTAGCTTTGATTCGTTTCTGCTGGCAGTATTCATTGCTGCTGGTCATAACGTATTTTTAGTATGTTTGTTAAATTTATTCTAGGAAGAGATTTGTGTTAATCTCTTTACACGGTTTGTTATGAGCTAGATTAGGGTTTCTTAGTCTATTAAAGAAACCTGCAGCTAGGGTTTATGTACGACATTAAAAAACAATATCATTAGAAAATAAAAGATCCATAGAGGATCAACGTTTATTAGTTATTCATTCTTCTTTGACTCTTGTGTCTAGTTTCCGCATAAGCACAAGTTTATTGTTCAGAGATTCTCAAAGTAGTTTGCTTGTGTTTACATAAGTTTTCTACGAGTTCCACCAAGCTCAAAGATCTATCAAGGTGCACGATCTTACAAGTGGTATCAGAGACTAGTGAGGATCTCTGACAAAGAAGAAAAAGTTCTCTAAACAATCTCCTAAACCCTTTTCCAATGGAAGGCGAAAATCCTGAAAATTCTGTCATCAATAATGAAAAACCTGAAACTTCACAAGTTCAACAACAAATAGTCACAACCACTGTGTCTAACAGTAATGCTAAATTCCCATACCTAAAGAAAGATGAGTACGAGATCTGGGCTATGAAGATGGAGTGTTGGATCTCAAACAGTGATCATAACCTATGGAATGTAATCCTGAAAGGGAACGGCATGAAGAGAACAGGAAGAGATGAGAAAGGCAACATCACTATTCTTCCACCTATGTCTGCAGAAGAGCATATTGCTCTTCAAAGGGAGACCAAAGCCAGAACTCTTTTGCTTAAGGCTCTCCCAGAAGATCATATGGGTGATTTTCATCACCTGGATGATGCTAGGGAAATCTGGGGAGCTATAAAAGCTAGATTTGGAGGGAGTGATGAGTCCAAAATGATGAGGAAGTCCATGCTCAAGCAGGAATTCCAGGAGTTCAGGATCTCTGAGGCTGAAGGGATGTGTGGAAAACTAGAAGGGGGGTTGAATAGTTTTACGTCTTTTTAATTTATGAAAACTTTTGTTTACTTTTTAAAACTTCGATTCTATCTTATGTGAATTCAACTCTTGATCAATATGAACAAATATAAACAAATATAGATAAGCAATTCAAGTAAAGTAAATATAATGAAATGAAAGATAGAGATGGAAAGATCAAACCACAACACGAAGATTTATAGTGGTTCGGCTACAAGGACACCTTCCTTGCCCTACTCTACTCCTCGAGTCACCTACTCGAGAGTTTTCTTCACTATGTCAACAAACTCCCTTATGGCGGAGAAACCTTACACAACTTTAGCTTACACCGGTTTAACGACACAAAGCTAGATGTCGAGTTCTAATCGTAGCTAGAACCAATCTCACGACTTGTACACAACTTCTACACAACTTAATCACGACTGCTTCACGACGGCTTCACGACTTCTTCACGATTTCTTCTCCACGACTACTTCACGACTACTTCACAACTACTTCTACACTACTTCTTTACAACACAACTAGTTACTTACACTTAGATCTACTTATCACAACTATACAACACTTTACACAACTACAATGATAATATAAGTTAAGCTATAATACTTCTTCTCTAGTTGAAGGAGTATTCTTCTTTTGCACTTTGATGGTGGAAGCTTGGATCACTTAGAAACCAATGCTTAAGAGAATATGATCAAAAGGTTTTTAGAAAGGATTTACAAGATTTAAAACAGAAGGTTTGGGGTGCAAAAGGTGAGTAAAAATCCAGGGGAAGGCTGGTATTTATAGGAAGAAAAACTGGACAGCAGGGAGCTACTGGAGCGTGGCCGGCCCCCTTAAATAGGGGGGCGGTCCCCTAAATTTTAAGGGGGCCGCCTTGCATAATTAAGGGGGCCGCCCTTGCCAGCCGTTGTCCAGTTTTGTCTTTTTGTGGGGAAGGTTTTTCTTGAATATTTTTACTGATTTTGGTTAAAAATTTGAATTCATAAATTTATAATGAATTAAACCTTTTTATTTATTACCAAAAATATTTTTCTAAAAGATATAAAATGTTTTTGACATTTTATAAAAAATCTAGTGTTTAAGAAAATGTTCCTTTGATCATATAATGCATTAAGCATTAGTTCATTCATACCTTAAGTGATTTGAGTTGTAGAAGTAGATATTTACAACTAAATACTTGTTTACGTCATAATTTTCCGATTAATGATTTTACATTTTGTGATTATCAAAACGTAGAGATATCGAAAAATATTAATAACGTGTTTAGGCATTATTTATATCAACAATCTCCCCCTTTTTGATGATTACAAAATCTAAACTCATTAAATTGAAAAGTTAATTTTTAATTAAGTATTTAGTGAGTTTATATCTATTTCTCCCCCTTTTTGTAGAATCAAAAAGGTTAAGCCGACAAGTTTTAGAAATAAAATTTGTCGGGACGATAACTCCCCCTTGGTGTGTACTCCCCCTCGTTCGTGTGCATAAATGAAACGATATATGGGATTCTTGCAAGAAAAATATTAGAAGCACAAGCATATATATAGCAAAAATAAGCATGCATATAAAATAAAGACATTCATTCATAAAAGAAATGTTGTGTATAAATACACAAACATATAAGATTACATTCAATCCTACATAAACTAGTAAGTAATGCAATCTACATAATCACTCTAGGAGTACATGATCTTCCATGGGGCTTGCACACAAAATGGTTTTGAAAATTATTTTTAATTAAGCATTGCATATGCTTAATTGGGTGAAAATGGAGGTGGTGGTGGTGTAGTGGGTGAAGGTGGTGGAGGTGGTGGTGGTGGTGGGTTGGTAATCATGTGTTCAAGTGATGAAAACATGTAGTGTATCTCATCTCTAAGACCAAAGATTATGGTCCGGTTATGGATGCAACAAAGACAATTGTCAACATGGGCTTCAAGCAATGCCCAAGGTATGGGAAACAATGGTTGTGGGATTGGTGATGGTGAGAAGTGAGCATCAAGAGGTGTGATGGGTGATAAGGAAATGGCAAGTTGGGTGGATAGAGGTTCTTGAGTGGATGGTGGTGATGATGCTCTTGGTGATGATGTTAGGTGAGTGTTGATGTAGTCATTGATGGATGAAGTGGATGGTATGGAGGAATATGATGCTCCATGAGTAGAGGGTGTTTTTGATGGTGCATTTGGTGCACTTGGGGATGAACTTTGAGGTGGTGGTGATGGAGTTTTGGTGTCATCTTGGGTTAAGTCAATAAAGAGTTGTTTTGGTGGTATGATGACAAGTATTTGCTTCCTTGGAGTCTTAGAGATGGAGAATTTTGGTGATAACATGGTGGTTTTGGATGGTGAAGGATGATGGAATGAGAGGTGATTATATGGAGGGAATTTATAATATGAAAATGTGGTTGGTTTAGGTTAATTTTTGAGGTTTTGTTGTAAGATTCCAATACCAGTTCGTCCATTTAGAGAAATGGTAGCTGGGGCTAGATAAAAGGGGTCACATGATGCAAAAGGAAACAGTGAATTTCACTGCCCAGATGGCCGGTCCCCTTAATTGCTGGCCGGCCCCCTTAAAATTAAGGGGACCGCCTAGGGAATTAAGGGGGCCGCCCATCTGCTGTTTTCCAAAGCGACCAAATTTGAAAAATTACCAGAAAATGGTCATTGTTAGGGTGTATTTGCAGCAAGCTTCATTTGAATCATGTACATGAAGAATGATTAAATAGTGGCATAAACATGTTTAAATAAGCATGTATACATTTAGGCTAAAAATAATCATATTATAGAATAAGCATGTTATTTAATCATTTGCAAGCATATTAATTTAAGCATAGCATTCAAGAACTAATTAAGAAAATAGATACTAACATACTATAACATGAAAGAGATAAATAATTCTCAAATACAAAATAAAATAAAATGTCTAAACACAATATTGTTCTAATAATCCAACTTCCACATCTCATCTTTTCTTCTTTCCGAAAATATTCTTGAAAGCTTTCCCTATCGACTTGAAACCACCTCTAACTTCTTGATGCATCCGTTGAGTTGTGTTGAGTAATGCGGTTTGTCGTTCAAATAGGATTTGTTCGGTTTCTTCGGAAGGACGAGGAACTTGATAATCGGAATAGTTAAGTTCCGGGAGATTTTCCACGAACCTCGTGGGAGATGGAGTACTGACACGTGAGGTGCCTTCCTCCTCCTCATCATCATCTCCTCGATGGCATGTGGAACTACGAGGTGCGTAGAGATTAGGGCGTCTAGATTTGCCCTTGTCACTACGAGATCGACGAAGTTGGCTACGAGAGAGAGGACGTAGGACGGGATGAACGAATAGATAGACATCACTTTCAAGATGAGGGAAATGTTCCATGAAATAACGATAGAGATGGGTGAGGAATATGCCATAAGGAAGGTTGGCGTTGGGAGTGTTTTTGGCTGACATGATGCGATAGACAAAGAGGTAAGCCAAATTGTATTGTTCTTCTGCAACAATACAATACAACATGTGAGCAATGCTCGCCGTGAGATGATCACGGTGACCACCGGTACCGAACGTATTCTCACGAATGAGTTCTTCCCAACGCTTCATGTCGGGGCTTAGCTCTTTAAGGATGATTTGGTTTGCATGGATTTCAACATTTTTTGACTTGATCATTCGGCTAGTCGTACCACGTTCTAGCTCGAGAAGTCCACGAATCTCGTCAGGAGAAGGAATATTAGAATAGTACGGACCATTCTGAGGCCGATTTTTCTCAAGAGATGAGAGATCCCATTCATTTGAGAAAACGGCTTGACCGTTGTAAGGAATTTGGAGAATTTGACCAAACTGAGCTAGATTGAGAGTGATAAATTCGTTTTGGATCATAAAGGAAATAAGAATATAGCCATATGGATCGGTTTGCACCGTCACTTGGCTATAGAAGTCTAGAACGAAGCGAGGAATGATTGGCTCATTAATTTTGAAGAGACAATCGAGACGAACATTTGACAACTCTACCTTCGTGAATGTTTCTATTTTCGATGGGCCGATAGAAACATGCAACAGAAGGAGATATGCCGGGAGTTTCGGAGACTTTTGGAATGTAGGCCTTGGTTTTGGAGAGATCACCGACTGTAGCTTTAGGCATTTTCACCTATACAAGAAAGCAACACACAAACAAAAATAAGAAAATGACATGCATATATTATATATGCTACTTATGTGGAACGTAAACATACTTCGACTCTAAAACTTTAATCCTAAGAAGTAGTTTACAATGTTCCTTAGTTTTAATTTTTAACTCGCTTAAAATGTATTTTATGATGTTAAAGAATAGTTACATGGATATTATGATAAGAAATCAAAAATATCCAAACGTTCCTTTATACGCCATAAGCTACTTTGAAATGTGGCTAGACAAACATTAGATTGTATATCTAGCTATTTCTTACGAGTGTTTATGTTAAGTAACTTATTGAAGAAGGTGAAAACTTAGATTTTGACTCAAAAATTTCTTTCAAAATGTTATGCCAAACGCTCCCTTAATTATAAAAAAATAACTACTAAAATTTCAATATACATATAAATTATGTATCTTGATGACTCAAAACAACTAATTGCGTGTTTATAAACTTGACAAGTAGTTGTGAACTTAATTTTGATTAAATTTCGATGACTCTAGCTCCTAATCCAAACACTCTCTTATATTTAACAAAAACATTTTTATGATTCAAAAAATATATTTTTAGTATTAAGAGGTTATGATGTAGCAATGTGATTAGCTTTAACAAGTGTTTATGGCATAATTCAACAATGTATAACAAGGTTTGAATATGAGTGTTTGGTTTTTCAAAGTTTTGACATGAGGGTGTCTAATTACTTAGTTTCTAGGTTGATTAAGCATTCTAATCCTATGGGGAGCATTTGATTATAACATTCCTAGACTCAATTTCAACAAAAATTCAGATTTTGAAAAATTAAGTAAAAGACCTAATTATGATTAGACTCAAAATTGGATGAAATTAGATGAAATGTGTATTGGAAAACTTACTAAATGTGTTGCTAATCGAAATATAGGTGTTTGCCCCTTGCGAAATTAGCCGGAAATGATGATTTGGTTAGTGGTTTTGGGTTGCAGCTCGTTCACAGCAGAGGGAGTGAGAGGTGTGTTTGAAAAATGAGGTGTTTGGCAAAGATTTTTGAAGGAAAAACGTTTTTGGAAGTAACAGTAGGCCGGTCCCCTTAATTATTAAGGGGTCGCCCCCGTTTTCAAGCCGGTCCCCTTAATTTTAAGGGGACCGCCCTTCAGAAAAAAAATTTTGTTTTGTTTCTGGCGGCAAAATATTTATATGTATATATAGATTTATTATATATCAAAAGTACGTTGGGTTATATTGGCACGAGAAGGGAATACTTGACACATTTTATTAACATTTCGTTAACAAAATATATCTTGAGAATTTTGGATAAAATAATCAAGACGTCAAGCTGACAAAGGTGGATTTAAGAAATGAAAAGAGAATGTGTATGTGTGTGTGTGTATATATATATATATATATATATATAATATATATATATATATATATATATATATATATATATATATATATATATATATAAAATATATATATATATATGTTTGAATAATGTTGAAGGATAATGAGGAAAGGACGGAGATGGGTGCTGACGATGATGGGAGTTTGTTACATAGTTTTCTTGTTCGAAGGTTCGGCTCCGACTTCTATGTTGATCCACTCAACTCACTTCTCTTCATCACCATGAGTTTTGCGAGAGAGGACATAGAAGATTTTCATGTTGAACGTTATAGTCCAAAAGAGGCAAAGGGGAAAGAAAAGGTTCGAGGACGAACAATTTCTTTTAGTTATAGATAGTCAACAAATGACATATCTAGGTTTTATATATATATATATATATATATATATATATATATATATATATATATATATATATATATATATATATATATATAGGTATATAAGAGGAGAACTTACTAACAAACACATAAGTATTTATTAAACTAAGCATTTAAGACTAAAGGGGGCATGCAGTAGGCTAGATTATTAATCTACTCATATAGTGGTGAGCAAGAAAGAGAGGCGTACCTTTTTGTCTTCAACATGTGGTCTTCAAAAACTTCAAAGAGTATTGACTTATAAAAGCCAATTACGAAAGAGATTCCGACTTTCCTGATGAGTTGAAATTCTAGCCACTTGGTCCCCATGGTCTAATTGGTCCATAGTTGTTGAACCAAACATGGTTTGCAATTGACTCGGATGCATATATGGTGGAAGTATTCCCCAATGATTAAAACTTGGTGGATTTGGATAATTCCACATTGAGTGACTATTATTTTGACGGTTTGGTCTATTTTGATTTCTTCTAGGTTGAGGAGTTTTAGGCCGAGGATGAGGACTAGGTGGTTTTCTAGGAGGAGGTGTTTTTGACCTTAACTTTGTTTTAGAGTGTTCTACTTCATTTTTAAAGATGGTTTATAAAAGGTTTTTACATCCTCATTACTAGCTATGGGTATTTTTCTATCTTTCATAAGTATATACTTAGGTTTTGACTCTAAAGGTTTTTGCTCACTAGTTTCACATTCAAACTTTACATTTTTAGTTTCACTATTTGAATCCTTAGTTGAATTAAATCCTAATCCGGTTTTATCTCCTGATATCCTTTGAATACTTATTATTTCCCTAAGTGAATTACTACTATTTTCGAATTTGTTAAGTTTACAAATTTCTTTCTTAAGTATTTCGTTTTCATTTTTAGTTTCTTGACATGTTCTACATTCAAAAACTTCTTTCCCTTTTTCTAAGTTATGTAGTTTAATTTTTAATTATAGTATTTCCTTTTCTAATTGGTTATTTTTATGTTTTAGTGATTTATTTTTACTCATTACTTTTTGACCTAGTTTGCATAATTTATTATATTCACTATCTAAGTCTTTTTCATCTAATGATAAATATTCATCACTAAAGTATTCAGTTTCGGAATGTACCTCACTTGATGTCTTAGCCATAAGACATTTCTCCTCCTTTGTGGTTTCTTTCTCGTCTTCGTCACTATCACTCCATGCTCCTCCAACGAACGCCTTTTGGTTTTGCTCCTTTGACATCATAGGACATCTTCCGATGAGATGATTTGGATCACCGCATTTGAAGCACTTCCTTTCGCTCTTGCTACCTTTGTCGTCTTTGTTTCTTTGGAGTGTCCTTCTTTCGTCATGTGGTTGTCTAACGAATCTTCCTCGTCTTTTAAAAAACTTCTTGAAATCTTTTACGGCCATGGCATATTCTTCGTCATCACTATTGGAGGTTGAGCTATCCTCGTCACTTGATGCTTTCCTAGCTTTCAACGCGATTGACTTGCTTTTCTCTTTCTTTCCTTTGACCATCTCGGAGTCTTTCTTGATTATTGCTTCGTAGACCTTCAAGTTGCCAATCAACTCGTCAAGTTGAAGAGTTGACAAGTTCTTTGATTCTTCAATCGCCGTAACTTTAGCTCGCCATTTTGGATGAAGAGCCCTAAGAAATTTCCTAACAAAATTCTTACTAGAAAAACTCTCATCAAGTGCCTTTAAACTTGTGATGATTGTGTTAAACCTAGCAAAAGCATTATCAATTGAATCCTCTTCCGGAATCGTAAATTGTTCATATTGTTGAACAAGAAGATCTATTTTATTATCTTTGACTTGACTATTACCTTGGTGAGTTATTAGTAAAGAGTTCCAAATTTCTTTTGCGGTTTCACACATGAAGATCTTTTCGTATTCTTTACGTGGTAACGCATTATAAATAACCATTTTTGCCTCATTATTTTTAGAAAGCTTTCTTTTTAAATCATCACTTTGTTTTTCAAAAGGTACTATTTCATCATTTTTAGTTTCAAGATTATGTTGAATAGGTAAAAAGTCACCATTAGTAATAACATGCCAAAGATCTAGATCTTTTGATTTCACATAAGTTTCGAATCGATTTTTCCAATAAAGAAATCCATCACTTTCAAATAGTGGTGGTCTTTGCATAGATTGCCCTTCTAAATATTTTTCAGATTTCATAGATCGTTTCAAGTTTTAAAATACAATTTATTTTAAAAATCTTGTTTGACGTAGCTCTTGATACCAATTGTGGAAAACTAGAAGGGGGTTGAATAGTTTTACATCTTTTTAATTTATGAAAACTTTTGTTTACTTTTTAAAACTTCGATTCTATCTTATGTGAATTCAACTCTTGATCAATATGAACAAATATAAACAAATATAGATAAGCAATGCAAGTAAAGTAAATATAATGAAATAAAATATAGAGATGGAAAGATCAAACCACAACACGGAGATTTATAGTGGTTCGGCTACAAGGACACCTTCCTTGCCCTACTCCACTCCTCGAGTCACCTACTCGAGAGTTTTCTTCACTATGTCAACAAACTCCCTTATGGCGGAGAAACCTTACACAACTTTAGCTTACACCGGTTTAACGACACAAAGCTAGATGTCGAGTTCTAATCGTAGCTAGAACCAATCTCACGACTTGTACACAACTTCTACACAACTTAATCACGACTTCTTCACGACTTCTTCACGACTTCTTCTCCACGACTACTTCACGACTACTTCACAACTACTTCTACACTACTTCTTTACAACACAACTAGTTACTTACACTTAGATCTACTTATCACAACTATACAACACTTTACACAACTACAATGATAATATAAGTTAAGCTATAATACTTCTTCTCTAGTTGAAGGAGTATTCTTCTTTTGCACTTTGATTGTGGAAGCTTAGATCACTTAGAAACCAATGCTTAAGAGAATATGATCAAAGGGTTTTTAGAAAGGATTTACAAGATTTAAAACAGAAGGTTTGGGGTGCAAAAGGTGAGTAAAAATCCAGGGGAAGGCTGGTATTTATAGGCAGAAAAACTGGACAGTTGGGAGCTACTGGAGCGTGGCCGGTCCCCTTAAATAGGGGGCGGTCCCCTTAATTTTAAGGGGGCCGCCTAGCATAATTAAGGGGGCCGCCCTTGCCAGCCGTTGCTCAGTTTTGTCTTTTTGTGGGGAAGGTTTTTCTGGAACATTTTTACTGACTTTGGTTAAAAATTTGAATTCATAAATTTATAATGAATTAAACCTTTTTATTTATTACCAAAAAAGTTTTTCTAAAAGATATAAAATGTTTTTGACATTTTATAAAAAATCTAGTGTTTAAGAAAATGTTCCTTTGATCATATAATGCATTAAGCATTAGTTCATTCATACCTTAAGTGATTTGAGTTGTAGAAATAGATATTTACAACTAAATACTTGTTTACGTAATAATTTTCCGATTAATGATTTTACATTTTGTGATTATCAAAACGTAGAGATATCAAAAAATATTAATAACGTGTTTAGGCATTATTTATATCAACATGATTCACAAAGGTTATGACAGGTTTCAAAAGATCCTGAGCCAACTCAACCAGTTGCAGGCCAAGCCAGACAATGAAGACTGCAAAACCAAGTTTTTGAGGGCTCTGCCTCCCTCCTGGTCTTAGGTTTCCATCACCCTTAATGCAAGAGGTGGGCTCGATTTCATGAGTTTTGATGATCTTTACAACAAGCTCAAGTCCCTTGAAATTGACATCAAAGGGTATTCAACCTACTCATCTCACACTCCATCTAATACTGCATTTGTTAGTGCTACCAGTACTAACAAGGACTCATATGGTGGTAGCCCAACTCCCTCTTCTTCATCTGTTTCCTATTCCCCTTCTACACCTAGAACACAACCAAGATCTGGAAATGTGGTTGAGGAGGTCCTTCATTCATTTGTTGCTGATAGTACACCAAAACAGCAGCTTATTTATGAAGATTTTGACCAGATTGATCCACTGGATCTGGAAGAGTTAGACATCAAGTGGCAGTTTGCTATGCTGTCAGTGAGGGCCAACAGATTTGAGAAGAAGGCAGGGAGGAGGATCAAATATGATGTACAGGAAGGAGCAAGGTTTGACAAAAGGAAGGTGACATGCTAAAAATGCTCACAACCAGGTCACTTTGCAAGAGAATGCCCAGATAAGAAGGTGGATGACAAAACAAGGTATTCTGCTTTCAAGGTTCAAGAATTGGAGTCAGAAGATCCCAAAGCCTTGTTGTCTGTGGATTCTATGCTGGATTGGGAACAACATGAGGTAGCTGATGCAGTAAGAGGAGCTGCAAAGAACTATGGGATGATAGCTGGAGCTGGAAAGAAGGCACAAGTGGATGAGGATTTTGCTTTGATGGGCTACCCATCTCAGGTACAAAATTGTCCATTTGGTTGTGATGTTAAATATGCTGAACTGAAAAAGGAATTTGATTATATAGAGCCTCAATATAAAGAACTGTTTATTAAAGATCAAGCCTATAGACACTCACTTAATACGTTAGAAAAACAAAAGGTTTGGTACCAACAGAATCAGTTAGCTTATGAGGAAAAGATAAGGGTTTTGGAGAGAGACTTAAAGTACACCACTAATGAGTTAAAACATGTTGAGAGAGAATATGATAAGGTAATTTTAGAGAAAAAGGATTTACAAGCTAAGTTAGAAAGTGAAGAGATCAAATGTACTTCATATAAAGAATCAACTAGGCTTGTAGATATATTGAATGCTAGTTCTCAGTATGTAAAAGCTAAGAGAGGTTTGGGGTGTCCTAAAACTGATGACTCTTCTGAGTCAAGAAGATTTGACCCTACCCCTAAGGAGCCAAATTACCAAATACCTGTAAAGTATGTAAAAGAAGGAAAGATGCATGTTGTCCCTCCTCCTATAAGAGGAGTGTTTAAACATGTCCCTATCCACTCAGACCTTGACATAGACCTAAATGAATCATATATGTCCTATGGCAAAAAGTCCAGTGACTTGCCTAATCTTGATTGTGACTCTAATGATTTTGTCGCTTGTTCTAACAGTGACAAATCTTCAGAAATCAAGACAAATGATTTTACATCTTGTGATTCAAGTGTCAAGTCTACCACCACCAAGTCTGAAGATTTCTCCTCAGAAGTAGCTAATGATGAATCTCATTCAAAGACAGCTGCTTTTGAAGACAATTCTTCTGTTTTTGTTCAAAGCAATGATGTTTCTAGTTTTGGTTCTGTTTCAAACAATGATATTTCTGATTTTACTTCTGTTAAGAATAATTTTAATTCATCTTGTGGTTTTGATAATTCTGGTTGCAATAAGAAATGTCATGTTAAGAATAAATCTGTTAGAAAGAAGTCATGTTTTGTGTGTGGTAGTTATGCTCATCTTATCAAAGAGTGACTTTTATGAGAAACAGATGAGTATGTGTGGTGGACAACAACAAACTAGGCCTATGTGGAACAATGTTAATGATATTCCCCCATATGTTCCTCAAGCAGCAAGAATGAACTCTTGTAGAACTTCCTTTCCAGCTGGTAAGCCTGTTGCTGCTGGTAGGCCAGTTGCAGCTGGTAAACCTGTTGCTGCTGGTAAGCCTGTTGCTGCTGGTAAGCCAGTTGCAGCTGGTAAGCCTGTTGCTGCTGGTAATCCCAATCCTGCTGGTTGGAAAAGAAAAGCTGCTAGACCTTTCTACAGACCTACAAGCACTTATTTTCAGAATGATTATAGGTCTGTGTATTATTATGACCCAATGCAAAGGGAGGGGGCAAGATGGGAAACTGCTGTTAAGTCCTCAGCAGGTTGTTCTTGGAGAAACAATGACCAATACATGAGAATGGGGTCCAAGAACAATGGTGGATCTCATCAATCTCCATGGTTTAATTATTATTGTCCACAAGGCAGGCTCAAGTCAGTAATGGCTTGGGTCTCCCATGTATCTCATATTGTTGTATGTATTCTTTTGTTGTAGGATAATCCTCTTAGAAGTAAAGATGTAGGCATTGTTGACAGTGGATGTTCCAAGAGTATGACAGGAAACATTGAGAGACTGCATGATTTTGTGCCCTTTAATGGAGGGACTGTGACATTTGGTGGAGGAGATGGCAAGATAACAGGGAAGGGAACTATTAGGACATCAAAGCTGGATTTTGAGAATGTCTTTTATGTGAAGGAACTCCAGAACTTTAATTTTTTCTCTGTCTCACAAATTTGTGACAAGAAGAACAATGTTCTCTTCACTGAAACAGACTGTCTTGTGTTATCCAAAGATTTCAAGTTACCTGATGAGAGTCAGGTTGTACTTAAAGTTCCAAGAACGTTCAACCTTTACAACTTTAATATGAATGATGTCCATCCTGAGGGTGATTTGGCTTGCTTGGTGGCAAAAGCTTCGGTGGATGAATCTACCAAATGGCACAGGAGGATGGCACATGTGAACTTCAAGATCATCAACAAACTGGCCAAGAATGGATTGGTACATGGACTCCCTCTCAAGACCTTCACCAATGACCACAATTGTGTTACCTGCAACAAAGGAAAGCAACACAAAGCTTCATACAAGGCCATTACTGCTGTAAGCACCATCACAGAGCCTCTTCAGCTACTACATATGGATCTCTTTGGTCCTACTTCCATCAGAAGTATTGACCATAAATACTACTACATGGTGATTACAGATGACTTCAACAGGTTTTCTTGGACTTTCTTTTTAAGTACTAAAGATGAAACCTATCCTATGATTAGGGACTTTATTGCCTTAATAGAAAACCATCTAAATAAAAATGTTAAGAGTATAAGGTGTGACAATGGAACATAGTTTAAAAATTCTAACCTAATTGAACTCTGTGGGATTAAGGGGATTAAAAAAGGGATTATAGTAATGCTAGAACCCCCACAACAAAACGGGGTTTTGCTGAGAGGAAAAATAGAACCCTTATAGAAGCAGCTAGATCAATGCTGGCTGACTCTAAGTTGCCTACCATGTTTTGGACTGAAGCTATTTGCACTGCTTGTTATGTTCTGAATAGGGTATCTATTACTAGTCCCCACAATAAAACACCTTATGATCTTTTGTCTGGGAAGGTTCCTAACATCAGTTATCTTAAACCTTTTGGATGTCATGTAACTATTTTGAATACTAGTGATCACCTAGGAAAATTTGAAGGAAAGGCAGATGAGGGGTTTATTGTTGGTTATTCTGCTCATAGTAAGGCCTATAGGGTTTATAATTTGTCAGCTAAGAGAATAGAAGAGACACTCAATTTAAGATATCTTGAGGATAAACCTAATGTACAGGGTTCAGGTCATGAGTGGTACTTTGACCTTGATTATCTGACTGATAATTTAGGTTATGCAAGATTTAAAGCTAATCAATCTGTTGGTACACATGATTATGATACTAACAATGCAGATGATGATTCAGAATCAGAGGGTGATGAACGACCCATTGTTGTTCCTTCTTTTCCCTCTAACCACTTTTCAGGTACTGAGCTCAAAGATTCTTCTGATAAGACTGAAGATAATTCAAGTTTTGCTGAAGATCTTGCTAGGCTTCAAAGGCAAGAATATGATGCCAAGGAAGCTGCTGAAAAGTTTGGTTTTGGATTCTCACAAGAAACAGAGGAGATCTTACAAAAAGCTTATGATGAAGCCCGCAGGAATCTGGATTCTGCTGGTGGTGTTCCAGTTCCTACTGCTGCTACCAATTCTGCTGATAGCTCTTCTGTTCCTGCTGATGTCCCAATTCCTTCTGGTTCTTTGTCCACTTCTTCTACTGATACAATGGGTTTCAATGAACCGCCTACAAGGTACCCAAGTCCTTCAGACCTTGGGAATTCACTCTCTTCAGGATCAAAGTTGGAGGATCCTCATCATCAATCAAGAACAGGCATCTTCACTCACTCCTCATATGATGGTGAAATTAATCCCTCTATCTCTAATCAAGCCTCAACCTTTGATGTCAATCCCAATGCTACCAAGAGAATTAACACTGTTCATCCTCAATCTTTGATTCTTGGAGATCCCAATTCACCTGTTCAGACAAGAAGCAAGTTGAAACAACCTGGTTTTGGAGAATCTGCATTTGTGAGTTATATTCAGGATCAGCTAAGGAGTAATCATACAGACTATCTTCATTGCCTCTATGCTTGTTTTCTGTCTCAAATAGAACCAAGCAGTGTAGCTCAAGCTCTTGATAATTCTGATTGGGTTGAGGCTATGCAAGAGGAAATGCAGGAGTTTCAAAATCAGAAAGTCTGGAAGTTAGTACCTTTGCCTGAAGGAAAGCATGCAATTGAAACAAAATGGATTCTCAAGAATAAAAGGGATGGTAGGGGAATTGTGGTTCGAAACAAAGCTCGGTTGGTTGCTCAAGGACATCGACAAGAGGAGGGTATTTGTGAAGGATTATACAAACACTTGGGATGATAATCTTAATAATGTGTTTGGGATATTTAGGAATGAATGTGATGTAGTATGCGGAATTTACTATAACACACTTAAAGGAACAAAGGTGGTAAACATGCAATACGTGAGTTATAATGAACAATGAACACAACTTGAATAACACAAAACGATTCAATATTATTGATGAAATAATACGGATGATCTAACTATCACCAGGATTACAAAAGTAACCTTGAATCTTTGATTTGTTAAGGATTTGTGAATTAGTAACTAAGTTACTAGGGAGATTGTGTTGGTTCAGGTTATTACAAAGTTATTAGTTGGAAAAAAGATATTTCAAAGGAGGTGACTAAGGGATCCTTTTATAGGATAAGGACCCCTTATTACAAGTTGTCAAGTTGCACAATATAATAAGATACTTGGACTTTCTAACCTACTAATTACAACTTTCAATGTAAACTACTCAGTATAATCTTCTGCACAACATAGAAGACTGAACTACTTCTACTTAACGTGTTACATTGTACAAAGACTAATAATACAACTAAATATCTACAAATAAATATCTATCAACTTGATTATCAACTTGGCAGGACCTTCTTTAACTAGCAGTACCTTCTTACCCAGAAGGTACTGTTAGTACATCTTCAACTTCTTCAAAATCAACTAGCAGGCTTAATACTTCATCTGGCAGGCTCTTTGACTTGAACATTTTATTCCCAACAATCCTCCCCTAAACTTGTTATTTCCTTTAAAATATACAAGTTTCTTATGAATAAAATCCATACCTTGAGGATCTGAGGGAACTCTTCCAAAAACTTTACTCTCTGTTCTTCCTTTTTCTTTCACATTGCTCAAAAATGCTCATCAGCAAACTTTGAACAACTTCTGACTTTTCTTCATCTTTATCACATCTTAACCTCTTGGAGATCATGGTTGTAAGAACTTCATAGCTAAGTGGATACTCTTTTTCAGCCAACATAAAGAGTTCAATCCTACTTTGTGTAAAAAGATGATGAATACTGCTAAGGCTTAGGAATTCCCATGTTGTTGTAGGATCATGATATGGAAACTTCCAATGAACATCTTTTGGATTAGGATCATACATCCTATTGAACTCTACCCAAAGTTCTTGTTCCTTAACATCAGTGTTAGAATTTGTGTCTAGCCTGATTTGAACTAGATTCCACAATTCTTCTAAGTCAGCTCTATCACATGCTCTTATTAGATTCTCAAAGTTTTTGAAGATAGCAGTTTGTCCCCCAACCCTAGTTATTTTCCATGACTTTCCTGATCTATCATGGTGAATTTCCCAATCAATAATAGGGTGTCTAGACCTAATTGGATCAGCATGTATAATTGTTGGTAAAGCAATTAACATTTTACTTACTTGCTCTGGATCCAATTTTGCTTCTTTCTTCTTTTGAGCATCTTTCTTTTTCATTGAAGGCTTTGCATCAGATGGGATCTTGTAGTAACATGTCTTGTAGGCATTCAGATAAAGGAAATGAATTTCTTCAGGAGTTTTCTTCTTCAGTTGAGATTCAGTCCAATTGGCTTGATTTCTTAAAACTTCTTCATGAAATTTACTTGATCTTTTGGAGTTTTGCCCACCTTAAAGCCTCTTTTCTGACTTTCTTGAATCTTTTGAAAAATATCATCCAGAGCTGCTTCTCTATATTTCTTGTTGATAAAAGTTTCAAGCTCTGCTGTTTTCTCTTCAGTAGAAAGATTCTTGTCATCCATAATTATAGAAGCTTGACCTCTTACAATTAAATCATTGGCAATAATCCATTGCATCTGTGCATCAAATGTTTCCTGAGCAGCTTGAGTGTCAAGAAGAGTTTGAGCAGCATCTTTTTGCTCTTGCATTTCTGCAAGCAGTCGTGAAGCTTCAAATGATTTTTGTATTTCTTCTTCATGAAGCCTTTTGGAGACTTCCTCATCTAAAGCCATCTGCACTTGCTCACTTTTCTTCAACCTTTTGGGCTTAGGTTCATCATCAACCATAATTTTCTTGCCCTTGTCTTTTGGTGTAGGTTCTTGAGATGAAGCAGCAGATTGCTCATGAGCAATAAATAACCTCCCTTGAACAAACAAATCCCTTGAGGCTGTGATTCCCTCTTTCTCTTGTAAACCTTTTCAGCAGAACCTCTATAGTCCATAGCTAACAGCTTCTCAATCCTAGCAGGCTCTTGCTCTGCTTCAGCAGGCTCTTTTGAACTAGCAGGCTCTTGCTCTGCACCAGCAGGCTCTTCATCATATACCTGAGTTCCTTCATGAAAATGAAATTGAGCCTCCTCTTCACCTTCAGAACTATCCATCCTCCCCTTTTTGGAAGAGTGACCCAAACTTTCAGCATCTGATCTTGAAGAACTAGATAAAACAACCTTTGAAGATCTTTTACCCTTTAGCATCTTCACTTCATTCTCCAATTTCTTAACCCTCTTAACTAACTTGATGTTGATCTCAGAAAATTTTGTGTTCTGACTTTGAAGAGCATTTTCTAAGAGCAGCACCTTCTCTTTTAGTTCTTTCACTGTCTGAGAATCCAGACTTTGATGTGGAGGAGATTGGGGTGGTGATACATGATGTGATGGTGTTGGTGGTGTTGCAGATGGTACTGGTGATGGGATTGGTGATGTAAGATGAGTTGGTGATATGTAACCAGGTGAAGAACTTGATGATGGTGATTCAGATGATGGTGTTGGTTCTCACATGTTGTGGTAACATTTCATCAAAAAGTGGTATTTCTTCCCCATTGAAACCAATTTTCATGTTTGAAAACACCTTGTGTGAAAGTTTTGGTGTTTCATAAAGAGAGTGTGGGGGAAGTAACAAATGTTTTGATTTTGTGATGATGCATTGAATAAATCTTGGATACATAAAAAACTTTGTTAGGCTATCCACATTTTTAACCAATCCTTCAAAAATATGTTTGGAAAAATTGAATTTTCTGTTTGTTGCCAAGCAAATGAGAGTTGTAGCCATGTTACCACTAAATTGCTCCAAAGAGGTTTTCTTTTGGCTTAAACAATGAAGGATTGTATGGATCAAAAATCTCCATTGTGGAGTAAAATGCTTTTTAAGAATGGTGAGTTTAGTAAAATCAGCATTATACCCCATTCTTTCCAAATTTTCAAAAATTTCAGTATCAGGCAATTGACTAATACCATCTGAATTATCCAAATGAAGATGTCTTCGAATGGATGACTCAGTAAGAGTCAAGGTTTTGCCATCCACTTTGGCTTTTATTCTTTGATCCCCATTTTCAGAAGTTTTAATTTTAGCTGTTTGCCAAAATTGTAAAATTTGAGATTCATAAATAGTGGGATTTACAAGTAAAGCAAACCTGATGTAAGAATCATTTAAAAAGTCCACTATTTGATGAAAAGAAGCATTATCCTCAGACTTTTCCAAAAATGCTAACTGATTGTGACGTTTAACAAAAGATAGATTTGCCATAGAGAAAGTTAATGAAAAACTTGATTATGATGGTGGGATTTGATGGTGGTACTGGTAGAAGATGAAAGGTGAGTGTTAATTGTGATAAAAGGGCTGATGAAAGAATTATGAGTGATTTACTTTAACCGACAATAAAAGATTTATAATAAGTAAATGAAGAGGCGGTTAAAAAGATCTTTTATATGAGAAATAAAATATAATATAACATCAGTAATTTACAAAATTACCCCCAAAGGGTAATTGTAACTACCAGGCCCAACGGCTATAATTTTTACTGACAGGCTCAACGGTTATCTAGCAGTACCATTTACTCTACCAGTACCAAAATTTGAACTACCAGTACCTTTAAAGAAAATTTTACTTTGGCAGTCTCTTTGAAATTTTTTCAAAAATCCCTTATATTTTTAGCAAACTATCACTATCAACGGATTTATTTGTCTTACCAAAACCGTTTGCTATGGACTAGTTAACTATTTACTGTTAAGTATGGTTAGTTAAAAACCATATAGTTTTTGGTAAACAATCAACCATCAAGGGGATTTGATGTGTCTTTATCAAAAAGCCGTTTGCTTATGGACTACCAGCCTTAAGTTTGTAAAACTTGTGAACTGAATACCAATTCCATATTGACCTAAAGATGGGGCAATTTCCTTGGATGGAGGAATTGTAAGAGACAATGATGCTGTGTATCTTGGATGCTTGGTTCAACAAGTGAAATCATCTATCAGCATGCCTTTTCATGAAACTTTCCTTAGTTTGATCTAGATAGAACTTTCTCCTTTAGGAATGCTTCATCCCTTCTGAATATATGATCTATTCTTATCATTTTCAACCTCTACATCATCTTGTATGCTCTTGTCTTCTCCTTCCAAATATTGGTTTTTCTTTCATTCTGGGTTATAATTTCCTCCCCTGAGATTGTTACTTCCCCTGAGTTGTAAATAACTTTTATTTCCCCTTTTTTGTTTGGAAGATTTCTTGTTTTGTTATCAACCTGAAATTTGTTAGTTGCAGACCAAAAGAACAAAGTGCAAAGCACTTGTTTTTATAGCATTGAAAACATTTAATCATCAAGATGAACAAAACAGAGCAAACTTTATACTAGCAGGACCAATTTTGAACTGACAGTACCTTTTGACTAACTAGCAGTACCATGTTTAAAAGCCAGTACCAGTTATTTTATGTACAAAAACACAAGTTTTTCAAAGATTAATCATTCCAATTCCTCCTACTAGGTATTTGAATCTACCTAAATCAAAAGCTTTGGTGAGAAGGTCTGCAAAATTCTTTTCAGAATCAATTTTGACAACTTGTATTAAACTTTTCTCATTGCAATCTGTTATGAAATGGTGTCTTATTTCAATGTGTTTTGTTTTTGAGTGTTGAACTGGGTTTTTAATGATACAAATAGTAATGCTATTGTCAATGTAAATAATAGTGTTAAGAAAATTGTACCCATAGTCAAGCATTTGATTTTGGATCCAAAGAACTTGCCCACAAAAACTTGCAGAGTTGGCCACCATTGTTTACTTCTTGCATTGCCAAGATATGAGTCTGCAACCAAGAAATTGACATCCACCAGTTGTGGATTTTCTGTCTAGGGTTTCACCAGCATAGTTACTATCAGAATAAGCCACCAATCAAAAATGATTTGCCTTGGATACCAAACCCAACCTAGGTTGACCCTTGAGATATCAAAGATCCTTTTTTACTGATGTGAGATGAGAAACTTTGGGATGTACTTGAAACTTGCACATACACATACTGAAACATGATATCTGGTCTTGATGATGTAAGGTACATCAAGGACCCATCATTTTATCAAAATTGTGCAGATCCACATCTTCACCCTCAGCATCTTTTAGTAACCCCTTTTTCTGAATCCATTGGTGTACTTGCAACCTTAGAATCAGCAAACTGAAATTTCCTTAGGATCTCTGCTACATACTTATCTTGGTGATAAATATGCCTTCAATTGATTGTTTCACTTGGAACCCAGAAAGAAAGTAAGTTTCCCCCTGGAACTCATTTCAAACTTACTAGCATAAGTTTTTCAAACTCTACACACAACTCTGGTTTGTGGAAAAAAAATGTCAAAACTAAATTTGCACCACAAGATTTTTTTTGGGGTTTTTTGATGAAAAAATTGGGTCAATTCCTCTTTTAAATCCATTTTCCAATAATGAAAGCCACACCATGCCCCAACACCAAGGCAAACCTAACTTTGGATTCTCTAAATCATGAAGCCTTCCAGCGTGCAAAACACCTAACCTTCTTTCCAAAGTACCTCAAAAGCCAACACTTTCCTTTAACTTTCTAAAATGAACTTTTTGGAAATGACAGCATCCAAAGGCTCAAAACAAAATTGTCACGAAGTTCAAAGAGTCTTTTATGGGAAAAAATCACAAGAACCCTTCTCACATAAACCATAACCACTTCATCAAATGAAATGGAAAGCAGAGTTTTAACTTGGGCCACCTATTAGCATTTTTCTTATCCTTCCTTTCATTTTCTTTTTCTGACACCAAATTTTTATTTATTCCTTTTTCTTTTAAAATTTCCAAACCCCTTTTTAAATTTTTGTATTGAAGATATTTCCTTCTTTCATTGGTTTTTACCCAATTATATAAGTTTGTTAAGTTTTTGTTAGCCTTTTAGAAAACAAGAAAACTGAAACATAGTTAAAATCAGAATTTTTTTCATTAAATAATTGAGAAAAACCCCTTATGAGTCTAAAGTTAGAATTGAGTTAGGTTTGGGTTCAAAAACCAGTTTTGCCTACAATCACATTATCAAAATTTTTAAAAACTTTTGGGAATTCTTTTGTTTGTGTGTTTAAAGGAAATTCATAAAAGGTAAATGGAGATTGCCAACCCACTTCTCTTAAAAATTCTTTAAAAAAACATTTAATTGTTTTTCAGAAATTTTGAGACTTGATACCATCTTAAAAGGTGAAAAACAGAAGTACCCTTAAAAAAGAACTTTTCTCTTTTTCTTTTGAAACCCTGAAAATTAAAAATTCTTTCACAAAAACTTCAAAATTTTTTGTTTTTGAAGGGCTTTACCAAGTAAATTTTCCAATTCCTTTCCAAAATTCCATCCAATGATTTGAATCTTAGAAAGTTCCATTGCTTAAAACCACATTATCATTAGTACATTTGTTCCTGCATAAAACATAATTCCTTAGATTTGGGAAGCCTTCAATGTCAAACCTTTAAATCTGGCCAATGGCCATTTAACATTTGGTTAAAAATTTTCTCTTTAAACTTTTGTGGCGTTGTCTATCATACCTTTTGGGAACATTTTACACCTTTTTTGGCCTAACTTTGCAAAATTACCCTTCAAAAACCTTTCATAAAATGTTTCTTCAAAACCCTTTAAAAATTTTGGTTTTGAGAATTTTTGGTGAAAATAATTAAAGGGGGGTTTAAAAATTAAAAAATTTTCTGGGGTTTGTTCCAGAAGAAAGTCTAAAACTTTTAAAAGTGGTTTAAATCCCCAAAACCCTGTTTGACATAACAACATACCAATGTTGGTCCAAAAGAAATGGCACCTTAGGAGTCTATAAAAGTTTAGCACCTTATTAAGTTTCATTTTTTCTTTCTCTACTCTTTTGCTGTGGGGGCCTAAATTTTTTTTTTTTTTTCTTTCAAAATTCCAAACCAAAAAACCTATTCTTAATTGGCCCTTTTTTCAAAAATCTGATTCTTTCACTTTCTTATCCTTGGTTTTTTAATTTATTAAATAGATTTAAAGATCTTCCAAAAGGGGTTTTCTTAAGGGGGTACAACGAAAACCCAGAATCTGCTTTTTAAATTTTTATCAGTAAACACAAGACAATATTTTTTTATTTGTCCACAATTAGTAACCAATAACAATTATTGAAGCATGTAAAAACTTTAAAAAATTTGGGGTTTTTGGGGCTGTGGCTTCAAAAGGTTATGTTGTTTGCCTTTTTGATAATAACATGGTTTGTTTTATTTAGAAAAATTTTTTTAAATTTAAACCAAAATCAATATTTTTGAAATTTATAAATTGGGATTGTTTTAAACCTTTAACATAACCAAGCCTTCCCCCAAAAGCCCCAAAACTAGATTTCCACATATGCTTTGCTCAACTCTTTTAAACTCTTTTTTCCTTTAAAAACATATTTTTTTTCTTTAAATCATAACCTCTGTCATTGTGATTTCCCTTGGAATTTCTAAGAATTTCTTGAATTTCTTTTAGGCATCTTTAAAATTTTTTAGGAAAAGAACAAGGACATTCATTTCCTCAAAAATAACATTATTCTTTTTTTTCAACAAAATTTTTGGGGAAACCCTGGGGATGTAAACAAAGTTTTTCACTAGTAACTTTTACAAAATCTAATTTTCCTGGTTGGTTGTACCTTTCCATAAACTTTTTCATTCCCCCCGAAGGTCTTTTCAAATATTTAAGTGTGGGAGAAAAGGCCTTTCTGGTTGAAAACTTTCTTTTCCCTTTACAAAAATTTTGAAATCTAACTCTTATCAGTGGCCCCTTTTTGTTGAGATGAAGAAATACTAGCATTCCAAAAGGTTCACTTTTCTCAAACAGGTTTCTCTAGTGGTTTATTGGTGAATTCATGTAAACCTGATTTTACAAGATCTAATCCTGGAGGACAAGGGATTCCTCTGTAAGGAGGTGGACAAGTCTTGTATCCAATCCCAGATTTGATTCTCCTGTTCATTTGATTTTCAACTATGCTTCTAGTACAGTCAGAAGCAGTTTCCAAAGTGGTAACAGTTAGTTGAATATTATCCTTTGCCAATGTCACTTTAGCACACTCAGTTATTAACATATTTATTTCAGCATCTTTCAAAAATATTTCCCTATTAAGAATGGCTTTTGTGTCAGAAAAAGTGAGTTCATTTTCCCTAAAATGGATTATCTGCTTTTCAAGTTTGGCCATACCACACTTATGATTAACTAATTCTTGATGAGTATTTCTTTGTTCTACTTTCAGTTCATCATAAAGTTTTATTAAAGTTTGAAATTCTTCAAAAACTTTACAAGTATTAGAACATTTAGAAATTTGTACCTCAGGATTGGAGAAAGCCATTAAAGCCATTTCATTTGAAGTTGACTCCTCTTCACCCATAAAGCTCCAATCGAAACCCATCCCATCAATAGCTACCATAGCTTTAGGCTCAGTGATTTCCACAGCCTTGCTCTTGTTCTCAAACCTTCCTTTCTTCTCAAAGCTTCCCTTGTTCTTGTTCTCAAAACAACTTCCCTTATCATCCTGCTTCTTTGGTCTTCTACACTCTCTTCAGTAGTGACCCTTCATGTGGCAGTTGTAGCACTCCACTTTGGACTTGTCATACCCAGCAGGCTCATTACCATTGATGATAATCTTCTTTCCAGTCCTCATCAGTAATTTCTTAGCCCTTATGCTCAGAAGTGAAAGTTGCCACTTGATGTCCATTTCCTCAAGATCATCATCATTGATCTCTTGAATATCTTCAAAAGTCAATATGGAACCATTGTGTTGGGATGTCAGGAAAGCACAACCAATTGTTTCATCTAGAATCGTTTTGGTACTGCTAGAAGTACTGGCAGTACCAAAATTTGTGTTGGCTGTACCTTCTTCTCTACTATCTTTTTCTTCATCTACTACCCTTGAGGTGCTTGGAGATTCATCTACTACCCTTGAGGTGTTTGGAGATGATACAAAGGCCATATTTCCTGAGTTTGAACTGGTAGACTTCTTCACTTCATGCTCTACTATTTTGAAGTTGTTGTAGAGATCATTAAGACTCATCTGATCAATATCTGGTTTGTTTTTCCAGACAATGACATGCATGGACCATTCAGAGGGTAAACTCCTAAGGAATTTGGAGTGTAAGTCCTCTTGAGTTATTAGTACTTCATGAATGGCTAACTGACTTGAAAGCTTTTGTAGTCTATTGAACATGCTGTCCAAAGACTCATTTGTTGTGGCTGTAAAGTTTTCAAACTGATGTTTGAGGAAAGTTTTCTGAGTTTTCTTGGTGGCATCATTTCCACCAAATCTAGCCACAATAGCTTGAAAAAGGGTTTTAGCACATTTGTACTTGTTGAAGATCAAAAGCTGGTCATTTGGAATAGTCATGAGAAGCATACTTCTGGCTTTAAGATCATTTCTCTTTTGGATTCTTTCTTCTGCGGTTGCAGGGTTTACTTGCAAGTTTGTTACTATTGCATCGTTTACTGTGGAGGTGGTGATTGTAGGTTTGAATGAGTTTCCTTGTTCAATAATCTCCCAAAGTGCATAGTCTTGCACTTGGAAGTATTGTTCTACCCTCAGTCTCCACATATCAAACTCATTTTGTTTGAGTAATGGAAGTTTTGCAGCCACATTGGTTTGAATGTGTTCAACGTCCATTGTTCTTTTAAATCGTAAATATCAGCCTTGCTTTGATACCACTTGTGAAGGATTATACAAACACTTGGGATGTTAATCTTAATAATGTGTTTGGGATATTTAGGAATGAATGTGATGTAGTATGCGGAATTTACTATAACATACTTAAAGGAACAAAGGTGGTAAACATGCAATACGTGAGTTATAATGAACAATGAACACAACTTGAATAACACAAAACGATTCAATATTATTGATGAAATAATACGGATGATCTAACTATCACCAGGATTACAAAAGTAACCTTGAATCTTTGATTTGTTAAGGATTTGTGAATTAGTAACTAAGTTACTAGGGAGATTGTGTTGGTTCAGGTTATTACAAAGTTATTAGTTGGAAAAGAGATATTTCAAAGGAGGTGACTAAGGGATCCTTTTATAGGATAAGGACCCCTTATTACAAGTTGTCAAGTTGCACAATATAATAAGATACTTGGACTTTCTAACCTACTAATTACAACTTTCAATGTAAACTACTCAGTATAATCTTCTGCACAACATAGAAGACTGAACTACTTCTACTTAACGTGTTACATTGTACAAAGACTAATAATACAACTAAATATCTACAAATAAATATCTATCAACTTGATTATCAACTTGGCAGGACCGTCTTTAACTAGCAGTACCTTCTTACCCAGAAGGTACTGTTAGTACATCTTCAACTTCTTCAAAATCAACTAGCAGGCTTAATACTTCATCTGGCAGGCTCTTTGACTTGAACATTTTATTCCCAACAGTATTGACTATGATGAGGTGTTTGCACCAGTAGCAAGAGTTGAAGCTATTCGATTGTTTTTAGCTTTTGCATCATTCATGGGGTTTGTGGTTTATCAGATGGACGTGAATAGTGCATTTCTTTATGGTAGAATTGAAGAAGAGGTCTATGTTACTCAACCAAAGGGATTTGTGGACACACAGAATCCTGATTTGGTTTACAAAGTAGTAAAAGAACTCTATGGCCTTCATCAGGCACCAAGGGCCTGGTATGCCAGGTTGTCTGCCTTTTTGCTAAAACATGGTTACAGAAGAGGAGCAATAGACAAGACACTCTTCATCAGGAAGAATTACAAAGATATCATCCTTGTTCAAGTTTATATAGATGATATCATTTTTGGTTCCACTAATGAAGCTTGGTGTAGGAAATTTGAGGAATTGATGAAAAGTGAATTTGAGATGAGTGCTATGGGAGAAATGACATTTTTCTTGGGCTTACAGGTTAAGCAAAAGCCTGATGGAATTTTTATCAGCCAGGAGAAGTATGTGCAAGACATACTTAAGAAGTTTAACTTGGAAAGTGTGAAGACTGCAACTACACCATATGAAGCTCCAAAGCCTAAATCCAATACTGAACCTGATGCTGCTGTTAATGTTCACTTATACAGATCCATGATAGGTTCATTGATGTATTTGACAGCTTCTAGACCTGACATCATGTTTGCAGTCAGTGCTTGCTCCAGACATCAAGTTTCACCATTAACTTCACACTTGAATGCAGTCAAGAAGATCTTCAAATATCTAAAAGGACAACCTAAGTTGGGTCTTTGGTACCCAAGAGATTCTCCTTTTGTGCTGGAAGCTTATAGTGACAGTGACTATGCTGGTGCTAACTTTGATAGAAAATCTACTGCTGGGGGTTGTCAGTTTCTGGGAAGAAGGTTGGTTTCTTGGCAATGCAAGAAGCAGACTATAGTGGCTACATCTTCTACTGAGGCAGAGTATGTTGCTGCTGCTAGCTGCTGTGGACAGGTACTTTGGATGCAAAATCAGTTGTTAGACTATGGGTTCAACTTCATGAACACTAAAATCTTTATTGATAACCAAAGCACTATCTGCATTGTTAAGAACCCTTTTTTTCACCAAAGGACAAAGCACATAGAGATTAGGCACCATTTTATACGAGATGCTTATGAGAAGCATCTTATCCAAGTGCTTAAAATTCACACTGATGACAATGTGGCTGATTTGTTAACCAAGGCTTTTGATGGACCAAGATTTAACCATTTGGTGGTCCATATTGGTATGCTTAATCCTTAAGTGCTGAGATTGAGGGGAGGTATAAGTCTAAGGGGAGGCTTATTGGTGTATATTTTTCATTTTCTTTGTTTTCTTGTTTCTGCTTTCTTTTCTTTATAGTTTTAGTTAAAAAAAAAAAAAAAAAAAAAAAAAAAAAAAAAAGCTTGTATACTAACCATTTGCAGGTACAGTGTTGGTTTTTAACCACACAACAAATGGTAATCACCTCACCATGTCTCGCAGACAAGAAAGAGTTGACTCACCATGAGGGTACGGCTCTGGTGTGATAATAAAATCCGTTGATAGCTGTAATAGTTTGCTCAAAACTATAGGGTTCTCAACTCACCGATATTTCATTACTAAGAGTTGAATGGTTTTCAATTCGCCATGGATTTTCCTTTTGGGTTCCAAAGAATTGGCTAGCCCACAAGTATATGGCTTGTGGTAAAGGCAGTGGAAAACCATATTTGGTATTCAATTCACCAAAGGTTATCTTCAACCTAAGAATTGGCTAGTCCTGAGCAAACGGCTATAGGTAAAGACAACTCAAATCCGTTTACAGTTGATAATTTACTGAAAATCATATAGTTATCAATGTACCATGGTCTTACACACCAAAACATTGGCTACTCTAGTAGTGATGGCTATTGGTAAAGAGACATCAAATCCATTAATTTTCAATGATTCACCTCTCACAGGAGTTAACACACCTGGTTGTGATGAGAATAGTATGAAACTTAAAAAATTTTGATGTACAAATAGTCATGGTTGCTGCTGCTGGTTTCCTTCTGTTGCTGCTGGATACTTGGACTTAAAGCTAAAGGTTACTTGTTGCTGCTGGTTATAGTCTGGTTGCTGCGGGTTACTTTATTATTGCTGCTGCAGATCAAGTTTAATTCTCTACCTCTGGACTTCAAAGATCTATCAAGAAACTGGAAATTAACCTAGTCAAATTCCAGTTTAGGGGAGGATTGTTAGGAATTTTATAATTTATGTAATTGTTCATTGCTGTTGTTAGTATAAAGCGGTTCCTGCTGGTAGTATTAGTTGCTGCTGGTCATGGTTCCTGCTGGTAGCTTTGATTCGTTTCTGCTGGCAGTGTTCATTGCTGCTGGTCATAGCGTATTTTTAGTATGTTTGTTAAATTTATTCTAGGAAGAGATTTGTGTATATCTCTTTGCACGGTTTGTTATGAGCTGGATTAGGGTTTCTTAGTCTATAAAAGAAACCTGCAGCTAGGGTTTATGTACGACATTAAAAAATAATATCATTAGAAAATAAAAGATCCATAGAGGATCAACGTTTATTAGTTATTCATTCTTCTTTGACTCTTGTGTTTAGTTTCCGCATAAGCACAAGTTTATTGTTCAGAGATTCTCAAAGTAGTTTGCTTGTGTTTACATAAGTTTTCTACGAGTTCCACCAAGCTCAAAGATCTATCAAGGTGCACTGATTGTTCGATTATTTTATTGGTAATCATTTCATAAAGCCTATGGAGTTCGTGATTCAAGAGATGGTAAACATGCTTAGTTTCAGAGGAAGCTTATTGATTAATTGTTTATTCTTCTACATGCACCACTTAAGGAGAAGCGTTTTGATTCAAGTTGCATGGAAGACCCCTATTCGATGATTACAAAAAGGGGAAGTGGTTTGCAGCTTATCTATGGTGACATGTTCAAGAAGACCTCAAGGAAGCATTGTTTCATGGAGATAGTTTTGTAACATCAAATAGGGGAAGATTGTTGAGAATTATAATTTGATGTTTACAAAACTATATATGCCGAAATGAAGACAAATGAAACAATAGGGACTTTATGTAATATTTAGTTGGCTTCTTGTGTAAGTTAGGTCATTGTGTAAACCCTATTTATAAAGGGTTTAGGGGCGGCAGTATAGCATATAGAAAACAGTCGAACTCTTCAATGAGAGTCGATTAGAAACGTGTGTTTGTACACGTTTGTAGTAGTAGTAGGTTTATTTTATTTATTATCAATAAAACGGCCGTTCGTTAAATAAATAACACCTTGTTGAACATCATTGATCGTTCTTAATTATCCGCTGTGCATATCAATGGTGTTTGTAAAACACATCCTAGATGGGGTAAAAGATTCTTCAACAAAGTTAGTCTCTTATTTTGATTGTGTTTGGATTCAGCTTAGTTCCTAATCTCAGGGTGTTTGTTTGATTTCGGATATTGATACGAGTTAGGTAAAACTCGTTTAGGATTGGGTCAGACACGTCCGGGTCATGGTTTGACTTCGGATTGGATCTTGGATTTGCCTAAGTATTATGGATTCGGATTGTATGTTAATAATATGAATTGGTTGAAGTGATTTTGGGTTGGTGCCTTTGTTCGCTTGACTCTCTTTCGGTCCAGTGACACAACCACAAGGGTGGTTCGTTTGGTTACATTCAACTCATCAACACCCACATAGAGTGTTGTTATCTCGGTCTAGCAATAGCACCACAAGGGTGGTCTTTGTCTTGTGCCTCGACTCAACAAACCACACTAGGAGTGTTGGTTTGGTTCGGTCTAGCAATAACTCCATAGGGAGCGTTTGTTTAGTCTCGTGTTCTCCCGACTCATAATTCTTAGCTTACTCTTGAACATATTTATGAGCTCAAAGGAGCTTATTCTACGTCCTTGTGGTCTCGGCACCAAACAGCCCACATGGGGTCTTGGGTTCAAACCCAAGAGGTGTATATTTGAAACCTCATTCTCGAATCTATGTTGTTAAACCTGCGTAAATTCTTCATCCCTTTTGAGTACGATTTAGGTTATCATAAATTAGGGGGCGTCTGATGTCCTTGCTGGGCCAAGCCCAAGTAAAACTTAAAGTTTGATTTGGTTTGATAATAGATTAAGCCCAAATAAAAAGATTTAAAAGAATTCAAATAAATTTACTTGTCTAAAAATTTGTTTAGTATAATAATGTGTTATGGTTTTAAAACTTGTATTATACAAATTATGACTCGACATAATTGACATATACCGAATAAAAATCATTGGACAAATTAATTATATCGGACTAATTGGACACTTTAGACTAGGCAACTAATAAATATTCTAAAAAGTAGGATTAATTATTACTATCAATTGTTCTTATTAAAAACTTGTCGAGAAACATTGTTTTAAGGAAACCGAGTTTTTATTAAAATCACGACAACTTTTGAAAATTATGTAAATGGACGCGTCATTTTATAAAATTTCTAAACCTATACTTTATAATTCAAAAATTTTTTATCTAATAAAAACCCGACAATAATCGAAACTTGTAATTATTAACATGAAAACATTTACCATGTGATATACAATTTTGAGTTTTCTTATAAAACTTAAATTACCTTTTCAAAACTATATTAATTATTTCCAAACTATTTGGGGTTATTGGGTAAACATCGAAAACATATTAATTGACTTAGTTATAGACATTCTCCTTTTGTCACCATATTCCTTGACTTCGTTTATCATTCCTTCCTCGACTCAAATTCCCGTCCGTACTCTTCTTGACAGTGTCAATTTCCTATTCCTTTTTAGCGTGAGTATTCTTGAGTCTATACCACCACACGAAACGTAAACACTAAACTTTTACAAACTTTAATACAATTAATCCACGAAAACTAAAACTCTCGTCCTTCCAAAATTCTTTATCTTTCGAGGCTTATTCTGAGATAAATACATATAATAGGTTGTGCCGATCCGGCACCATTGTGCCCATTCCGTCAATATCGTTGTGTTGCCCTTGATGCCAGTTGTGACTGTTGTGATGTTTTTGCATTGCTGCCAGCCAAGGTGAGTTCATGGCCCCTACCTTTTCACTTGTTTTATAACTGTTTTGGGGGAGAATACATGCTTCTTTTTAAACTAAATGCATGCATAAACATAAACTCATAACTTGTTTTTATCTAAAGACATGAATTATTTGATTGTTGAAGTGTTATGTAATTGACCAATATGCATGTAATAGCCCCATTTAACCTATACTTGTTTTACAAAACTTGAGGTAAGAAACATACAAAACAATTTTATGGACCAACACTATTTTACCAAACTATTGCGTAGTTAGCATAAGCCTCTAGAACACATTATTATGCCCACCTTCATGCACTGTTAATTCCGGTTAGGAAGCGCGATTAATATAAATAGATCTATTGGGGTAACTCCCCCGTTCGGTTAGCCAGAAGGGTCAATGCGGGCGTATATTAAGTCGGATTACGAGTGAATTGGGTTAAGCACTCGCTAGGGGGCCTATTATTATTATTGATGTGCTAGGATATAGCGCACTGAACGGTCGAGCTTCAGTTGCATGAACTTAGAGCTAGCGCAATAGGCTATTTTATTTTGACACATACCCTACCCATGGTCCACACCTTTAAATATCTTTAAGGTAAACTTTATTATTATGACCTTTTGAGCAAAACAATGCTCGTATAACTTTTATTAAACTCACTTCATCTTTATTGTTTAATCAAATTTATGAACTCACCAACCTAGTGTTGACCCTTTTTAGCATGTATTTTTAGGTTTAAGGCGATAATCTAGTGGCGAAGGCTTTTGGCATGGCATGGCATGGTCATAGAAGACTCTGATATAATTGGGACCACTTGAAATCTTTTATGGGCTTATATTTAAGCACCATTTTTGAAATGTTGTAAACAAATCTTTTTGAATATGTTAGGAATATAAATATTCATCTGAAGACTCGGTCACCCCGAGTACTCATTAGTAGTTAATAGCTCGTAGGAATATCAGTAATATTAATATGATTTGTAGTAGTTTAGTTAGTTAAGTATTTGTGGAGTGGGTCGGGTCTTTACCCACTGTCAGCTCGCTCCACAGCCCACACGGGGCAACTAATATGTAACTATAAATACCCCTCTCCCTCCAAGGGAGAGGGTTGGACCTTTTCACTCATTAATCTAATCCTTCTTGTTTCTCTCTCTAAAAGGCTCCCAACTCACTTTCTCTCTCTACTATTCTCTTATTCTATTCGGCCAAATCACAAGAACCTCAAGTGTTTAGTGTTTGAGTATGTTACAATTGGTATCAAGAGCCTAGGTTAGGTTCGTTTCATTGAATACTCACGGATTTGTAGGTTGTTTTTGTGTTTTTTGGATCGAATAGTATTTTAAGGAAAACACCTTGATTCGATTTTGTTTGTGGTTAGTATTGTTAAGAGCTTGTACTTTCTTGATTAGGGTTAGTATATAAGTTTAGTTTAGTGTTTGGAAAGATTGTTCTATTCGTGTTGTGGTGTTTTTTGGTCAATTCGTGTGGTATTTAAGGTTTTTTCTTGGTTGCGATTTAACATTCTGTGATAGATTCTTGGTTGCGATTTGAGTCTGACTGGGAAGTTGGTAGTTGCGATTTGGTACATTTCAGTTCTGCGATTTGGCGTTTTTCTCAAAAGGGGGAAAAAGACAAAATCGCAAGAAAGTGACAGCTTTGACTGGTTAACAGCGATTTGACAAAGTTGCGATTTGACAAAGTTGCGATTTGCCAAAGCTGCGATTTGCCAAAGTTGCGATTTGACAAAGTTTTCGATTTGAGTAACTGCGATTTGACTAGTTGCGATTTGATTAGTTGCGATTTGACAAGTTACGATTTGACTAGTTGTGATTTGACTGATTGCAATTCGACCAGTTGCGATTTGACATTGCGAGATGATACTTGCGATTTGAATTATTGCGATTTGGTCCGTTGTGATTTGCCTTATTGCGATTTGGTTAGTTGTGATTTGACTTGTTGCGATTTGACTAATTGCGACTTGACTTGTTGCAGTTTGACCAAAGTTGACGTTTTACGTCAAAACTTCAAACGGCCATAACTTTTGAACCGTAACTCCGTTTTCAACGAAACACCTGTCAAAACGACCGGAACAGCCTGAATATTATGAGGTTTCACCACAAAGTTGTGAAACGAATTTTTTGAGGCCCAAATCCCTTCCGGAATAAAGTTATTGAGGTTTTAAGTTTTTCAGACCAATATTTCACCTTAACAAATCACATCAACCGTAAACAACCGATCACCAAGTCTACCAAACTTTCATCATAACACATTCAAGTAATCAAATCATGGTTTATTCTTGATTTTTGTAAAATCCCGTGAAAGAATCTATTTATCGGTTTAAATCATAGAATTGTAAAATCTCGTGCACGTTTATGTCATGTCTACTACCTCAGATTCTGCTATATCTGAGATACTCAGATTGTACAATATGATTGACAAACAAAAGATTCCCAAAGATGTACAATAGATAAACGTGTTTGAGTATGTTAGTGCCAATAGAGACTCTGTGTGCTCGAATTCTCAAGAGAAAGAGCCTCATCACCCACAGACAAACACTGTTGAGTCAGATACTGCTATGAACAACGTGCAACATGTGAAAAACAACGAAGCGTGTCTTGAACCTAGTGGGGTATCTTCTGCTATTCATAATAATAATATGTTGCATGAACGGAAGATTCCCAACAAAGTACAACAGATAAACGTTGTTGAGTCAGATGCTGCTAATCTGGGAAATAGCAATGTTATTCCATATGAACAGCATGTGAAACACAACGCAGTGTCTGTCGTACCAGGATGTGCATCTTCTGTTGAAACTATTGCTTGTGTTGCAGATAATGCTTGTGTTGTAGATAATGTTTGCGAGTAGCATGAGAACACTGAGTTTGTCCATGATGACACCTTGACCACTAGACTAAACATATATAAAGATCAGGTGGCAATTTATGAACAACGTGCTAAATTTGAACTAACTGAACGTGAGCAGAAAATGGATAGTCAAATGCGTACACTTATAAATGAGCGTAATTTAAGGGAGGAAACATTAAAACAAGAGTTGAATTCTTTGCAAAAATAGCTGGATCAGACTGTTAAACAAAAACAGGAGGCCCTAGAGCACGTAAATACACTAAAACAAGATTTCAAGGAAAAAGAAACACAACTCTTAAATAATTTCTCAAGACTTAAAACCTTAAAGAATAAGCTTGAAAATAAGTTGTACACGCAAGACCAATCTAGACAAACGGTTCAAATGCTTCAAAAGCACAAAAAGTTGTGTGATAAGCATAGTGAAAGTAATGTAGGTGAACCTAAATTAGCTCTCCTTAGGAAGGCTAAAGTAGTCCAACCTGCCTTATATGATGCCAATGTGATGATTATGCCTAGTCATGCCCCACCTGATGTTTCCTCTTTAGAAGAGAGTAATGAGATAGATGTGAGAAACAGAGAAAAAATGAATGAGAAAATGAAGGATCCCAAATGCATAGTCAATCGAATAATAGTCGAACCCCATGATTATTATGAGGAGAATCGATTGACTGTGTTTGCACCTCAAAAGAAGTTAACGCCTGAACAAATATTTTGGTCTTTAGATATGGAAAAGAGAAAGGCCGATGAGCTTGAAGTTAAAACTCCATCCCTTAGGAAAATTGCAGCTGCGACGGTGTATCCTCCCAATCACTAGTACAAAAACGACCTATGGTCACACATGGTCGATTTGGAACAGCCACACATTCAAATATTTGTGTGGCTGAAGGTGGGTAAATTGACAGCATTTACGAATTAGTCACACATGAGCATTTCGAATGTGTGACCATAAGAACTCTATTGCCACACAATCGACCCTTATGTGACTAAACGTAACTGGTGATTTTGTTCCAGATCATTTAGTCACATATGCATTTGGAACGTGTGAGAAATACAAGTAACCTTGATGCCATATATGGTCACACTAAACTTATAGTCACATTTGCTTCGAATAGTATGACCAAATGCCATATACGGTCACACAAAACAGTTTGTCACACATTATTTAAGTGTAGCCAAAATCCAGTACATATAGTCACACTAAACAGTTTGTCACACATTATTTAAGTGTAGCCAAAACATGATTTGTGTGACTAAATGTTAACAAAGGCCACACAAAAACCAAATTAATGTGGCAAGTGGATGATCAATAGTCACACAAAATACACATTCCTTCACTTTAAATAGCATATGGTCACACTTATTAACACTTTTGGTCACTTGATGGTTAGTTGTATGTGACTAAATACACTCCCAAAAACATGCTTTGTGTGACTAAATGTTAGTAAAGGCCACACAAAAACCAAATTCATGTGGCAAGTGGATGATCAATAGTCACACAAAATACACATTCCTTCACTTTTAATAGCATATGGTCACACTTATTAACACTTTTGGTCACTTGATGGTTAGTTGTATGTGACTAAATACACTCCCAAAAACATGCTTTGTGTGACTAAATGTTACCAAAGGCCACACAAAAACCAAATTCATGTGGCAAGTGGATGATCAATAGTTACACAAACTACACATTCCTTCACTTTAAACAGCATATGGTCACACTTATTAACACTTTTGGTCACTTGATGGTTAGTTGTATGTGACTAAATACACTCCCAAAAACATGCTTTGTGTGACTAAATGTTAGTAAAGGCCACACAAAAACCAAATTCATGTGGAATTTGGATGATCAGTAGTCACACAAAATACACATTCTTTCACTTTAAACAGCATATGGTCACAATTATTAACACTTTTGGCCACTTTAGGGTTATTTTTATGTGACTAAATACACTCCCAAAAAAATGCTTTGTGTGACTAAATGTTACCAAAGGCCACAGAAAAACCAAATTCATGTGGCAATTGGATGATCAATAGTCACACAAAATACACATTCCTTCACTTTAAACAGCATATGGTCACACTTATTAACACTTTTGGTCACTTGATGGTTAGTTGTATGTGACTAAATTCACTCCCAAAAACATGCTTTATGTGACTAAATGTTACCAAAGGCCACACAAAAACCAAATTCATGTGGCAAGTGGATGATCAATAGTCACACAAAATACACATTCCTTCACTTTAAACAGCATATGGTCACACTTATTAACACTTTTGGTCACTTGATGGTTAGTTGTATGTGACTAAATACACTCCCAAAAACATGCTTTGTGTGACTAAATGTTAGTAAAGGCCACACAAAAACCAAATTAATGTGGCAATTGGATGATCAATAGTCACACAGAATACACATTCATTAACTTTAAACATCATATGGTCACACTTATTAACACTTTTGGTCACTTTATGGCTAGTTATATGAGAGTAAATACACTCCCAAAACCATGGTTTGTGTGACTAAATGTTACCAAAGGCCACACAAAAACCTAATTCATGTGGCAATTGGATGATCAATAGTCATAAAAAATACACATTCCTTGACTTTAAACAGCATATATGGTCACAGTTACTAACAATTTTGGTCACTTTATGGTTAGTTGTGTGTGACTAAATACCCAAAAGAAACATGCTTTAATTTGTGTGACTAAATGTTACAAAACGCCACACAAATATCAATTTCATGTTGCAATTGGATGAACAATAGTCACACAAAATACGCATAAATAACAGCTCAAACATTTTTTGTTTGCTTAATTAAGGTAAATTTATTAAGAAAGTGAGCCATAAAGGCAATGTTACATGAAACAACAACCAAACAAAACTATACAGCCATAACATAACACAAACACCTAAATACATTGGACAATTCCCAAGCTCTTATTACATAACATGGTTCACTTGGATTTTCGTATAACAACACCTCCACAGTCGGTTCGATAATAGTCAGTTCGTGATTCGTTACCCAAGTCACGTCGATCCACACGTGGTAATATGTTATCATTGTGCTGGTGAATGACGGTACTAAATTCCTCATCGACTTCATCATACTTATCTTTGTAATTCTTGGGAGGTGTCTTAAACACAATAGACAATTTTTTATCTAACTGGTCTTGCACATAAAACACTTGTCGTGCTTGTGAGGCTAATATGAACGGATCAACCTTGTGGCCTAAATTATTCAGGTCAACCAATGTATACCCAAGAATAGTATCGCGTTTCACACCACCTTTATGATTAACCCAATCACATTTGAAAAGAGGAATTTGCCTGTAACGGTAATCTAGCTCCCATATCTCTTGCAAAACCCCATAATAAAACGCTTGACATGTGGTTGCAACTTCTTTAGATATGTGCATATCTAATGCCTCAACACTAACCCCACTGTTCTGGTAAACTTTGCCTTCATGACATTTCGTACGAAAGGTATACCCATTGATGATATATGCATCGTATTTCACTATGCTGGCGCGTGGTCCATATGATATCCACCTTAGAGTTTCTGATACACTTTCTTTGTCGATGTTCAACTCTCTCTCAACCTGAATTTCATTACAAGTTGGAAGGATTTAGTATGGCATCCTAATTGCATTCCCAAACACACATTCATTCTATGTCTGGCAGTGAAAACTAAACTATGTATGGCAGTGAAAAAAAAGTCAATTATAAATAGTGTTGGGATATAAAAGTCAAAGTACTGTTACTCAAGTCAAAGTACTGCTGTTCAATTAAAGTACTGCTGCTCGTTAAAGGACTGCTATGCAAATAGTTTAAGGACTAATGTGTAATTCTAGAATGTTCGTATTAGATTAGAGTTATAATTAGAATTACTTGTCGTTCAAGTTTGTAAACCGACTAGGGTTTTCTTTGTGCCTATAAAAGGATCCCTAGGTTGGCATTAGAGATATGTGTGTTTAGTGAGACAAGTTCATGCGATTAGTGATATACGATTATTAGAAGTATTAGAGTTTAGAGTTTGTTAGTGAATCTGTGTAAGAAAGCAGGTTCAAGGTTTTAATAATATTCAAAGTTGTTTATTAATTCTTCTTAGCTTTGTTGAAGTAGATTCCGCATACTTAGCAAAGTATATCAGTGTTTCATTATTAATAGTTTTGAATTCATTCAAAGTTGTTAAACCGTAGACAAGCTACAAGTTAGTTTGGTCAGAGTATATCGATCCAACAAGTGGTATCAGAGCTTGTGTGGAGACTCTGATTAAGAAGAAACTCTTAAAACCGATTTATCAACAAACCCTCAACAATGTCGACTGAAGCTGCACCTATTCCATCCATCACCTCACTCAGAATTCCTATCATCAAGAAGGGAGAATATGATCTCTGGAGTATGAAGATGAGGCAGTACCTTGCTATTACTGATCATGCTTTATGGGATGTAATTGTCAATGGTAATGTTGTTCTTGATGAACCTCTACAAGTTGAAGGACAACCCAAACCACCTCAACCAACCTTACCAGCAGCTACAAAGAGAAATCAAGATAAGGCTCTCAACATACTGCTGTCTGCTATTCCTGATGGTCACCTACTAAAGTTCCATGATGCTAAGGATGCAAAACAATTATGGGCTGCGATCAAGACAAGATTTGGAGGCAATGATGCTTCAAAGAAGATGCATAGAAACTTATTGAAGCAGCAGTTTGAAACCTTCACTGTTGGTGAAAGAGAAAGTCTTGATGCTGCCTATGACAGATTCCAAAATCTACTTAGTATGCTAGAACTGTATGGAGCAGAGGTATCTGTTGAAGATGCAAATTTGAAGTTCTTAAGGAGTTTGCCATCTGTCTGGCATGTGGTTGCTACTATGATTAGAGGACAACCTGGATTGGAGTCTATGGACTTTGATGATCTCTATAACAATCTGAAAGTGTACGAGCAAGAGATGAATGGTCACAGTTCTCAGAAAACTCACAACATAGCTTTTGTATCTTCTGAAAACAGAAGCAGTACTTCCACTAAAAGTACTGCTTATCCTTCTCAAAGTACTGTTGGTGATTCACAGCATGTTTGCACAACCACAACTACCCCCAACCCATCACCAACAAACAACACCAATTCTGATGAAATTGTATGTTCCTTCTTTGCACAACAAGCCACTTTACCTGTTACCTATCAAGAAGACTTGTTGCAGATTGAAGAAGATGCTTTAGAGGAGATTGACATAAGATGGCAAGTAGCTATGATCACTGCTAGGATCAAGAAGTTCATGAACAAAACAGGAAGGGGAATTGATTTCAAAGCCAAACAAGGTATAACTTTTGACAAATCCAAGATTGAATGTTTCAATTGTCAAAAGCTTGGACACTTTGCAAGGGAATGCAAGTTTGCAAAATATCAGGCAAACAGGATGATTGAACAACCCAAGGTTGAAAGAAAGGAGGTTCCTATTACTGAATCACAACCAAAAGCTTTGGTGGCTCAAGAAAATTTAGCAGAGATTGACTGGAGTGCTGAATTTGATGATGAACCTGTAACCTATTCTATGGTTGCAATGGAAGAGTTTGATTGGGGCACAGCTTTTGATGAGGAACCTGGATATGCTGCTTTGGAATCAAGAGATGGTCTTGGAAGCTTTAACTGGAGCATGGAGGATGAAGATGAACCAGTTCAGATTGCTATGGTAGCCACTTCACCAAGTTCATCCAATGTCTCTGAGGTATGCTCTAAGTGTCATGATGTTTATCAAAAGTTGCTTAAAGAATATGTGACTGAAAGAGATAATTGTAGAACAGCTAGGTCTGAGGTAGCTGGTTATCAATTAACCTTAGAATCTCTGGAAGCCAAAATATTAACACATGAAAATAATGAAATGGCTTGGGCAGAAAAATATGAGCAACAAGATTACCAATTGAAATTAAGTGAATGGAAGTTAGGATGTAAGGTGTCTGAATTAGAAAAGATTACTAAGGAAAGAGATACTTTGTTAGAAAAACTTGGTAGTATTAAACAGGCTGGTCTATCACATGTTCAATTTGTTGAAAAACAAAGAGTCATAAACAGTAGAGCTGGACTAGGTTATGGTGAAGATAGTAGTTCAGATGAGACCACACCTAGTGATAAGGAAGAGACCCCACCTAGTGCTAAGGAAGAGATTGCACCTAGTGATGATGATCTCACAAGCTCAGAAGAAAACACATCTAGGAATGAGGAACCAATTAGTGAATCACCTCCTGAGTTTAAGAAAGATAAGGAGTACCACTCAGTTCCTCCACCCACTGGTCAGTTTCAACCTCTTAGGACTGATGTTTCTCGTTATGGTGTAGACAACCTAGAGTTTAGGAAGAAGCTTAATGGTAGACTTAGTTCTGAGAAACCTAAGAATGATTTTCAAAGGGGTAATGATCAAAAGTTTCCTACAGCTTTTCAAAAACAAGCAGTACCTCCAAAAACTTTTCAAAGTACTGCTGGACATTCAGCAGTACCTCCAAGAGAAACTTTTCAAAATACTACTTACTATAGGAAATCTTTTAATCATAGAAGAGGATTTGGGAATATGGAAAGAAAGTTATGTTATGTATGCTATAGTCCTAATCACTTGATTAAGCACTGTGACTTACACTCAGAATACTTAAGTCAGTTTCCAAAGAATAGATCTACCACCCATAAGCCAAGAGAGACTACACCAGTTTGGAATCACTCAAATAGGGTTAACCATAGTAACTTCTCAAAAGACTATAGGTACCCTCACCAGAAAAGAATGTTCTCCAAATCACCAGTACCTTCACACTCTGATAAGTCCCAAGAAGTACCTTCTCAAAGGACTGATAAGTTTTCACCCACTTATGGTACTGCTAACACTTTTTCACCTAGAAGACCTAAGAGATTCAATTCATATAAAAGGTCTTACACCTCAAGCAGAGTACCTAAATCAGAGAAACCTAAGGTCAAACGAAATTGGGTTAAGAAAGAAAGTACTGATGGGGAACAAGAAGTACTTTCATCAGATAAGGGTGAAACAGGGAGTGTTGTTGATATTACAACACAGGACATGGGACCAACTCAAATAATCATTGACCATGCCTTTAAAACCAGTGGAGATTACATACTGAAGGAATTCAAGTATGTCACTCCACAAGGGGAACACAAGTCAGTAATGGCTTGGGTTCCTAAAAGAAACTAACCCTTTTCTTTAATGTCTCTGAGGGCAACCCAGAGGAGGAGCTTAAAGATCATATTATTGTTGATAGTGGTTGCTCTGGCAGCATGACAGGGGACAAGGAGATTCTGTCAGACTTTAAGGCATATTATGGAGGAAGAGTTGCATTTGGTAATGATCCTGATGGAGGAAGAATCACTGGCAAAGGAACAATTAAGGCTGGATGTATTGATTTTGAGAATGTTAGATATGTGAAGGAGCTCAAGTTCAACCTATTGTCAGTATCTCAAATTTGTGACAAGAAGTACCCAATTCTGTTCACTGATACAGAATGTCTCATTCTCTCCCCTGAGTTCAAATTTGTTGATGATCACTTGGTGACATTGAGAGTACCAAGAACCAATGATGTATACAGTTTAGACTTAAAGAGTCTCAATTCTGCTGGAAGAGCAACATGTTTAGTAGCAAAGGCATCATTGGAAGAAGCACATATGTGGCACAGAAGACTAGGTCATGTTAATTTTAAGAACATCAACAAGCTGGTCAAAGGAAATTTAGTTAAAGGTTTACCTTCCAAAACATTCAAGGCTGATCATTCATGTTTGGCTTGCAAGAAGGGTAAACAACATAAAGCTTCATGTAAGAAGCTTGGGGAAAGAGATATTAGAGAACCTTTGGAGTTGCTACACATGGATCTGTTTGGACCAGTTTCAGTAGAAAGTTTAAACAAGAAGAAGTACTGCTTGGTAGTGACAGATGATTGTAGCAGATTTAGTTGGGTCTTTTTCTTGGGATTCAAAGATGAAACCTTTGATGCTATCCATGACCTAATAGTAGCCCTTGAAAATCAATTAAGACTCAAAGTAAGAGGTATTAGATGTGACAATGGAACATAATTCAAGAACAAGCATATGGATGAATTCTGTGCCAAGAAAGGGATCAAGAGAGAGTTTAGCATTGCTAGAACACCACAGCAGAATGGTGTTGCAGAAAGAAAGAACAGGACTTTGATAGAAGCAGCTAGAACAATGCTTGCAGATTCCCAATTACCTATTCTTTTTTGGGCTGAAGCCATAAGTACTGCTTGCTATGTGTTGAATAGAGTTTCAGTAACTAAACCTCAAATGAAGACACCTTATGAGTTACTCATAGGAAAGAAACCAAACATTCGTTTTCTAAAACCTTTTGGCTGCTCTCTGACTATTCTAAATACCATTGATTCTCTGGGAAAATTTGATGGTAAGTCAGATGAAGGATATTTATTGGGTTATTGTACAAATAGCAAAGGATTTAGAGTTTATAACAGGATTACCAAAAAGGTACAAGATTGTCTTCATGTTGAATTTTTGGAAGATAAGGAAACTCAGAAAGGTAAAGGTCCTGATTGGATGTTTGATCTTGATCTCAAGCTCACACCATCTATGAATTATGTTCCTGTTAGAGAAGAGAATCAGGCTAATTCCAAAGAAGATGATTCACAGTACATTGTTCATGGAGTCAATGTTACACCAGAAGATGTTCCTGACAAAGAACCTGAAGTTACTAATGAGGAACAAAGTACTGCTCAGCCAACTCATACAGTATCTGATGAAGATCAAGCCATACAAGATGAACTTAATAGGATGCTTTTTCAAGAAACTATAGCACAATCCTATGAAGATGAACAAAGGAAGGCTTATGAGACTGCAAAGAAACAGGGTAAATTTCAAGATACTGCCCACAGTACTTTCGATCAAAGTACTGCTGATCCTTTTGACAGTACTTCTGATGTATTAGAGCAATCAAATTGGAACAATGCTGATGATTCCAATATTGATAATGATGATTTAGTTAATGCTAACATTCCTGGATTAGAAGAATTTGATGATGAGCTTAATCCAGAAGGTATTTTCTCCAATGAAGGCATTGATTTTACTAACTTGGAGTCTGATCTTCCAGTACCACCAACTCCTACATTGAGAGTTCATAAAGCTCATCCTCAAAGTAACATTATTGGATCACCCTCTTCAGGAGTGGTGACAAGGAACAAAGTTAAAGGACTGTCTAAGCACCATACTGCTTTACTTAGCTTTGTTTACAAACAAAACAGGATGAATCACAAGGATCACCAAACATGCCTGTTTGCTTGCTTTTTATCTCAAGAGGAACCCAAGAAGGTAGCTCAAGCTTTAGCTGATGAAAGTTGGGTTGAAGCCATGCAAGAGGAGCTTCTACAATTCAAGCTTCAAGAAGTCTGGGTATTATGTGATTTACCAGATGGCAAAAGAGTCATTGGTACAAGATGGGTTTTCAGAATCAAAAGAGATGAAAGAGGGAATGTTATCAAAAATAAAGCAAGATTGGTTGCACAAGGACATCGCCAAGAAGAAGGAGTGGATTATGATGAAGTGTTTGCTCCTGTTGCAAGGATAGAGGCAATAAGGTTATTTCTTGCCTTTGCATCATACATGGGATTTCCTGTCTACCAAATGGATGTGAAAAGTGCTTTCCTTTATGGCACAATTTCTGAGGAAGTTTATGTTAAACAACCTCCTGGTTTTGAAGATCCTGCTCATCCAAACAAAGTCTACAAAGTGATCAAGGCACTGTATGGCCTTCATCAGGCTCCCAGAGCTTGGTATGAGAGACTCTCAAACTTTCTATTACAACATGGTTATAGGAGAGGAGCAATTGATAAGACTTTGTTTATCAAGAGGGATAAGAAAGACATTATGTTAGTCCAAGTATATGTGGATGATATTATATTTGGGGCTACAAAGAAGTCTATGGTGAAGGACTTTGAAGATCTTATGTAGAAGGAGTTTCAAATGAGTTCTATGGGAGAATTAACTTTCTTTTTGGGTCTTCAAGTTAGACAAACAAAAGATGGAATCTTCATTAACCAAGAAAAGTATGTTGTAGACATACTTAAAAGATTTGACCTTCCAAATCTCAGGCCTGCCACCACACCCATTGATAAAAATAAATCCTTAGGCAAGGATGAAGATGGACAAGCTGTGGATGTCAAGCTTTACAGATCTATGATTGGTTGTCTTATGTACTTAACTGCATCAAGACCTGACATCATGTTTGCTGTTTGCTTATGTGCAAGATTTCAGGTTACACCAAAGGTTTCCCATATGTATGCAGTCAAGAGGATTTTTAGATATCTCAAGCATCAACCAAAGTTAGGATTATGGTATCCTAAGGAGTCACCTTTTCACTTGGAATCCTTCTCAGATAGTGACTATGCAGGGGATAACTATGATAGAAGATCAACCTCAGGAGGGTGTCAATATCTTGGAAGAAGATTAGTCTCCTGGCAATGAAAGAAGCAAACCATTGCTGCAACCTCCTCTACTGAAGCAGAATATGTGGCTGCTGCAAGCTGTTGTGGACAAGTTTTGTGGATGCAAAATCAACTCTTGGATTATGGATTCAATTTCAAAAATACTCCTATCAACATTGATAATGAGAGTACCATCTGCATTGTGAAGAATCCAGTTTATCACTCCAAGACCAAGCATATTCAGATTAGGCATCACTTTATTCGGGATTGTTATGAGCACAGGCTTATCAATGTGGTTAAGGTTCACACAGATGATAATGTAGCTGATCTACTCACTAAGGGATTTGATGTTTCAAGATTCAACCACTTAGTTGTGAGCATTGGGATGATCAACTACTAGGCAACATTTGAGGGAGGCTTTAGTATTAGTTAGTATACTTTCTATTAGTTCTTCTTGAAAGTATTGGTTTTAGTAGTTTAGTTTAGCCTATATGTTGTATTTGAGGGGAGGCAACATAAGCTATTAGTTAGAACTTAATCATGAATCATTTACAAGTTCTTGGTTTTAGTTGGTATATTGATTGTGGATAACAAGATGGAACGTACTGCTTTATTGCCTAAAGTACTGCTTCAGCAACGTACTGCTTCAACGTACTGCTTACGTGGACGTACTGTTCCAACGGTCAAAAATTTGTGGGGCTACGGTTAATTAATTCCTTACGGCGGAGATAATAAGTTAATCCAAACGGTAACTTTATTATTATGAGTTTGATTTATTTTCATCCTATTTAAAGAAACTCACTCCTATTTCCCCGCCTTTTACCGTACTTAAGATCCCTCATTCGCTTTTACACCACATTCTTTTCATCGAAACACATACTCAAAGCGAATTCTTCTCTATCACTCATCATGGCTAATCGCCTTACTGTTAGCAAACACAATATGATCGCTAATTTGGACAAGACAAGGGATAATGTTGATTTTCATGCAATCATTGATTTCTTAACTGGGTCTTCCATCAACTACTCTATTTTAGTTGACCCTGATGTTATTGGTCCCTGGATGCAAGAATTTTGGGATACTGCAACGATTGAAGATGATTCGTTGATTAGGGCTACGGTTGCTGGACGAGCTATTAGGATTTCTGAGGCCACGATTAGGGATGTGTTGATGTTTAATGATGAAGGGGGGGCTGTTCGTTTTGAAAAACAAGTGCTTTGGGACACTTTAAGTGATATAGGTTATGAAGGCGATCTGACGAAACTTACTTTTCAAAAGCCTTTGTTTTGTTCTCATTGGAAGTACCTAATTCACGTTCTACTTCATTGTTTGAGTCCCAAGAGTACTTCTTTTGATCAATTTGGTCAAAATATTGCATCTGCATTAGTGGGTTTGGCTACCGATCGAAGATTCAATTTTTCAAGACTCATTCTGGATGGTATGCTTACACATATTGCTAATGGATCACCATTTTTGATGTATCCAAGGTTTGTTCAGTTATTCTTGAACAATCAACTTGAGGATGTCCCTAAACCTCAAAGTTTTTTACCCACTGTCAAACTTCCATCAAAGGTGTTTACTTTTCTCTCTAAACAAAGTGCCAAGTTTTCTGGAACCAACACACCTTTGACTGCTCACATATTGGGAGTTGCACAAGTCGTTAGAGATGCAGAGCAAGAGCAAGATCAAGAAGCACATTCTGACTCAGCAGGTCAAGAGTCTCCAGTTTCAAGAGAAGTTAGTATTCCTCAACCTACTGCTTCTCAACATACTGCTTCTCAACATTCTGCTACTAGGGAAGATACTGCTCCTATGGACATTCCTACTCATGAGGAGTCAGGCCAAGGTATGAATCAACCACCATCTCCTAATGATTCTTCTTCCACAAATATGTCTAAGCAATTTGAAGAAGAAGAGGCAGAATTAGACAATTATGCTTTAACAAGGGAGTTAAAGAGGCTGAAAAAGGAGAGTGAGGCTCAAGCTGCTAAGATAGCAAAATTAAAGACTAAGTTTCAAAGATTGAAAAGGTATGTTTGGCCACTAGTTCAACACCATAGATTATGGGTAAAGTCTCAGAAGCAGAGTGGTAAGATACCTACGAAGATTTCTAAGTCAAAGAAGAAAAAGTCTAAGAAGCAATCTTCATTCCAATTGGGGAGGAATTTAGAGAATTTGAATGAAGATGATGCTGGTTTTGAACAAGATTTTGAACAAGATGCTGGATTTATGGATGATACTCAGAGGACACCACAGAGGACACCACCTGAAAATATTCCTCAAGATACAGTTGAGAGGAAGAGTGATGAAACAGAGCAAATAAATTTGGAAGAAGCTGCTGTTGAAGTAAGAAGTGGTGATACTGAGGAAATAAACTTGGAAGGAGCTGAAGCTGAAAGTACTGCTCAAGAAAGTACTGCTCAACAAGGTACTGAGAGGCAATTCACTATTACACCTAGAACCTTAGATTTTGAAGAAGATATTGGTCCTTCAATTCAAGTTCAAGAGGAAGTTGGCCCTTCTAAACCAGCCCAGGAAGAAGATGTTATAGCTCATACTAACAGTGATGATGAAACAATTGCTGACATTATGCTTAATATGTCAAGTCAAAGAGGCATCAGTATTCATGAGGTTGAACAACAACATAATACTTCTTCTCAACCTGCACAAGAGATAGATCCAAAAGATAAAGGCAAAGGGATCTTGATAGAAAAGAAGAAGAAGAAGATGACATTGGCACAGATAAGACAAATTGAGGTTGCCAAAAATGAGGAAGCAGCTAGAATATTACAAGCAGAGATAGATGCTGAAGAATCAAGGAAGAATGTTCAATCAAAAAGGCCAATTAGTAAAGCTAGAGAAAGGAATGATATGATGGCTTATCTGAAAGGTCAAGGATATACAGGTTTAGTTAGATTGACATATACAGAGATGAAGGATCTGTATGATGCTGTTAGAGAAGCTATTCAAAAAGATCTTGCAAGCATTATTTCTTTTGAAGATAAGGAGCTTGAAGATAAAAGAAAGGAAAGAGCTGTTACAAGAAGCTCAAAGAGGAAAAGAATCACTGATGAACAACCATCAAAGAAGTTCAAGGAAGCTGTTGAATTAAGAACAAACATAGTTGATGAGCTCAGAAATTATCTTAGAGTTGTTGACTTTGAGAATCCAAAATTGAAAGAAGATACTGATAAGAAGTCCAAGATATCTACTTTTTCAGTTGTAGAATCTAAAGAAGGAGATTATCTGATCTTTCATAGACAAGATGGAAGTTTTAGAGTGTTTAATTCATTATGGGATATACTACATCTGATTGATAGAGATGATATGCTTCAGTTATATCTCCAAGTGCAAACTTATTTTGAGCATATTCCACCACAAGGAGTAGGTTTGATATTGTCAGGAGATCTCACAACAATCTGGGAGACAGATGAATCAAAGGACAGTACTTTGTGAGAAAATCAAGACAACTGGGAGATTAACAAATGGAGATTCTTTGAGTCAGTTGGGATACATGTTTTGGAGTTAGAAGATGGCACTATGATTCATATGCTAGCAGAACAGAGATATCCACTCACAAGAGATCTGATGATCAGGATGCTAGAGCATGGAATGGAAGTGGAACAAGAGGATGAAGTAGCATTGATGGTCATAAAGTTATTCATCAAGTGGACTACCGAATTTGAAGATTAATGCATAACTACTGGTATGGTTTCATTATTATATAAATCTTTTGAAAAATAAAGTACTTTCTTCAAAGTACTGCTGGTCAGACAGTACTTTCACAAAGTACTGCTTGCAGCATAAAACCAGTAAAGTCTTTTGATAAAATCAGTAATTTTTGATAAGTACAAAAACATTTTGAAGCACAAAGATTAATCAGCAACAAATGGTTTTGAAAGCAACAATATGGTGTTAGTACTTGTACTACACAACAAATGGTAATCAACTCACCATGTTTAATAAACAAGAAAGAGTTTGACTCATCATGAGGGTACGGCTCTGATGTGATTATCAAATCCGTTTTTAGTTGGCAATTTACTAAAAATTGTATGGTTTTCAACTCACCATATCTATATTAGTGAAGAGTTGGCTAGCCCACAAGATAATGGCTTTGTGGTAAAGGCTTTGGAAAACCATTATATGGTAATTAGTTCACCATGGTAGTGATTGTACTAAAAGAACTAGCTAGTCCAAAAGCAAACGGCTATTTGGTAAAGACTACTCAAATCCGTTGATAGCTGATGATTTGCTAAAAATCATATGGTTATCAATGTACCATGGTTTTTCTTAAATCTAAACATTGGCTACTCCAGAGTTAATGGCTTTGGTAAAGAGACATCAAAATCCATTAAATTTTCAATGATTCACCTCTCACAGGAGTTAACACACCTGGAAGTGATGAGAATAGTATGAAACTTTTAAGATCTGATGTACATATTGCCAATATGATGCTGAGTTGCTGAAAAGATCTGATGCTGAAAAGAATTGTTGCTGATGAAGATTGAAGATACTGTTTGCATTGATGATGACAAAACAATAATGAGTCAGATTTGAAGAAACAACCTTTCCTTGAAGATAAAGTGTTGAAGTTAAAGACATACAAAGAAACTTGAAATCAAGCAAGTAGAATTCAAGTTAGGGGAGGATTGTTGGGATATAAAAGTCAAAATACTGTTACTCAAGTCAAAGTACTGCTGTTCAATTAAAGTACTGCTGCTCGTTAAAGGACTGCTATGCAAATAGTTTAAGGACTAATGTGTAATTCTAGAATGTTCGTATTAGATTAGAGTTATAATTAGAATTACTTGTCGTTCAAGTTTGTAAACCGACTAGGGTTTTCTTTGTGCCTATAAAAGGATCCCTAGGTTGGCATTAGAGATATGTGTGTTTAGTGAGACAAGTTCATGCGATTAGTGATATACGATTATTAGAAGTATTAGAGTTTAGAGTTTGTTAGTGAATCTGTGTAAGAAAGCAGGTTCAAGGTTTTAATAATATTCAAAGTTGTTTATTAATTCTTCTTAGCTTTGTTGAAGTAGATTCCGCATACTTAGCAAAGTATATCAGTGTTTCATTATTAATAGTTTTGAATTCATTCAAAGTTGTTAAACCGTAGACAAGCTACAAGTTAGTTTGGTTAGAGTATATCGATCCAACAAATAGCATAAGATTAATTACCTCTTTGTGTAACCACTTAGCAAAAGATTTATTGTGTTCATTCTCCAGAAATGCCATTCGTTTACCCGGGTTTTGTGTTTTCAAAACATGCTTGTGTCGCCTGAAACAATGTGTTTGATTATTATATTTGATAGATCATTTTAAGTAAGGAAATAGACATGTGTTATTAAAACTTACTCGATATACGGTACAATTTCATCTGTATTCTGTATTATATACAAATGTGCTTTCTGAAAGAGTTCCGCAGAAACTTCACTTGATTTGCCGGCCGACAATGGCTTTCCGTCCTCATTTTCATCAGTTTCATGTTTATCATGTGGGAGACCAATAGTTTCCATGGATTTATGATATTCGCTAAAAAACTCTATTGTTTCTTCCGCAATAGTCTCCTCAGCAATGCATCCTTCTAGTCTATTCCTGTTTCGCACATGTCCTTTAATAACCTTTATACATCTTTCGAATGGATACATCCATCGAAAGCATATGGGACCACATAATTTGACCTCCCTAGTAAGGTGCACAGTCAAGTGTATCATAATATCAAAAAAAGATGGAGGAAAGAACTTCTCGAGTAGGCAGAGTGTCACTACCAGTTCTGCTTGCATATTATCTAGTTGTTGCGATATTATTTCTTTGCTACATATCGATTTAAAGAAAAAGCAAAACCTGATAATAGCATATCGTGTGGGTGGGTGCATGATTGAACGTATTGCAACGGGCAGAAACTCTTGCATTAACATGTGATAGTCATGCGATTTTAGGCCAATGAGCTTCCTATCCTTTAGGCTGACCAAACTAGAGAAATTTGAACAATAGCCTTGAGGTACCCTGATGTTGTGCAACGTATCACAAAAAATGTCTTTTTCAGCATTACTTAATGTGTAACCTGCTGGAGGTAGTGTTGTACCGTCTTGTTCTTGCCTAGCAAACAACTCTTGTTTTACCCCCAACTCAGCCAGATCCAATCGAGCATTCAGTCCATCTTTCGTCTTTCCTGGAACATGTAGCAAAGTTCTGACGAGGCTCTCAGCAACATTCTTTTCCACATGCATAAAATCAATACAATGTGGAACAGAATTATGCGTCCAATACCTAAGTTTTCGGTACCAAATATTGAATTTCTTCCAATACACACCGTTTTGTCCGTTTACTTGGCTTGAACAACCCTCTTCGTCTGTTGTGTTTCTTTTCTGCTTTTTAATCTTCCCACCTCTGCCTCCCGTATGTTCTTGGTTTTCTGATGCATTATTGTTTGTTCGTTTTCCTTTTCCCCATTTATTTTCAATATGTTGTACCTCGTTGTATATTTGTTCCCCGGTCATTGGAGTTGGAGCCGGGAGAATATATGGTTGTCCATTAAATGCCTTCTTTTGCCTTCTGAACGGATGGTCATATGGTAGATATCGTCTGTGTCCAACATAACTTTGCTTGGACGAGGCAGAAAGTCTAACACAGTTTGTATCTTTCCCGCAAACCACACAACCTTTGAATCCACTGTACGGGCATCAACATAGTGTACCAAGTGCAGGGTAATCATTTATTTTCCATAACACAATGGCACGTAGCTTAAAGTAATCTTTTGTGGATGCATCATATGTATGAACCCCTTTTTCGAATAAGGTATGCAGATCATCTACCAACGGTTCTAAAAACACATCGATATCATTTCCCGGGTATCCCGATATTAATACCGAAAGATTGATAAACTTTCTTTTCATACACAACCATGGAGGAAGGTTGTATATGACAGTTAAAACTGGCCATACACTGTGATGCCTATTTCCTGTGTGTACGTCAACCCCATCAGCCGATATTCCCAGCCATATATTTCTTGGATCTTCAGCAATTTTCGGGAATTTTTCATCTATGGTACGCCATGCCTGTGAATCTGCGGGGTGACGTAACATACCGTCGGTTATCCTCCGTGTGGCGTGCCATCTTAAATCTTCTGAAATTCTTTCTATCTTAAATAGTCGTTGCAGTCTTGGTATAATTGGAAAGTACCACATTACCTTTGCTGGAATGTTTTCGTACACTTTATGTGTCTTCTTATCCACCTTCCATCTTGATGTCCCACAAGTTCGACACACAGTCAAATCCTTGTCATCTTTCCAATAAAGAAGGCAGTTGTTGATACATACATGTATCTTTTTGTATCCTGAACCCATCAACTTCACAACTTTTTTGGCTTGATATGTTTTTTCCACCATTTCGTTACCAGCAAGTAGCATCTTTTTTAATAATCCTAGTAATTCAGTAAAGAACTTATCAGAACATCCGTACTTACCCTTTAAGTTGAGTAGTTTAACTATTGCGGACATCTTTGTGAAGTCGGGACATCCTTCGTAAAGCGGCTTCTCTGCATCTAATAATAGTTCTTGAAACTTGACAAGGTCATCCTCTGATTCAAAATTATCTTTTGTAGCGTTAACCATATCTACCGTTGTTGGGCCATCTGTTGGAATATATGAAGCAAAATCCGTGTCGTCAACAAATTCTGTTGTAGCGTCAACAGGTTTTGGGGAACTTTTTGATGGCTCATCCTTCTCTCCATGTTTGGTCCACTTTATGTAGGTTAGATCAATCCCATTCCTGAATAAATGCCACTGCACTGCCTCCACTGTTTGGTTTATGTGGTTACAACAGTTTGTACACGGACATGGCATTTTAAGATGAAGTTTATTAACTCGTGGGTCGATGTTCCCCATCTTACGCAAGTTGTCTGCTGCATAATTAATAAACGCCTGTACTCCATCAATATAAGATTTGGTGGTCCTTTTAGTTACCATCCAAGTCTTGTCCATGTTTATAAATGTGGTCCCTGCAAGCAAGTTTAAAAGACAGCCCAAGTTATTGATGAGTATAGAAGACAAAATGAAACTCCAATTGATGAGCATAAAAAATAAAAAGACAGTCCAAGTAATGAACATATATAAAAGATGGAATGTGGTATTGAATTATGCTAATAATTCAATGAAGTCTAATAAAACAGTTCCTAAAGGGGTGTTTGGGTCAAGGAGGGATAACCAATTAAGAAGCTAAATTCTTGTTCCATGTTCATGTAGTAAAAGGCTTTACAGGGTTACTTATATTGTAAAACCAATTAACTATCTACATTTACCAAGAAAGTGACATAATTTACAAGAGGTTATCGTCTCAAAACAAATGTTGAATTACCTAATATGGTTATAACTGTAGGGGTACGTATATATTTTGTTAGAACGATTAATACAAAACAAACATAACACTACTTACCAGTGGTGACGGGTGTGGTGGGTCTATGACAGGAGAGTTGTGGTGGTGACGGGATTTGTGGTGATATGAGAGGTATTCTTGGCTGTGATAGGAGGAGTTTTGAAATTTTGTTGATTAGTTTAGAATGGGATTGATGAAAACTTTGGGGGAATACATTCAAATTTTTACAAAATTTACAAAAAATTTCACGAAACTGAACGTTTTCCCAGCATTTTAGAATCCCGTAAGTAGGGCTGTAACGAAACTGAACGTTTAGTGAACATTTAATAAACCATTTGGTAAAAGCTCGTTATTGTTCGTTTATTTAGTAATTAAGTTAACGAACATGAACAATATTTATGTTTGCGAACGTCCGATTTTCATTTAAATAATATAATTTTTTTTATTTATTATTTAAAAAAAAAATTTTTTTTTAAAGAAATTTCATTTACTACCACTTTGAACCAAAACGTCATCTCCAACTTGTCTGCACTACAACAGGTTAGGGTTTCATCTTTTTGATCAACATCAAAGTAAACTTTTTTATTTCCCTTTTTTATGAACTTGTTTGAAGTGATTTATGCCGAACTTGTTCATAATGTGTCGATCACTTTACCTTATATGTATTGCTCTGATTAACTAATGTGTTCATGTTACTGTAGTTTAAACTCATTTGTGTGAAATGGTTATAAACATTATTTTAGTCATAAGAAGTTGCATGTAGGTTTCCCTCTCAAACACAGTTGATAGCCTAGAAATTAGAATCTACGAATATGATACTTGCAATGTCAAGTCTAGTAACTTTGTTGATTAGTAATGAGATACCTTATTAGGGATTGTTGATTATTTAGGGGAAAATGTTATATATTGAATGGATTGAAGTTGTGGTATAAAATTGGTTTCGGTCGGGTTCAGTTTATATTAGCCTGTAGGAATGAGTTGGTTTCGGTCGGGTTCGGTTTGTATATATAGAATTACTTTAAAGGGAGAATGTTAAAGTATTTATGTGTTGATCCATTTGGGTTCCATTAGCAAATTTTCATTAGCAAGTAAGGATGCAAATTTATAGGTTGCCAATTAACAAAAAATTAGACCCCCGCATAGTTTTTCGTTTATGATACATAAAGATTTTATGTGTGTTTGAATTTTATAGTATAAACAATGTATTACCTTAACATGTGCCCTGTTTTTGTGTAGAAATATGGCTGTTGAATTTGTGATAAGTTTAAACCAAAACACGTTTCCGGAGTCTCAGGTAATCTCACACATACGCCTTAATTACATTTTATACCATAAATGTTTGTATAATGAATGTCAAATAAATTATTGAAATGCTTTCAGGAACTACCACATGTCTACGCCGAATCATGTTACCATGGAAGGCGGGAGATTTACATCACAAGCGCTCAGCGGGTTCGTTTCAGAGTACAAATAGAGACTGAAACTAACCGCCCCATTGTGCTGACAGGAGAGAGATGGAGAACGTTTGCTTTGGAAAACCTGAGTCGGGCTGTTAGGATGTTGCATTTCGTTGAGGAAGGTGATGACTGCTTCTTTGTTACCGGATACACTCAAGACGGAGCTGAATTTGGTGGCTACAACATGAATGCCGGTCGGGTTTCAAGGTTCCAGTCTCGTGTTTTTTCCTTCTATGATCAGATCCAGGTATTAGAGCTTCATAATTTACTAATCTTATGTCAAACATGTGATTTCATAAGTCAATGAATATTAAATTTTAATGTACTTATAAGGTTACTCTTAAAATTTATTTGCAGACACTGCCAGCTGCATTCCTTGGTGGCTTAGGTAATGCACAGCAGATTAGAATCAAAGTAGACGGGGAAAACTTTGATGTTGGTTTGAATGCTGTTGAAGCGGGAGGAGCCAACGGGCAGCTGCTGTATGAGTTGGACCCCGATGATTGGAACAAGCTTGAAGAATCTGTTGGTTTAAAAGCTGGAATGATTATCATAGATATTCTTTACTTTTGTTTAATTAGTTGGAACAAACTAAAAACTTACTAGTAATTTGAACTGCAGGATATCCCGGCAGATTTCCTGTTGCAGCATCCTATCCACCCATACCGGAAGGTCCTCATGAGACATCGTGGTGTCGAATGTTTCATGAGTATGACGATGAAGCCCCACAAAGCCGATCCTGAGATGGCCGGTGGTGTGACTGTCTATGGGATGTGGAGGAAGTTTGCCGCTGATTGCTCTTTCGCAACAAACAAGCTCATCAGGTTCAAGTTCATGTATTTCAATGTTGATGTCAGTGGTGGTGATCATTTGCAAGACTCTGTGTATCCCGTGTTTCATCTGTGCTAACTTCATTGGATGTGTCCAGCTTCGAACAATTTCTGCTTCATTTGAACTCAAACAATATTTATTATATTTTTTGTTAGTAAATACCCCCTTAAGTATATAATTTTTTGGCAGTGATGTGTGTTGTCAACATGCATTCATTGGGGGTATTTTACTTATGATATATTACTAAATTTGAACAATATTAGTACTGTTATACGTTAGTTAAGTTGAAAAATTAGTGTTAATTAGTTACTTTCAACAATTATGGAATCTAATATAACTCTACTTTTATGAATATGCATGTAATGTAATTTAGTATGTCTTATGCAATCTTGTTAAACTGACATAATTGACATGTTATCTGAAAACAAAATGCTCAATCTTAAACCAATTAATTATCCACAAATTTTTTGATTAGTATTGGGATGGGGTTGATGACATTTTTTGGAGGAATAAAATTAAATTAGGCACATTACCAAACTGCTTCTTAAGTCATATTGGAGGGAATTGAAAAATATATTTGAAGAACATATTGGAGGAAAAGTTTAAAAATATCTTATCAAAAAGTTTTTCTTAAAAAACATAAAAAGGGAAGCTGGGAAATCAAGGGGAACCATAGGCTCGAACCCGAGACCTCACCAGCCTCAACCTTTTGAACACCTCAACACACCACACCCTTACCACTTGCCCTTGGGACTTCTTCATTAAATATCTTACATTGTTTTGTATATAAACAAACTTTTTAGGTTGTTAGCTTATTTCTCCTTTTAAGCTTATTACAGCTTATTTAAATAAGTTGGTTTGTCACTTTTATTTTTGCTTCAAACTTAAATACTTTAAGTAGTTATTTCACATTTTTCTTGTGTATTCTTAATCAGTTTACTATTTTTTATCATTTAATTACTTAAAATTAGTTTTTAATTATTAAAAAATAAAATAAAAGTCAAAAAAATAAAATTATTTTTCCTAAAATTATTTTTAGTCATTTAGGACTTAAGAAAAGTTATTTTTCATTTCTAGGCTTTAAATTACAAATTACTATTTCCCGGCCTATTAGAATCCTGTGAGTAGCTAGGACTGTAAACGAACTGAACGTTCATTGAACATTTCATGATTTGTTTGGTAAAAGTTCATTTATGTTCATTTATTTATTAACTTAACGAACATGATCAATATTTTACATTAGCTCAGTTAAAACAACCCGGGAATATCTCAGGGAGAGAGCATCTTGACCATTTGGTCGGGTTTTTGATAACATAATATTATACATACGTACTATTCATTGAATCATGTCGTAACATGACACCCTAAACAACTATAACCCAATGCCCATATGATGTCAAATACCCATTAATGAATGTGACCAGTTATAACCTACTACCCATGACCCACCATTTGAATTAGCCATTATCACCGGTCATCCATGGGTTGCATAGACTTGGTATGTGTATAGTTATATTGTGAAGGTTATATGAAGTGTGTTAAAGTTATTAAAGGTGGGCACGTTAATTTTGACATTTGAGGAGGCCATAAAATCAGTAAAGTCATATGTACTATGATGAAGACTGTGTCATACTGTCGTTAAGGTATCTTTAGGTTATATGATACGTTTGCGTCCGTGTGTACACGTTTTCGTCCATGTTTACACGTTATCCCCCGTTTTGTCATGGATTACTCCGTCTCTACACGTTTTTATCCGTTTTCGTAGGTTTTTGTCATTTTCATGTTTTTCATACTTTTTCCTCAGTTTTCCTACATCTTATAATTCTTAGTCGGTTTTTATACGTTTTAGTCCGTGTTTACACGTTCTCGCCCGTTTAATCATGTTTTAGACCGTTTCTACATGTTTTATACGTTTTCCTCATTTTTCATACCGTTTTGTCTGTTTTATACATTATCGTACATTATCTAACGTTTCATACCTTTTCTTACTTGCTTACACGTTTTCTTCCCGTTTAGTCCGTTTTTGTCCGTTTTTGCCCGTTTACGTCTGTTTTCATATGTCTTTACACGTTAATGTGTTTAACGACCCGAATTAAAAAGAAAACACATTTAATAAAACCGAACTAATCGACCAACCCGATAACCGAACCGATCAAGAACCCTAATCTATAGTGATATATACTTTGAAAGAAGGAGGACTTAGTTTGCCATTTCTTATACTTTTACACACGGTTTCCATAGTGTTTCATCATCATCTTTATACTCTAACTAGTAAGTAACGTCTCTCCTCAATCAAATAACCGCCGTCTGAAAACCAAACGTCATGATGGTTCCCGTACCACTAGTTTTAATCACGCCCCTGTTCACACCTCTAATCTCCACCATAAACGTTCCCTATATAAATCACTCTTCCCCATTCTCCTTCCATATCACTCTTCTTCAACAAGTTTTATCAAAAATCCGATCATTATCCTATAACACCAAATATCTTTATCAATGGCAGCACCAAACGGTCCCAACCAACTTGCAAGGCGTGTGATTGACGACCTCATCGATTTTAGTGGGGAGACTGAAGTGGACAAGTATATGGTGTTCTTCAAGCAACAACAAATATCCAACCTCCGTGGCTTTATCAATAGGCTGCACGAAGAGGCCGCCACAACCAGGAATGAGATTGCCCAGATCACTGCTCTCATTGCTGAGATGGAAGCCCTAAGACATGAGGATGATGTGTATCATGACCACTTGATTGATATCAGGGCTGACAGGGAGGCTACGAGGAGGAAGCTGGAGGGGCTGGAAGAACTCATTACGGATGCTGGGGTGCAAATAGAGATCAAGGAGCAGGAGGTTTATCAGTTGTCTGGTTGAAGGGTTGGCTGGCTCTGGATGTGGTGGTTTCTTTTGCTAAGTTTCATCTTTTTTAGTTTTATGTCAATTTGTGTTGGTTTTGTATATCTGTGAATTCTTTGAACAATGTTAAGTGTCATGGTTTGTATCAAATGGTATCTGAAGTAGTGATGAACAATGTAGTATCGTTTAATCAACAATGTATGGAATTATTATTAATGAAAATTATGGTTAAGGTTCTTGTCTATGTTGTGTTTTTAATTCTTGTCTTGTATATATTCCTATGCAACTACGGTAGTTAGCTAAGAAATTCATTATATGAATTTGGTTATAGTAAAGAAAGTGAATTGAGGTGTTCAATTGGTATGTGTTGCTCTGTTTTTGTCTGTGCTTGCTTAGAATCAATCTCAAAGTGGCATGTTGGGGCATTTGAATGTCCTGTGCAACCCATAACTTGTCCAAACAGCTGATATTTGATGAATTTTCATTTGCCAGTTTATTGACCTCATGATCTGAAGTTTGGTGCGCAAACTATTTGCTAGCTAATCTTTCATCCTGTATTTTTATTTTATTTTTGTGAATTTTATTTTACCACTTTTCATGGCCTCAAACTTACAAACTTGAGCCTGTGCTGCCCTGCACCTGACAAGTGGTTTTTTCACCCTAGATTCATAAGCCCATATTTTAATCATACCTTGAGCTCATAGTTTGTAATTTGGTATTTTAGAAAGCGTCTTTGGCTGTCTTGTTTGATCCAAGCTTGTTGTGGACTGTATAGCTTATTTACTAAACTTATTTTGACCTTTTTCTTGCCCCCATAGCATCACAGCTGATTAAGCTAAGTGATCACTACTCATATTGTTTGATTCTTGTTCAAAGTTGTTTAGGCTCATTGATTGTTGCTATTAGCTCGTGTTTGTTCATTTGTATGCGCCATGTGGTGATTTTTGTGTTTATGCAGTTATATGTGTGTTTGGGACAGCGGGTTTGAAGTTATATGGGTGTTTGGGACTGTGTGTAAGCACAATTTCTGTCATGAAAAGTTATATGGGTGTTTTGGAGCCAAAATTTTAATGAAATGTTTAAATTCTTAATTAAAAATTTTGGAGCCAAATTTTTTTGTAAAATGTTTAAATTCTCAAAAAAAAAAAAAAAATTAAAATTAACTCTGGAAATTGTGATTTCCTTAAATGAAAAACTGCCCCATCATATGCCCTATTTTTTCTCCAAAAAATCAGCCTTCATTCAAAACATTAAAACAATAACTTTTTAAACCATTATTCACCAATTTAGTTTACTATTTTTCTTTTACACATTGCTTCAGACGAATCATGGAAATCCAAGAGATTGATCATGATAATATTGATTTTTCTGATAATGAAAATCCTTACCACACTTTGGGATATGAATCGGAGCAGTTTTCTGATGATGGTGAAGGTGATAACAACCAATCAAATCGTTATGTCAAAAAGAGGGGCATAACCAGGTTAGCAAAGTTTCGAAGGGAATATGGAAAAGCAGGTGGAGAGAAGCTCAGTGTAACCTTCGATGCTATGAATAGGATATCAGGAAAACACCGAGCATTGTTTTCTAGTTTTTTGGGAGACTTGGTTCGTGAGCATGTAGGTGTCAGGATTCTATCCTGGAAGAAGGTTGATTCAGAAGCAAGAGACAAAATGTGGGACGAAATCACGGTAAACCTATACTATTTTTTAACCCAGTAATATAGCATGACATATATACGTAGCATTTACATTATGTGCAACTAATTAGGAACATTGTGTTAATCTTTGCAGCGATTTTTTGATGTTGACTTGACAGCCAGAAGGATGTTAATGAATCGTCTTGGTCAACTTCAACGCAATTTCAGAAGGAAATTGACTCAAAACTACATATTGCCCAACCTAGAAACACCTTCTAAGCTAAATGAAGTCCCGACTAACTATGATGCAATTTTAAAGGCCGATGATTGGGTCAATTTTGTAAATTATACACAAAGCGATGAATACAAGGTGTTAATTAGTAATTTTTTATTCAAGTTCAAGCATTTGCTGTTTCCATATATATTAGTTCTATAGTATATCAGCATTACTACATCTAAACGCCTTATGATTTTGTGTTGCAAGGTGAAATCAGCTGCAACAAAAGTGGCGCGTTCCAAGTCTCTTTATCAGCATAGAATGGGATGAGGTGGATACTCTTTATCAGCATAGAATGGGATGAGGTGGATACGCCCATGTGAGAGATCAAATGGTAACTTGAAACATTTGCACTTAATAGCATCATGCTTGCGTTTATATTGGTTTATCTTACGTGTGTATGCATTTGATGTTTATAAGATCGATCGTAAAGAAATTGAACCAGATGAAGAACCACCGCGTACCACACTGTGGTTGACAGGAAGGAAGAACAAAGACGGAGATTTTTACGATGATGATACTAGAGCCGTGGGAGAAAAAATTGTAAGTTTTACTGCATATTTTATTATAATGTTCATAGTGGGGCTAAAAAGTCTTCTTGCTTATATTAAAGTGGGATCAACATATAATAACCTATTTCCCATATTGTGTGTGCAGAAAGAAATGGAGGACAAGATCAAACAAGGAACCTTGAAGGTTGATCATGGCAGTGATGCCATGACAGTTGTATTAGGTAAGGAAAAGGGAGGATATGCGAGAGGAGTGGGAGGTGGAGTAACCTACAGGAGGTATTTTGATCTGCCTCGAAACAAACAAGCATCTGATGAAAGAGTGGTGTTACTTCAAAGTGAACTTGAGAATGAGAGACGCCAACGTCAAGAAAAAGATGCGGTAATCCAGGATTTGATGAAGCAATTGGCTGCACAAAAGGGGCAGTCGAACTCAACGTCAACTCCATTGGCATCAAATCCATTGACGTCAACACCATTGGCAACAACTCCATTGACGTTAACTCCATTGACGCCAAGTCCATTGACACCACCAGAAGTAACATTCCATCTTTTATTGACCCTTTTAAAAACTGCTGCAGTCTTCTTAAACACTTTATATTGCAGGTGTCTCCGGTGAACATTAATCATATAAACAGCAGTGCTGATGAGGATGCCGGAACACGTGTTTCTGGATGTGAGAAAGTTGCGAGCATTCAGAAGTCTAACGGACTATCAACTTTGGAAAAGGAAAAGGAAACAAGTGTAAGTAATAAAACTTCCACATGTGATTTTTGAAATCTACATGCATGTCTTATTTACTGTGTTTTATATGTATAGGTAACTGTTAAATCTGTCGCATCTAAGAAAACGACTAGAGGAAAACGAAAGGATGCACGTCAAGCTTCCCAATCACAAGAAGATGAGTCTTCATTACTAGTACTACCACAAGTATGTATTTAAACATGTTCATATATTATTTTGTTTAACTAATTTCTGATACATACATGCAACAAATCATTTTTTTAGGTAATTAAGTGCAAACTGTGGCACTCAAAGAGAACAACTATTATTGCTTTGGGCCGCGTATACAAGAGTGATGGAAAACAAATGCTTCATAACAAACCACTCCCCAAGGATTGCTACAAAGTGTCTATTGATAAATCCTTACAGGATGCAGCTTGCATACCGGATGTAGGAGGTAACGGTTTCAAAACAGTTATGCAGGCAGTAGGTGGTTTTTATGCATGGCCAAAGGAGCAAGTGATTTTGGAAGATCAGGTACATACATGCATGTGTTTTATCAACCTACATATATATATAATTTCTCATATTTAATTCAGTATTTGATACACCCGTCTTTTTGTTTCCTACAGGCAACACCACCAAGTACCATACAAATGATTAGTGAGCATAACAAAGTTCCACCTAAATTAACAGGGAAGCGCAACTACGTCTCTATTGAAGCCATGAAAAGTGAAGCTGCTCAGAAGATCAAGACTAAGAAGTCGTTAAATTATTGAGAATTTTATTATTTACGGCATTACAATTTTATATACATTCCAATTTTATTGTATTTGAATTTGTTTTGATATATCAAAACACTGTTGGTATTACGGCATTACAATTTTATATTACATTCCAATTTTACGCCAATTTTATTGTATTTGAATTTATTTGAATTATATATATATATATATATATATATATATATATATATATATATATATATATATATATATTGATTTATTAAATGTGACTAAAAGATGCATATATTCACTATTATTAACACTGTTGGTCACTGTTTAATTAATTCGTTGTGTGACTAAATGTTACAAAAGGCCACACACGCATACAATTTATGTGGCCATTTGATGATCAATAGTCACACAAAATACAAATTTCTTCAATTTAAACGGCATATGGTCACACTTATTAACACTTTTGGCCACTTTATGATTAATTGTATGTGACTAAATACTCAAAAGAAACATGATTTGTGTGACTAAATGGTACAAAAGGCCACACAAACATACAATTCATGTGGCCATTAGATGATCAATAGTCACACAAACCACAAATTTCTTCACTTTAAATACCATATGGTCACACTTATTCACACTTTTGGCCACTTTATGCTTAATTGTATGTGACTAAATACCCAAAAGAAACATGATATGTGTGACTAAATGGTACAAAAGGCCACACAAACATACAACTCATGTGGCCATTGGATGATCAATAGTCACACAAACCACAAATTTCTTCACTTTAAACACCATATGGTCACACTTATTCACACTTTTGGCCACTTTATGCTTAATTGTATGTGACTAAATACCCAAAAGAAACATGATATGTGTGACTAAATGGTACAAAAGGCCACACAAACATTCAATTCATGTGGCCATTGGATGATCAATAGTCACACAAACCACAAATTTCTTCACTTTAAACACCATATGGTCACACTTATTCACACTTTTGGCCACTTTATGATTTATTGTATATGACTAAATACCCAAAAGAAAAATGCTTTGTGTGACTAAATGTAACAAAAGGCCACACAAAAATAAAATTCATGTGACCATTGGATGATCAATAGTCACACGAAACACACATTTCTTCACTTTAAACACCATATGGTCACACTTATTCACACTTTTGGCCACTTTATGATTTATTGTATGTGACTAAATACCCAAAAGAAAAATGCTTTGTGTGACTAAATGTAACAAAAGGCCACACAAAAATAAAATTCATGTGGCCATTGGATGATCAATAGTCACACAAAACACACATTTCTTCACTTTAAACACCATATGGTCACACTTATTCACACTTTTGGCCACTTTATGATTTATTGTATGTGACTAAATACCCAAAAGAAAAATGCTTTGTGTGACTAAATGTAACAAAAGGCCACACAAAAATAAAATTCATGTGGCCATTGGATGATCAATAGTCACACAAAACACACATTTCTTCACTTTAAACACCATATGGTCACACTTATTCACACTTTTGGCCACTTTATGATTTATTGTATGTGACTAAATACCCAAAAGAAAAATGCTTTGTGTGACTAAATGTAACAAAAGGCCACACAAACATACAATTCATGTGGCCATTGGATGATCAATAGTCACACAAACCACACATTTCTTCACTTTAAAGAACATATGGTCACACTTATTCACATTTTTGGCCACTTTATGATTAATTGTATGTGACTAAATACCCAAAAGAAACATGATTTGTGTGACTAAATGGTACAAAAGGCCACACAAAAACCAAATTTATGTGGCAATTGGATGATCTATAGTCACACAAACCATACATTTCTTCACTTTCAACACCATATGGTCACACTTATTAACACTTTTGGCCACTTTATGGTTAATTGTATGTGACTAAATATACAAAAAGAAAATGCTTCGTATGACTATAAGAGTTTTTGGTCACACAAAGCTGATTAATCCAACTAAAATTGTACCTATTTAGTCACACATTTTAACGTTTTGGTTACTCTTTTGTAAGTGAGACTAAAAAGAACCAAAACATGTGACCGTAGGTACCCTATGGTCACACCACCTTTAGTCACACACACGAAAAAAACCATGTGTGACTATATGTATATCGTCACACATATTTGGTGTAACCAATTCCACTTTTTGTTCTAGTGAATACACCTAGGCATTTGTTCCTTTGACTCTTCCTACTAAATGTAAAACCTTAATTAGCATATATGTACTTTGTCAACTATTTGTTGATTTTGAAAAAACATGTAAGAAGAGAATTACGCCAACCGAAATTACTGAGGGGGAAAGGGGTTTTGAACAGACAAAAAGGTGTTACTTAACTGATGTCATTCCATTCTTTAAATTACTCAAGGAACAGTTTGAAGGATTGCAAAACGCCTTTGAAACTGAAGTAAATGAAATGAAAGTAATGTTTAAAGATATGGAAAATGAGGTAGCTCAAAATGCGATAGAACTTAAGAGCCGTGAGATCGAGAGAAAGAACATTCTCATCACCAATGAGAATTTGATTACTAGATGTATTGCACAGGATATATTTTATACTGCCACTGATTCTGCTTTAACTACCTGTCAATTTCATGAGTATTCTATTGCATTGAATGTTCCCCAGAATCGTGTTGTTGAGCTTGAGGGAGAGAATTTGAAACTGCAATAGAAAATTCAAAATGATGACCATGATAACATGGTCAAGCATTTTTCAAAACTAGAAGTTGATCATCTTAATTTACAATTAAAATATCAACACTTGGAAGAAAAATGTAAAATATCAAATGCCAAGACATCTCTGGATGCCCTGAATTTGATACATATTTTGAATTGAGTAAACGTGATGAAAAAATTCAAGCTCACACTAACACGATTCGACAGTTGAGGGCTCAAATTGCCCAATTAAAATCAAACAAGAGTGATGTGTATGGCACCAATAAACCATCGTCTTTAGATTCTCAGAATTTTCACTATCAAGACGCCATCAATAAGTTACACCATGAAAATGAGTGTTTTCGAGCTGAAAATTCAAAAGTCAAATAGCATTTCAAAGAGTTATATGATTCAATTAAAGTTACACGTAATAGTCATAATAAAAGATAACTTCTTTGTTAAATGAAATCAAGAATCTAAAGACTCAGGTGAAAGGGAAAATGCCATCCATCACTAGTGATAATGCTGTGTCAAAGGTTCCTGCTTGTTGTAAGTATGTTGTGGATGTTGTCCCTATTTCGCCTCCCCTTAGGAACAATAGGTCTGCCCATCAAGTATATCTCAATTACCTTAAGGAAAGCCTTGATATTCTTCGTGAGATAGTTGAAGAGGACAGGATTGATAAACCACATGATAGTTCAATTATAGATGCATGTTTCCTCACTAAACGGTTACAAGAAATGTTAGAATACGTCATTGGCACAGGTCCTAAGATACAGAACAAAAGAGATAGACTTGTTGCATCATCCTCTACAATTAAGAATAAGCATGTAACCTTTGAGGCACCCTTGGAAACTTCATATCCCAACACATCAAAACATGTTCAGCAACTGGAAGTGAAAAAGACTAAGATTCTCATTAGTCCTTCTACAGGAGTTAACAGAGACACTAATGCTAGCGAGTCAAAACCTAGGAGAAATATAAAGAATTATAGGACCTCACCAGCTAAAAGTGTTCCCAAGAAGAAAGTAGAAGACCACATGAGAAACATCATGTCAGATTTGAACAAAAAGAATCATAATTCAAATCCTAATTCACTTTTCAAAACATGTAATGAATGTTTAATTTCAGGTAATCATGATAAATGTGTTGAGAAATTTTTGAAGTCGTCCAACAAAACCCCTGTCAAGCAAGTTTGGAGAGCCAAGCATGTCAAGCAAACTTGGAAAGCAACAGGAAAGATGTTTGCTCATGTTGGTTACCAATGGAAGCCCACTGGAAGGAAACTCACTTTAGGAGAACAGTGCCCTTTAACTAGGATAACTAAGTCTAAAGTAGTGCCTGTACATCAATGGAAGCCAACTGGAAGGAAATTCCCTGTAGGAGAACAGTGCCCTTTAATTAGGTCTACTAAATCCGAAACAGTGCCTTTAATACAACCTAAACACGTTAGTACTAGTGAATGCGTCATCACTGAGAGATTTTGTGACAATCCTCATACATTGTTAACTATGTACCAACGTAGAAACAAACAGAAAAAGGCTACTTCCCCTAGCATTCCAACGCCTACTGAAACTCAGGCAACTGATGCTCCTGCTCCTACTAACCAACTGGACCCCAACTTAAATTGGGGATCCGGCACTCCAAACTCTATATTTTTGTCTGTTTTCAAATGCAGGTCGTATAGATCGTCCCTTGACATTTGGACTCAGGCTACTCACAACATATGAGGGGAAACGACAATGACGTCTGTTCACATCAGTTCAGGCCTCGTTCTTCATCGACAATGACATTTGATCACTGCAGTTCAAGCCTCGGGCCTCGTTGTCAACATAATGGCGTCTGCTGACATCTCTTCAGGCCCCGTTCATCAAAGAAAAGAAAAGTGTACGCTTGAGTGCACTTTATCTTCGGAAGAAGAGAAATCTTCTTGTTTATGGTCATTCTCATCAACAAGCTTCAGGCTCTTCCAATGCTCATTCAGACAAAAATGGTATTCTTATTCACTCTTTCACTCAGAAATGGCAGTTGGCAGTCATATGAAATTTTTGAGGGGGAGACGAATGGTGAATAAACTACATGGTGATTGAGATTTGAGAAATGGTCATACGACTATCCTTGTTTCTGACTATCCTCATAAAAAAGCTTCATACTTGCCCCATGCTCGTTTAGACATCAAGTGGATCTACTTCCATCAAATTGAACGTTTATTCACTCAATCAAAAATGGCAACTTCAAATGCAATTTTTGAGGGGGAGAAGTGTGAACAGTGGATCAACTTCATATGCACTTGTTCAATCAAAAATGGCATTCTCATATGCAATTTTGAGGGGGAGAAGTGTGAACAAGTGGATCGACGTACATTTGATGGTTTGTTCACTCACTTGTTGGGCATTTAATTGCGACTATGGAGTTGATCGGGTATCACTTATTTGAGATTGAAGTTGACTTTCACATAGGTGTGATCTTATCTTATCTTGAAGTCGGGGTTGGTTGGATGCATGACCTTCAATGATATCTTGCTCGTGCTTAAGATTTAAGTTGAAGACTTAGTTTATCTAGTTACCAGCAGTCGGGGTAAATGTTTGAAGACCTGGTTAACTATCACTTAAAGGAGTTACGTTGTAGTACTCAGTGTCAAACGCCGATGACGTTGTGGATAATCACAAGAGGTGTTAATGTCTCATACTTTGGTTGGGTATTGAGTACTTAGAGATTTGCTTGGAGCACTAATTCTCTACACTGTTCTTCCAACATTAGTGCAAGTTCAAGTCACGAGAATGGGGAATTCTACTTCAGTTTCATGTTTGGTATATCGGGTTTGTAACACCTAAAATCTGAAAAGCATGTAAAATGACCAAACTGCCCCTACAAGTTTAAAAATGTATTTAAAGGCTTATCAAGTATCAACAATTCCAAACTTCTGGCAATGCACAAGATATATTACCAAATAATTTTAACAACTTCATTTAACAATTATACAAGTGACAAAATTACTAAAATGCCCCTACTATAACCGAATGAAATTATATATATAATATTATGATCTTTTAAATAAGGAAAAGAGGGATTTACAAGGAAGATACAAATCAAATTCAATGGGCCAACTAGGATACCGAAAATTCTGGTCAATTCCTCCTCATTTGACTCGGCCAAATCAATCTAAAATCAACAAACCTATTTTCTTCCTAAACCCTAATTTGCCGAGAGAATAGAAAACACACAAAACAATTCCTTAGCCTTCATTCAACATCCTAAAAATCATAGAGCATTTTTCTGAGATTGATCATCATCCAAGGAGTCCTAGAAAAATCATTTTGAAGGTGTTCATCACACGATTCGATCGTGGTGCTATTTTCCTATCGCTAGCATCAAAAGTAAGGTATAATTCGTATTAATTAATCTGACCTTCATAAAATTCATTCCTTATTTTTCCTGAGATCCTTACATTGTGTATGACCTACAAAAAATGTGTGCAAGGTGTTTTGGTCGCGTTTGAAGGCTTGGTGATTTACTTGTGTCGAATTGTTCTAGCCGTGTAACACAAATCACAATCAATCCATCCGATCGTTCTAAAATTATTCTGGTATTTTTCTCAGCTTCTAATGATCAAATATAACGTGGGAAAAATGATAAAAACAGCCCATGCATCATATATAAATCGTATGGAAAATATTGTGTTATAAACCCTAAAATCGAATTAAATATCAAAATGCATGCATGCGATTTTTCTGGACCAGGTTATTATTTTTCGTGGCATCTATGATCATCATATAACACCATAAAAATGTTCTTTTGAATTGTGGAGACCTAAAACTATTATTGTGGAATTTATTTTGTATCGGCTAAAATAGAAATAAAAGGAAAATTGTGGAAAACCCTAAAAACAAATCGACCTAAGGATTATATGACTAAATCTGGAAAATTGATGTGTATAAATGATGTGGTTATGATGATTTAATGATTGGTGAAGTTAGGGTTTTGATTTTGTTATTTAAATGTGTATCGATTAGAATAAATAAATAGAAGGGTGTGTTTTGTAACTTTTAAAACTCAAGGGACAATCTTGTAAATTAGGTTAGACCTGCTGGAAATTGTATAAAATATAAAAGGAGGGTCTCATGTGTTAATTTTGCATTTAAAGGGTTTATTTTGATTTAATAATTAAAGTATTAATCGATATGTAAAATAAATAAAATATAGGGACTAAATATGTAATTTCTGGAAAGTTAAGGTCGATTTGAGTAATAAATTATATTCAGGGGCTAATGTGTAAATTTGGATAATTATTGGACTAATGTGTAATTATTATTAATTAAAGATTGAAAATGTAAACTTTAAAGTTAAATATGTAAATTAATTAAATGGAGGGACCTATTGTGTAAATTATGGAAACTTAATGGGGCATTCGTATAACTTGTTAAATTAAGTACTAATTGTGTAATGTTGATAAACTAAGGGTTTAATGTGTAATTATGAATATTTGAAGGTTTAAAGTGTAACTTTTGTAATAAAGGGGTGTAAAGTGTAATTTGTGAAATCTTAAGGACCAAATGTGTAAGTATGATAAAAGATACCTTATTTTCCATTTAATAATGATTTAACTAAGTTATGTTACTCCATATTACTAAAAATGGAAACTTTCTAAAAGTGGAAACTTACTAAATTTGGAAACTTACTAAAAAGGGAAAGTTACTTAAAATGGAAAGACAGTTAAGTAAGAATGATTGTAATCCCCTTCTACTCCTTTAGGTGTGAAGAAGGAGAGACTTTGAGCTATTCCTATTCTGTGATTAGTTCTATTTGTGCTTCGTCATAAGGTACAGATACTCTGCCCTTTTTCAGTAAGGGTTCTTATACTATGCATTGATTTTGAGTTATGATTCAGTTAAGATTCCCCAAGCCATTGCTATGTCCCCTTTGAATGAACCTTTGATAATACTCTTGATATGACTTTGAGATGCACCTTTTGATATATGACCTTGAGCTATGATTTTGAGACATGACTCTTAGTTTGATACCCGAGCCATTTTTGTACTTTCCTAGCCAGGAAGGTAACCTGGCCATGTCTGTGATGCACCACTGGCATGACTCCTGTGTGGGGGAGTGATTTCTCACACCGTCCCTTTTATATTATCTGCCGGCTACTTGACTTTGAGATTGACTTTGAGTTTGGGGGCGTATGGATTGCAATCCTAGGCATGTTTTGTTTAGTGGATTTAACTATGACTTTGAGTATGACTTTGAGGTGACTGGTGCTTGTGTGCAATACACGCCTTTCACACCCCTGGGAGCTGATCACTCCACTATTATGATACATGAGGACACCCCTCATATTATCTGGTTGCCTAAGAGGTATCCCATCTGATTGTGAGATTATGACTTTGAGATTATGATGTTGAGATTATGACTTTGAGTTTCTGGGCTCGTGGTGGATGACTATCCTATTCTTCTCTTATTATCCATGTATTTCGTTTATACCTTATGACATTCCCATTGCCTATATTATGTTTCTGTTTCGTTATCTTTGCTTTGTTTTATGTATCTGTTCACTGAGCTTTGTAAGCTCAGCCGCATGTTTTCTTTTCGTGTGCGGCAGGTTTTAGTTGGAAGATGGGTGCGAGTGAAGAGACTTTTGGACTTAGAAGACTTGATAGTTTTGGCCTAGAGATGATTAGAAGTTATCCTTGTAATTTCAATTTTTTTTTTTTTTGTAACCTTTGAGAATCTTTGTATTACTTTTGAATGTATGCTTTGTTATATCTGATATGAAACCATTTGCGTGACATCTTTACCCTTGTCGGGTTGGGGTGTTACAGGGTTTGCTTCATCAGTTATCAATTCAGATGGCCTACTTAAGGGTTGGCAAAGATAGTCAGAAAGTGTTTCGGAAGCGGTTGATTCTTACTTGATACATTTGAGCCAATTTTTGTCCTCTCACAAGATCTCAAGTATATGTGCGTAAAATGTGTTGCTGATTCTGAGGTTTCAAAACCAGCAAGGGGGAAGGAGACATTCATCTGAACGCACAACGAGTACACGTGATGAACTTTATACCTCTTCTGAGTTGGGGTTATTCTGGGAAGACAAATGTCATAACCGCAGAGAAAATCAATGTTTTAACTCGTTCCTTATGGTGTATCATTCCAACTAATTGGGGGAAGAGATGTATGAAACAGTTTCAGATGATTAAAGAGGTACACAATTGTATGATGATTCCTATGGTTAGTCGGTATCCAACAGAAGGAAATGTGCTCATCCGGGACTTACTTGATTCTGGTGCTTCTGTGGTACTGTCTTGGTGTTATCATTTAGAATACATACGGGATAAGTTGCTTACACTCGAGACTTAGGTGACTTTGGTGTAACAATTCTCATCTGCAATTTCCTTAAGGGAGAAAAGGGGATTTCCGGGTCTTGATTGATCTTGATATTACGTTTTCGACTTCATTAATAGGATTGAGTGTGTACTTCGGGTTTCTGAGCTTCATACAATGAGACTGATTACATCTCTTCAACTACTTGGGAGGAAGTGGTCTCTGGATACTTTTCGTAGGCATTACTTCAGACTTCAGCAGGAAGAAATGTGAGAAGAAGTATTCAAGCGTGAGATGATACGTTGCTGATCTATTTGATTATCCCCCGAACGGAGAATCACGATGATTATTCTTAAAAGGAGCAGCAATACTTGATGTGGTTTGCTACGGTTTCCGCTGTACACTTACCTTTCGTAAGCTTGAAAGAGAGCTTTGAAACTGCTCAAAAGGAAGATTGTCGGTTTAGGGGAAAGCTGTCAAAGCTTCAAATTGAGTAGGCTCAAGTTCAGTCTACTATTCAGGAGCCTCGAAAGCTTTGGTGGTGAAAGTTTAAGAGATGTTGACTATTGACTTCTACAACGTACAGATCGATATCCTTTTTCGGTATTCATGTCAACATCTTCTTAAACTGAATAATATAGTTTGTAAATATCTTATACAAAAATGTAAATAGAAAATTATAAAACCAACAAATTGTAAATAGAAAAACTTAAACCCAGAAGAACCATAAAAATCAAAAAAATTAGAAAATACCAAAAATAGTTTCTCTATGCATGTCTTCTGTTTATCGATAACATTTACGGTCTTAGAAATGTCATTCAATAATGACACGGGACTTTAAATGAAGCTCGAGCAGAAGTTAAAATGAATTGTCAAAACATGTCATGATGGCTTGCTATTACTTCAGATAGCAACCCGCTTTTCAAAATGGGGAAAACACGTCGCCAAAAAGACGGTTGTTCCTCCCACTGGGTGAAGTTCACCCTGGCATGGATTACTTTATATCCATGTTTCTTAGATCTGATGTACGATTCAGTGCATCAGTTCTTGTATAAGAAGAGAAGTCTTCTTTGCACCACAAACTCTTTATCTTCTATGATTCTTCAGGAGAGTTTTGGTGTTTCACAAGGTGGTAACTGGACTTAAATTTTCATAAATACTTAACGCTCAATTGAATGACAACATCTCTTTAAATAGAAAACGGGTCATTAATTGAGCGGGAGAGTATTTGTTCAAATTTTTGACACCTTTTTAAGCATTGTGAAACATCAGCAGTGACACTCTCTCATGGTTTAATGGGGAGCATAGTATGCTCCATAATCAGAATGTATATTAAAACCTGACCACATTTTCTCCCTAATTTTCTAAACATATTTAAATCAATTGGGATCACAAATCTCTAAAGGTTTGAAATTTTTGATCGGGGGAGAGAATGTGATTTAAATATGAAATCTGATAAAAATGTGATGTTTTGGACCTAAATGTAAGCTCTCCCATATGTGCTAAACTCTTTCGTATATCGATGCACATATTGAGGGGGAGCAAATGATTTATGGTGACAAAAAGGATATGGCATCTCATGTGAGCGTGACTCAGACTTCACCAATGAATTGACGAAACATAAACTGTCATTAATCGAAAGGATGCGTCCTGGCCGGGTAATAATTTTAAGTTGTTCTAACCAGTGATGTAAGCGTGCCTCGAAGAGGACGTATCTGAGTAGAGTGTACCGTTTCGAGAAACTTTCTGTGGATGTGACCAGGCTGGGTAATAACTTCAAGCTAGTCTAACTAGTGATGTAAGCGTGTCTCGAATCGGTCATGTTCACTAAAAGTGGATCAATTCAAAAAGTGCAATCTCTACCCAACATGTGCAAATTTTAATTTAAAACATATGTGCACATGTTAAGGGGGAGAATTTGAAAAATATAAAACTCTCAAAGTGTGAGCAAAATGTGTTTCATAATCATGAACACTTTGAGAGATTTTTCAAGGATTTGGTAAATGGCAACATAGGATAGTCATGAAGTTATAAGGTGGCTAAGGTTAGGAAAACCGTCCTATGATCCGCCAGAGCCGGAGGGATCTACCCAAGGACAATACCGAATAGTTAGTATTAGAAAGTCCTTAGGTATGATCATGAAAAAAAGGAGTAACATGAGAAAGGAGAAAGAAGGGGTTGAAGAATTAAAAAGAAATATAATGAGAAAGGGTGAAAAGAAATAGCCCTCCAATTATTCAACCTTAGGGCAGAAACCGGGTTCAATTCATATGCTGCTGGTGGTTACTGAGGTAACACTGATATTAAAGACAAGACGTCATGGACCCAGTGACGCACTGCACTAAACCTTCTAAACCACTCAAGTTCTCTTAAAAGGACTTGTTTCATTCTCACGGGGAACCCTGCATAACCTATCGACTGCTCATTATGAGTTATGTTGATATTGAAACAGGAGACACCGCTCCAGTCTCCGACTACCAAAAATGCACTTATCGAGTCTAGAGCCACGAGATGCATCATAAGATCTCATAGGAACACGTGTTACTTCTACACTGGTTGTTCAACATTAAGGACACCAGTTGTAAACTTATGAGTCCTACGCAGATCTTAGCAATCTGCCAGAACATTTATGAGGGAATTTAAAAATGTAATTCTCAGTGATTGAATGGAAATTCCTGTCAGGGTCAACATCAAACAGCCCTGAAAGCAGGTCACTTCGGTAATTCCTTATGGATTACTCTTAGTGGTCGCGGTGGTTTCAAACGGTCTACAGTCGTAGAGTGAACTCCAACGACTCACCTAATCGTTGATTTGCTACGGTAGATCTTGTAAGCCCTCTGTGGGTTTTCGATTTAGGAACGGCCTTGGTAAGGATTATAGAGTGTTTTCAAACTATGCTGTTAACAATCTCGAAGTTCAAACCTGTAAGTACCGGATGTTTTATTGCTAACTGTCGTATGCAGGAATACCTGGCGGTTGCAGCTGATTGCCGAAAAGATGCCAATCCACTACCACATGCTCACACTACACCATCTTGTATACAAAGAAGTTATGATAAACTAAAAGACCTTCAACACCGCTTCTGCAAACTCTGATGCTGAAAATCATGACCCAGAATAGTGTGAGCATGTTGGCTCAAAGAGTACCACATCACATGGAGACATACTGCTAAAAGATTACTTGGAGACATGTGTTGGATGAAGACATCAAAGAATCACCAAAGATCATTCAAGACTGAAGAACAATCATCAAAAGTTCACTGCTGAAAGGCACAAAGACTTATGACGTTGAAGAATCAAAGACTACAAGCTATGAAGTCAAGATCATATGAAAGAATGCTAGATTTCGAAATATTATTTCCGGGGTGACCTCCCTTAGGGGGAGATTGTTAGGAATATAAATATTCATCTGAAGACTCGGTCACCCCGAGTACTCATTAGCAGTTAATAGCTCATAGGAATATCAGTAATATTAATATGATTTGTAGTAGTTTAGTTAGTTAAGTATTCGTGGAGTGGGTCGGGTCTTTACCCACTGTCAGCTCGCTACACAACCCCAGTGTCCAAGCGCCGGGATTGAAAGCCCCCACCAAATGTCTGAAGCTAACTATAAATACCCCTCTCCCTCCAAGGGAGAGGGTTGGACCTTTTCACTCATTAATCTAATCCTTCTTGTTTCTCTCTCTAAAAGGCTCCCAACTCACTTTCTCTCTCTACTATTCTCTTATTCTATTCGGCCAAATCACAAGAACCTCAAGTGTTTAGTGTTTGAGTATATTACAGAATATGAAATCTAACTTAAACGGTTGCGGCAAAACCGTTCTTTATGCTTTGTGTTGTGATACCAATTTAGTAGCACCCAAAACACGTATGCTTCCGCTAAACCAGATTTTGGGGGTGTTACATCTATGCTTGACAAAACTCCATCTGCTAATGCCAGATGAAGATTTGCAATAACATTTCCGTCCATCTCGTCCCATTTACTGTCATCCGTGACCTCAGCTGGCCTTTCGTCAATGGCCGCTAAACATTTATCCTTTCTAAGGATAGCCTTCATCTTTAATTTCCACAACGAGAAATTATTCTCATTGAATTTTTCAATTTCAAATTTTGCCGCCATTGCTACAATCACAATCTACTTTTTGACAAAACTATTATTTGTTAATAATAGTAGTGAACACTTTTTGGGTAAGTATAATCTTACTTATCTTTTGATGTGGAGGGTCCACTTATTAGTGGCATGCACAGAGCATACGATAAATAATTATACACATACCCAACCTTAGCTCTTGATACCACTTGTTAAGAAAAGTGACACTGGTCTGAAGCAAACCCGCAACTAAAATAAGAAAATACTAATAAAAAATGACACACGGATATAACGTGGAAAACCCCAATAGGGTAAAACCCACGGGCAAGGAAAGATACGTTTCACTATGATGAAAACTAGGAGTTACACCTTCTGTCTAACTACAAGGATAAACACTTATATCTCTTGTATTAGGAGTATTACAAACTCTCTCTCGTTAACTCACAAATAATAGGAGAAAGAAAGAAACCAAGAACACTTTGTGTTTCGTTGGAATGGGATGCTGAAATGAGGCTTCCCTCGTTACCTTTTATAGGCAAAATTCTTCTCCATTTGACATCATACATGATACCACCACCAAGTTGCAATCCAAGTTGCATACCAACTTGCAATATTCTCTTATAGATGCACTATATCTCTGACAAAAAATCCTTTTATTCTTCTCATTTTAGTTTTTCTTATCATTCACCATCACTCTTAATGTTTATCTAAAACATAACTTATCTAATAGATAAAACATAAAATCATATTGTATGGCCAAACCAAAGATCTGAGAGTTGCGGCTTTCGTATTCAGATTACTCTGATTAGGATATTTAGATTATTTGAAGTATACACTTGATTTTCTTTTGTACTTGAAACTGAACAAAAGATCTTTATATCAACACTATAAGGGTTATGTTATTAAGACCCCCTATGATGTGACAACAGGAGGTTTTCGTCAAAATGTACAAACCGCAGGGCCCCACGAAACCCCCTATGGGAGGGTCCGTATAAACTCCCCGGGAGGGTTTGTGTGTGATTAAACTGGATATAAAGTGTTTTTGGAATTGTTTAACGAATTGTGGATTTGTGATGGAATGTAGTTTTTCAGTCGGTTGATGACTATTACTTAAAATCAAGCAACTCAGGTTCTGAAAGGCATGTTTGCACACCTTATTTTGCATCCAGGTAATATTGATGTATGACTTTATAGTTATTCATTTATAAAGGTTCTGAAAACATTACTCCATGATTTACTGGCTGCAAATGATCCCATTGCCCCTGTTACAGGATGAATGAAATATCCAGGTAATATTAATGGAAACCATATAGTTAAAAGTCACCCAAAGTCTAATTATGGTGCATAAACCTCTTATATCAGTTTTATTAAAAGATTCGAAGTATTCATGAACTACTTGAGTTTGGCCATGTGTGTGCTGCGAAAGTAATTTGCATCACTTTTACAGAAGAAGATCACACATTTTCATTTTTAAAGAACAATGCATTCAAACGTTTCTTTTATATTGGAGATTTGATGAATCGTTTGGGACATTTTATAATGTGTTTGCTAAGTCTTATAGTTATGTGATGAATTGAAATATAAAATTTAATCAAATAAGGATTGCATGATCATGTACCTTCAAGTCTTCAACAATGCATTGGAATTATGTGATCATAGCATACTTGTGATTGTAGATACTCGATGGACATGATAGGTCCGGAGCAGCTAACAAATGCCAACGTATTGAAATCTTAATATCTTTTTTTGCAGTCTTTGGACTCGATAAAGAGTTCCTGCCTAAAAAGGATAAAGGGAAGGATAAGGAGAAGAGCAAAGCTAAACTGGTTGCAGGTATTACTATTCGTAAGACTTCTTTGTGTACGTTATTCTCCGCTGACAAACCTGTTGCTCAGGTTTCTAACCAGTTAATGTAAGGTATATTGGTGCCATAACACCTAAATTTATTTTAACCCTATATACCATCTACAGGATTCACAGTCTGAAATACATAATGGACGAGTAGTTATTAGCCGCACAAAAAAGCAGGCGAGTTACCATTAAACTGCTAATGTTTATTATTTTGAGCTTGATTCATAATCTAAAGTTCTTAATTATAGTAGAATAGTATATATATACATGACATTCATGTAAACGTTACAACCACCACATATAAAAAGCAATTAAGGCAATTGCATGTTAAGGAGAAGAATGCCAAAGTGGTTGCAGACATTGAGTCATATGAAGGAACCGGAAGCATCAGATGAAACTATAAGGTGCACAAATCAGTATTCTGATTTAGATGTTTCATGTAGTGCTTGATAACCTCCCCCAATAATCTAACATTGTTTTATTGTGATAAGTGATACGATTAGGTGAAAATGGCGCAATGTTTGGCTCCTTTAGTGCAATGGCAGATGAGATCAACAAAGAAGCAAAGCAAGAAAGGAGCACTCAAAAGCACTACAAAGTTTAGAATATGTGCTTCAGCTGGAACCATCAACAAGGTCGAAGACCTACTAAACTTGGATGTAACTCCTAACACCGACAAGATCATTGTTGAATACATTTGGTAAAAATACTCTTCATTCTATAAACAAGGAAATTTTTTGTTCACACATAGATATATTTTAACTATTTTGTATGACTTTTTAAACATGATTGTAGGTGCCGGGATAGATGTGGGCAGCAAATCAAGGGTATACTTGCTTTTAGTGCACTGATTGTTTTCTTTAATCATCTATTATGTTGTAACAAGGAAAGTCATATAATTTTTAATCTATCTTTTATAGACTATCTAAAAACCAGGAGCATCCTTCTGAGCTTCCTAAGTGGAACTACAATGGATCAAGTACCGGAAAAGCACCAGGAGAAGATAGCGAAGTTAATCCTATAGTAAGTTTTATATGTAAATAGTCATAAGTCTTACCTTTTTTAGTCAAGTTGCCTGTCACATATGAGTAGCACTAATAAGTCACAATTTTTTATATATATTCTATTGTAAGATTTAATGATTTTATTAACAGGTATAGTGATGAATACAAAGTTTTTATATAATTTTAAATTTTTGATTATCAAAGAAAATGATTTGGATGTTGTAGTTTTGTGATTGGGAACACTAAAGATGTTTTTTTTAATCTATTTCTTAGTGGATTCTTGATTGAAACGACTGTTTTTATGGTACTAATTATACTAAGTTCTAATTTTGTACATAACTGGATTAGTGTTTTTGTTTTATGAATTAAACATGGTTTTCATCTTTTTTATTCTAATGGATTCATGAATGTTTGATGGTTTTATTTATGCTATGACTAAACAAGTATCGTTTAGTAATAGGTGTTTCATGAAGTTGTTCATCAAGTGTCTGATGAAATGTATATGACAAAAATATAAAAGGTTTTGTGAACATTTATGTTTTAGTTTTGTAAAGAGTGTTAATATCATCTGATTACTTATTCTTTGACATTGTTATGCAGGCTTTATTGTATCTTTATGATCCTTTTTCGGGTATCGTTAAATCAACCATAACGCGAATGGTAATTCAATTTAGTATTTTAGGTTTTTGGATTATACAATGTAATTATAGATAAGACAAACTATTTATATAATGTTATTACAAATTAGATAAACTATTTTAGCTATTAATTACCTTGACCTATGTTGACTGGACCTTGATTATAACTTAATTGACGTCTTCATGATATGTAAAAAAAGTTGGTTTATGTGCGTAATAGCTCTTGCTCTTGAGTAGGCACTCTTGTCTTAGAAACGTGCATTTGCAACTTCTCATTTCATGAAAAAATCACTTTTTTGTTACTTTTATCCTCCTCCTATAGTTGAAACAAAAGTATCCACCCAAAATTTTATCATGCTTTTATGATAGTTTTCCGTTTATCCTATATAGCTAATTAAGTGATCAGCGTGAAAATTGATGACAATGATCTTTCTCTACTAGGACGACCAAAAAAAGTTTATATTCATCACTCTTTTATTTCTTAGTATTCATCGTATTAGGCGACTATGATATTCAATATTCTCTTACCTCTCTTTTTTGTTTATGATAGTTAAAAGTTATATTAGGTTACATCAATACATATACGTGTTTTATGGTGTAGGTCAGTTGCTACATCAACAAGAAAGTGACTTTAAGAAGATTATATGGGAGCACTTGAAAAAAGAGTATATGCAGGTAATTAATGTATTTCTTGCGGAAGAACATATAGGTTGTGCTACATTTTTAAAGTTGTACTTAACAAGTAAAATTGGTTTTACAGGACGAGCTGCAAAAGTAGCCGTACTTAAGAACTACTCCCTCCGTCTCATATTAAGTGTCCACTTTCAAAATGTACAAAGTTTTAAAAGATTCCACTAACTACACTCTCCACCAATCAAATATCATTTTTATCCACTAAAGTCTCATCTCATTGGTTGGAATACAGTATAGATACTTAATTTGGGACATCCAAAGATTCCATTGTGGAAACTTAATATGGGACGGAGGGAATAAAATGGTTAAGATTACAAATGGTTTGGTGATTGAGTCAGGAACCTACTCTATTCACGACCACCATAAGCCATTATCCTTTCCAAGGTGAGTTGGATGTACTACTACTCCCTGATCTAAACTTTGTTTTGGTATCAAGTTTGATGATAAAATAATTTGCAGATTAAAAAGGATAACATTAAGCAGCATGGAAGACCAGCTTGGTACTATGGTGTCAAACAATATGAAGAAAAATATTAGCTTTATCTGGTACACCCGGTTTTCTCACATGGGCAACTTTATGTGGCCGTTTCATGAGTAAAGAGCAAAAAAGGTCTTAAGGTGTTGTGTTGTGACAAATATGGTAATTACACCAATACTACAACAAACGTTGTGTATCAAGAGGTGCTTCATAGATTATGAAGTTTGTTTATATGTATGGTTTCAATTTTTTCAATAATATTTTTATTGCCAGACGTGATGTTACAATTATTATTTATAAGAGTTTTGTTTTATGTTTTTTGTACCGATATCTTAAAAACTATACTACTAATTTTTATCTTGAAGATATCTAAAAGGTAGCCGCCAATGGGCGGGCCTGGAGCTAGTCCTATATAAAGAAGCATTTTATAAGAAGAGTTAGGATCAAATAAGAAGTAAAATTAAAATGATGAGGCTGAGAAGAAATCACAACCACACATTTCAGAGGCACTGGATCAAATTAGATGCATTTTCCCTTAAAATTTTCTCTCTAATTTGAAATGTATGGCTATATCTTATTCTTCTAATTTTAGTTTTTCTTCTCACCGGATCTCTTCCATTTATAAGAAATAGTTTGGTGGTAGAAACGACCTCATGTGGACAAACCGGCTGAATTAGCTAGTCATTTGTTAGGCGTATTTGGCGATTTAAGCCAAATTATTATCATTTGTTTCTCTAAGATCAAAACATATAACTCCGAACGATTTAAGTTCAGAAAGAAATTATCTGTGACAATCGGTAATTTCGGGAGCTAATTTTAATATCGCATTACGTTTAGAAACATATATATAATTATTAAGAGCCGTGTTTGTGAAGTTTTTGGAATTTATTTGGATTATTGGAAATGTTATTTGGAGTTATGGTTGTGTGATGAGTGAAGTTTCCGTATACCTCAAGTTGAGCACTACGCGATTTGGCACAATATAAACCTAATAATACGTTTAACAAGTTAATTTTAGCGTCTTTAGCAAAGATATACATATTTATAGTCATTTTTCGAGGAAAAATGATTTTAAAACTAATGGTGCAAGTTAAAAGGTCTCGAGAAAATTTGATAAGGCTTAAATGAGCCTCGGGAATTAGTAATGAAAAGATTAACAACTTGATACTTAGGCCCCTTGCCCGAATTACATGTTTGGTCCTTGTAGTTTGTAGGGTTGACATTAATGGCACAAGAGGGGTATAAAAACCCCATTATAATAATTTAGGGTTCATTTCCCTCCTCCTCTTTGCTCTAGCCGTCGTCACCCCCTATAGCACCACCTTCGGCCACCTTTAGTACACCACACCGCCACCACACAACACCACCTCTCGATCTCCTTCGTTCGTTTAGCAACCACACGCGCCCAAAACCCCTTCCACCATCACCTTGTACGCGCCACCACCACCATTATTAGTGAAGAACCGTGTAGATCCGACTAGATCCGAGGAAGAAAAGGTAAGACCACCATGTATTCACCTTCGTGTGACACGGTGGCGTGTCCAAAACTCGTTTAACGAATGGTTTTGTTTAATAACGTTTGGGAATGGGTGGGAATAACATATTTTGTGAGTTAAAAATTTATAAAAACACTTGGTATCATCATTTTGGTCGAGTCTGGTGTCGAGTAGAGTGGTGCCGTGAGCATAAGCTCACGGCCAAAGCCTTATGGTTGCGTATTGGGTCTTGTCGAGTCGTTGGTAACCCATTTCGAGCTTGATGTCATTTTTGGTACTAGGATTTAGGTTAGTTTTGGTTTTGAAGTGGATATGGTTGTGTTTGGTTTGTGGCCGAGACCTCATAAGGGTCCGTTTGGTTTGTTTTTGCATACCATGGTTCGAAGCCGAGACCACCATGGTCTCGGAATGGTTATATTATTATGTTGTTGTGGTTGAGTTTTGAAACATGGATTTGAGTTTGAATTATGATGTTATCAAGCCGTAGGAATTAGGGCCGATTGAGGTTGATCGATATTGTTGAACTTGGTTTAATATTGTGGGCTTGAAATAATATTTTTGATGTTTTGAGCGATGTCGAGTGCCATCGAGACTTTGTAGTCTCGGCGTGGTCTCGACAAGCCGAAAATGGATATTAGACTTGTTATAGACATATGGACTATTTGGTTGACTTATTGACCCGAGAATTATATTGTTAGTGCAAGTAGTCTCGTTGGGGAGATTGTTAGTGCAAGCAGTTTTGTTTGTTTTGATTGATGACAAACATGTAACTTGATACATAACGTAAAATGTACAAGTTACTTGTAATCATATCTTGTCTCAACATACATTCAACACCTCTCGAGTCCTCGTATGATACAACACAGGTTCGTACATGTTTGTTATGTGGCATTATGATCAAACCCTTAACAAACCATTTAGAATGTTTAAAATATGGCTAGGTCATTAAGTATTTTAAAAGGCTAACAATTCTACTTAGAACCTCATTTCACATTCTGCATATACAAGTACTTTTACTTGTACATCATGTTTCCTAAGATTAATAGGATATGTACACTTTAGGTGTCAAACTAACATGATACATATTGGTAAACATATATTAGTTAAGCTAGTATATACATAGGACATACATATATACATTTAGATTATTTACATTTTAAGAATTAAAATGAAAATATGTTCATGACATCATTGCATACCTCATTAGGAAATATTTAGATATCTTAGTTGACTTTACAATATATTTTGGAAAGATCTTGAAGAAAAGGAGTTGACTTTGTAAGATCTTGACAAGACTAGACAAGATATGGTAAGATTTGTAAAGCTCATGACATCATTGCATACCTCATTAGGAAATCTTTAGATATCTTAGTTGACTTTACAATATATTTTGGAAAGATCTTGAAGCAAAGGAGTTGACTTTGTAAGATCTTGACAAGAATAAATGGTAAACCATGTAGAATCATACATTAATCACCCATTTCATAATGATCATAATGTTACTAACTTTCATTATGTTGTAAGCATACACTCGTAATGATCCTGTGAAGCAAGCTCAGAGATCATGAGTCACAAGCATAGCATACTTCCTGATCCACCAAGAAGGTTAGAAGATCTTGAAGTCATCATTCATCAAAGCATACTAACATATGAAGATTCAAGGGCACTTGACATCCTCAATGATTGAAGACTTCTTATTCAAGAAGTTCATGTAGATTTCACATACATATATGAAGATCCATCACAACAAGTTTAGGGAGCCTGTGATCTTCATCCATTGAAGACTTCCGATCAATGGAAGTTCATATAGATTAGGCATTCATATCCAGTGGACATTTATGTCATGGATCATAGCTGTAAACATCATTGCATCAAAATCTATATACCAAAATAGATTAGGTGGTTTATGTGTTTGTGTCATAAAATACAAGGTTTCTATGTTGGGCCATAAAACATATCAGGAGTGGCTATACCCTTGTAAAAGAACTCGACATCTAGCTTAGTGTCGGAAATTGTATAGGCGACTTCAGGTTTGTTCTACCTCGAACTAGAACCCGATATTTAGCTTTGTACCAGAAAAAGTGTAAGCGACGATTGTAAGGTTTTCTCCGCCGAGAAGGGAGCTTGTTGATCTAGTGAAGTAACTCTCTAGTTGGGTACTCAGGGAGTAGAGTAGGGCGGAGAGGAGCTTCATGACCGAACCACTATAAATCATCGTGTTCGGTTTGCGCTTTCTATTACTTATTGCTTTACTTTATTTTTGCATTATATGATTGCTTGTGTTGTGATTAGTTGATAATACTTGTGTGACAATTTGTTTAGTTTATAGTCATAAACTATACTTAACATCTTTCATATTAGAACAAGCCAAACTGGACATTTGATACAACAAGTTTTAAGTTTTTAAAACGGGAACGAATTCACCCCTCCTCTACGTTTTCACAATTGGTATCAGAGCCTCGTGGCTCTTATTTTCAAAACAAATGATTTTTAAAATAGAGTACGATCCATGTATCAAATTACCATTGAAGCGGAATATAATATGAAAAATGTTTCGCTAAGTATACTTAGAAATTTTGTTGTTAGATGTTTCGCTAAGTATACTTAAAATGTTTCGCTAAGACATCCTTGAAAAAATAAAAGAAAAGATTTCTTAAAAGGATTGAGTGTGCATAAAGCTAATTTACGAAAAACACGGGCTTTAAAGGAGCGTTTGGGATAACTATTAATTTAGTTGAAAAACCTCTTCGTAAATGTTTAGATAAGTCACATTAGTAGAAATAATGTTAAATAAGTATAGTGTAAGTTTACTATCTAATCTAGTAAGTCCCACACACTTTCTCTATGTCAAAATACTAGTTTTGTTGAATATGGTACAGAGACCCGCAAAACCTTTTTCTTCAAAGGACGGAACCCTTAAAATGGTTCCTTGAAATCCGTCTGTATAGTATGCAGTTTTTGTCCAACTTTAAAAATTCATAACTAATTAACCGTAAGTCCGTAGGAGTCGCGCCACCTATCATTTTGAAGGGAATTAAGTCTACTTTCATTTAAAAATAATCTCAAATCGTAAATCTAAATTGAAGTAGGTAAAAAAAATCAAATACTATAACTTGTTCAAAATATTAAGTTTCATTTTGACATAGTAACTTAAACTTTTGAGTCGGGAAATGTAAGTTGGTATCCTTTGAACATTGATATGATTTCTTTTGAAACTAAAGAATTTGGTTTATATAAAGGAAACAAATCAAGCTTGGTATACATCGTCATATTTAAACACAAAGTGACGAAAAGTATATTTTTTTATTATGCTATGTGACTACTTGTTCTAGTTGTTTACATACATGTTGTTTGCTTGTTGAATGTTGTGATTACATTTGTTTGTTTGTGATACATAAGTATCTTGCCATGATTTTCATTTGCTTGTTTATCAATTTCTTGTTTATGCACAATAGGACATTTGCTAGATCTTGTGCACTAAGTTGATAAACTATGTTTGTTTCATTTATAGACTTAGATATTTTTGTTTGCATATGTTATGTGAAAACCTTCCATAACTTACTTAGGAATGAGAACTAAGTAAAACTAGTTTAGTGTCTTGAAAAGTATTGTCTTGCACAAACTCTAGCTCAATTGTTAAAATGTGTAAACTTGTAGTATCTTTGAAAAAGGTGTTTGGTATATTTGTTTCTAATCATGATGTTTAATGTATTTGTCTTGTCATAGGATAGAAACTTATCTTTGAATGATCATGTGAACTAACCGTGACAATGCAGGATGATAACATTTTGATGTTATCAATTTTCCGTGTTTAAGTCACTGTTTGGCTTAGCTTCTATCAATGGTAAGTTTAAAATCGTCCGTTTGATCTCTATGTTACCATGTGTTAGAACCTGTGTTTTTGTTTTCAAACAATCACAACTAATTAATTACATATGATCTAGGATAATTTTCGGGATTTCAACGGGTTTCGGGTAGTTAGAAATGCCCTATGTAAACTTTTTTGGATCAGCGGAAATGACGGAACCATAAATATGGTTCCGCACGTTGAAACTTTTGGTGCCGCCAAAATATGTCCCACAGATTCCGCGAAACCAAAAACTGGGCTCCGTCTTTGTTGTCATTTGGTGCCGCAGACTAACAGCTAGATTTTTAAATTTTTGTTTAAATCCCGCACTCAAGATCACTCACCTTTATCACTAGGATTCCTTTCACTGATATTCACTCTTATTAGGATCAAGACATCACACTTGCATCAATAGGATAACCTTATCTAATCATACTTTCTAATTTCATGAAAATGCTCCAAGGTGCCTTTCTTCATAAAGGAAGGAACCCTGAAATTGGTTCCTTAATTCGTGGACCACTGAGTATTTGTGATCAGTACACATACTCAATGCATCTTCCTGTCCTTTACTCATCCATTAACTTGATTTGTAAATTGACGATTCCCTAACTAATCCAGACTCACTGTTGGCAAAAATATCATAGATCACAAGTTTTACTTATTACTATAGATATTGTCTTGCATCCACATATGTTACCTTACTTGGTTAACATGTCATCCTTCAAGACGATTAAGATTTACATCGAGTCATAACTCACACTTAAGTTATAGATGTATTATCGAGTCTTGCTATCCTTGAATGCTATCAAATCTAAACAAAGTAGGATTGACAACTTAAGTATTTCATCCAAAATATTCAAGTAAATTTGACTTACAATCGTAGTCATTAAAAGTCACATCCGAAAGAATCAACACTCAAGTATTTTAACAACATATGTTGAAACACTTATCCTATCACCCAAGTACACTTGTACCAACCTAAGGATCACAAGAATTAGTCTTTGTTGTCCATGAAACCTAAGTACTCCCATAGCACAACAAACCCCTCAACTCCACAATCCTTACCATCATTTGAATCCATTGAGTGCATTGCTCAAAAAGCCCTTTGTCCAAACACTCGTATCAAATCAAGTGTGCATTAAACAAATTCAACCATTGATATGTGTTAAATTACACATACCTTTTACCTAATAAAACGGACCAAATAGACCAAAAACTAACCAAATATGCCAAATATATTGTGTTTTTGTGTTTACGTATGTACAGGTATGGATATTGAGAAAAAAGACAAAAAGAAAGACAAAATAGACAAAAATCGAGCACGAGATTGGAAAGAGCACGAGATTACGGGATCAACGATAATTTTATTTGGAGCATCGAGGCAATAGACGAAAAATTAAAAGATAATGAAAGATAGCCCACCAAGCCCAATTAAATGAACTAAAGATGAGCAAGCCCACTTGATAAAAAATATATGACAGCCACAAGCCCAACAAATGAAGTCCTAGCCATGTGCCTTAATTAATTCGAAGAAAAGAAATGAGACCAGTGGCTGTTATACCTCATAGTGGGATAATGACAAAAGAATGAAATTGAAAAGCAATATTTAATTTCGCATGGCTTTCTCTTTTGTGGGAAATGACAACAGAAAGAAAAAAAAAAGTAGAGCAGATATTCATTGATGGCACGTTAAGACAACTTGGCCAAAATAATTCAAAGTGGCGCGTGAAGTTGTGCTGCTTCCCCCACTCTCGCTCCACCATCTTTTCCTCAGCCAATTACCAATTGCCACGTGTCCATGCAATAGCAAACAAATTGTCCACATTCAATGAATGGGAGCGTGTATGATGGCTATTTAAGCACCTGATTAGAGCAAAAATGGAGGCATTCAAGCATTGTTTTTCATAGATAGCATGCATTAAATGTTGTTCACACATTAACTCACACATTTTTTTCTTTATTTGTAGCATTTGTAGCAGTTCGTGTTTTTTAAAGAGTATTATTTAGTTTGAGCTCATTGTTAAGTGGTATTGTAATTTATTTTCTTAACTAGATTTTTCAAGAGTTTATTTTGTAACCAACATTTTATCAATCAATAAAGTTAATGTTGTCTTTTTTTTAACTTATTCCTTTTAGCTTATTATTTCTTATTCTAATCCTCTCTTTACTTTATTTTTCTTTATCTTTTCTTATCTATTAAGTTATATTAGCTTAATAGCTTATTGTAGCTTATTAGATTAGCTTATTAATTAGATCTAGTTAGTTTTATTAATTTTTTTTCATATAAATTTTGCAACTTTTTAAGTTTTTCTTGAACAATAAGCTATTTAATAGCTTATTCATTTAGATCTAGTCTTTAAACATACCCGACTCGCGTCTATTCTTTGTAGTGGGCAACTTAGCTTCGGGTGGACTTAGATCTAATAGTTTTTAGTTATAAAGTTTAAATCTTTTTAATTTTTAGATCACTTTTAGCTTATTTATATTTAGTAGCAGTGCTTATTATTGTTCACTAACCTTTGATAAAGTTTCATTTTTTTTCTTTGTTTCTCATCATCTCTACCACTAAGGCCGGAGCTTAAGGGTCTTTAAGCATTTTTTATACATAAAGTTTGAAACTTTAGTAATTTTTAAGCTTTTTAGTAAATAAAGTTTTAAACTTTATGTGGAAAACTAGAAGGGGGGGTTGAATAGTTTTACGTCTTTTTAATTTATTATAAAAACCTTTGTTTTATACTTTTAAAAAACTTTAGATTCTAGTTTGTTATGAAAAATAAAACTTAAATCTTATTATTAGTTATATATGTATTCTTTTAAATTGATTGTAAAAGTTTTGGTTTCTTGAATGGATTTTCAATTTGATCTTTATGTGAAGTCGACCTCTAATTAATACTAGCAATTATATAAGCCTATGTGTATGAAAGTAATGACGATGCAAGTAAAGAAATAAATAAGGTATGGAAAGATCTAACCAAGACACGAGAGATTTATAGTGGTTCGACTACAAGGACACCTTCCTTGCCCTACTCCACTCCCCGAGCACACCTTGCTCGAGAGTTTTCTTCACAACTTCAATAAGCTCCCTTATGGCGGAGAAAACCGTACACAACTTTGGCTTACACGGGTTTAACGACACAAAGCTAAATGTCGAGTTCTAATCGTAGCTAGAACCAATCTCACAACTTCACAACACAACTTCTACACGACTTAATCACGACTTCTTCACAACGGCTTCACGACTTCTTCACGACTTCTTCACGACTTCGACACGACCGCTACACAACCTCTATGATGCGGCTTCACGACTTCAACACTATGTCTTCATGACTTAAGACTTCACGACTTCAACATGACCGCTACACAACCTCTATGCTACGGCTTCACGACTTCAACACTAGCACTTCACGACTAGGACTTCACGGCTTCAACACGACCGCTACACAACTTCTATGCTACGGCTTCACGACTTCAATACTAGGACTTCACAACTTTAACACGACCGCTTCACAGCTTCTATGCTATGGCTTCATGACTTCAACACAAGGACTTCATGTCTTCTAAGCTACGGCTTCACAACTTCTACACCACGGCTTCACGACTTCTACATTTTGACCTCACAACTTCTATACCACAACTACTTATACAACATCTTCACTACTTACACACAACACTAATCTACAACACACACCTTACATACAAATGAATGAATGATTTACAAACTTTGTTAAACACACAACTTAAGTAACAAAATGATACTAAGTTGTAATACTTCTAATCTTGATTGATAGAAGTATTCTTCTTTTGCACTTGGATGGTGGAAGCTTGGATCACTTGGAAACCAATGCTTAAGATTACATGATCAAAGGTTTATTTAAGATATGAAATGAGATCTACAACAGAAAGTTTTAGTGCAAAAGGGCTGAGAAAAAATCCAGGAGAAGGCTTGTATTTATAGGGAAAAATCTGGACAGCTGGAGCCTACTGGAGCGGGGGCGGTCCCCTTAATAATTAAGGGGGCCGCCTAGTAAAATTAAGGGGGCCGCCCCTTCTGTCCGTTGGCCAATTTTGTCCTTTTGTGGGGAAGGTTTTTCTGAAACATTTTAACTGATTTTGGTTAAAAATTTGAATTCATATTTTTATAAAAGATTAAACATTTTTATTTAATGCCAAAAATGTTTTTCAAAAATATATAAAATGTTTTTGATGTTTTATAAAAAATCTAGTTTTTAAGAAAATGTTCCTTTGATCATATAATGCATTAAGCATTATTTCATTCATACCTTAAGTGATTTTAGTTGTAGAAGTGAATATTTACAACTAAGTACTTGTTTAATTTATAAGTTTATGTTTTAATGAGTTTACATTTTGTGATCATCAAAACATAGAGATATGAATAAATATTAATAATGTTTTTAGGCATTTATTTATGTCAACAATCTCCCCCTTTTTGATGATTACAAAACCTAAACTCATTAAACCAAAAAGTTTATTTTTGGACAAGTATTTAGTGAGTTTACATTCACTTCTCCCCCTTTTTGTAGAATCAAAAAGGTTAAGCCGACAAAATTCAAACGTGAAATTTGTCGGGACGAAAACTCCCCCTTGATGTGTACTCCCCCTCGTTTGGGGGTACCAAGGAATCGATATATGGAATACTTGCAAGAAAAATATTAGAAGCACAAGCATATATATAGCAAAAATAAGCATGCATATAAAGACATTCATTAAAAATGTTGTGTATCAATACACAACCATCCAAGATTATATTCAATCCTACATTAGCTAGTAAGTAATGCAATCTACATAATCATTCTAGGAGTACATGATCTTCCATGGGGCTTGCACACAAAATGGTTTGAAAAATTATTTTTGATTAAGCATTGCATATGCTTAATTTGGTGAGAATGAAGGTGGTGGTAGTGTAGTGGGTGAAAATGATGGAGGTTGTGGTTGATTTAGGTAAGGTTTGGGCTAGATAAAAGGGGTCGCAAGATGCAAAAGAAAACAGTAAATTTTACTGCCCAGATGGCCGGTCCCCTTAATTGTAGGCCGGCCCCCTTAAAATTAAGGGGACCGCCTAGGGAATTAAGGGGGCCGCCCATCTGGTGTTTTCCCAGGCGACCAAATTTGAAAAATTTCCAGAAAAGGGTCATTTTTAGGGTGTTTTTGCAGCAAGCTCCATTTGAATCATGTACATCAAGAATGATTAAATAGTGACATAAACATGTTAATTACGCATGCATACATTTAAAACATATTACGGAATAAGCATGTTATTAATCATCAAGCATGTATATATATCATGATATCAAGTATACAAGCAATAAGCATAACAATCATATATTAAAGACAAGAAATAAAGCATTCATTAGTTGAAAATAATTATGTTAAAAACATAATTATTGATACAACACATATTTTGCTTATAGCATGCAATAAGTAGAAAATTTTAAATTGCCTAAGAGATCCATTGGACTTGCTTGAGACATGAAAATTTGGATTATTTTAAGTTTGGGTGTATGGATGTTGGAGAGAGTGTTGATAGAGGAATTGGAGGTGGAGAGCTTGGACTTGACCATGTTGAATGAGGGTTTTGATGTTGTTCAAGTGGTGGTGTTGGATTAGATCTAGTGAGAAGATACTCAATCCAAGTGAGACGCTCATTTAAGGTGATGGTTTGATTTTGGAGAAAGATGCAACAAGGACTATTGTTGACATGTTTCTCAATTTGACTCAAGTGATGTGGTGATGATGGTAATGATGGTGAGATGGATGGTGATGATGGTAATGATGGTTTGACTTTGGAGAAAGATGCAACAAGGACAATTGTTGACATGTTTCTCAATTTGACTCAAGTGATGTGGTGATGATGGTGATATGGTGAGATGGATGGTGATGATGGTAATGATGGTTTGACTTTGGAGAAAGATGCAACAAGGACAATTGTTGACATGTTTCTCAATTTGACTCAAGTGATGTGGTGATGGTGGTAATGATGGTGATATGGATGGTGATGGGTTTAAGTTGCTTTGAGCAAGGTGCAAAGCAAGGAGAGCATTAAGCTCATGGGCTTCCTTGAGTTCTTCAATGAACTTCAAGTGTTGAGTGGAAGGTGATGATAATGGAGAGTGGTTGTTATTTGGTGGAAGTGGTGGTGACACTTTTGGTGGTGGAGACATTTGTGGATTTGGGTAAGTATGAGTGAATGAAGGTGGACATATGGATGATAGGTTATGTGTGTGAAAGGGTTCATTAGGATGAGGTTTAGGTGTTGGTTGAGTTTGAACAACATCATTTGTTGGGTTATGGCAAATGTCAAGCTTCCTCCTCCAAATGGGCATTTATGGTGTAGTGATGATGTGATTGTGGAAGGTAAATTTTGGAGGGTGGTTTGTGACAAAATGTGTTTGTGAATTTTGGGAGGTATAGGATAAAATGGGTTGAAAATTGAAAAAGAAATCAATAATCCGTCACTCCAGATGGCCGGTCCCCTTAAATAGGGGCCGGTCCCCTTAATTTTAAGGGGGCCGCCTGGGTATTTAAGGGGGCCGCCCATCTGCTGACTTCCAGATTACTGGAAATGGGTTTTTGGCATAAATTTGTAGAAAAGGTTGTGTTTTTGGGTTTAGTTTCAAGCAAGTCCAACTTCTTTCAAGGCAATTTAGGATTTAATAACTCATATATGCTAAGCATTCTAACATGCAAACTACTCATTAAGCATATAACATGTATATACATATATTAGACAAGAAGATAATACATAGCACCATGTAATTCATAGTATCATACTTAGGAAGATTAAAAGGCTAGTTAATTAATCCTAATGATTTATGTGCAAGGGAATGGGGAGTTGTGATAGCATGGACTTCTAGACTTGTACCAAGTGAGATCTTTAATAAGTAAACCATGATTTTTAATTTTTGATTTAGTTCACTTATAAGTGTCATATACACAAGTATATATGACATATATGAGATCACCAAGCATGATTTAAAGAAATGTTTTTGGCATTATTCAACAATGCTTGAAAGTAGGTTTTATGTGGATGTGAAAAATATATTAATGAAATAGTTTTGGCTTTATTTCAAAATGTTTTTATGAGGAAAGAAAACATATTTTTCCAATCTTTGGTTTTTGATAAACACGTAATTATAGACACAAGTTTGGAAGAAAGGTAGGATGGTGAAACATGTTTAATAGAAATGTGTCATAATCTTTTGAAAAATCATTTTTCCAAAATGTGAAGTTTTTGCAAATTTAAAAATAAGTCCCATTAATTATAGATTTAAAAAATAATGGTTTATAAAAGATCTCATGCTCAAGTCTATTGTCACATGCTACCTCTTTCTACATATCCTATGACATTTACACATGTATTATGACTAAATACAAAAATACATCATGTCAGAGTAGTTAGAGAAAAACAAAAGCTATTATAATGACAATGCATTCAATTAAACAAATAATTACGAAGGCATGCAGTCAAATCACATAGGAGCAAGTAAACATCTAGAAATTTTATATACGCAAGATGACATAAATCTAGGAATGAAAAGCTCTAGTGAAAAGCAAAGTTCATAACAGTAAACTATCGTTAGGTATATTTAGGAAGAATAATGTATTCAAGTTGGAGAATGAGTATGAGACTATTACTAGTGGTGCTCAATTCAGGCTAAACACGACCGTTTTTACGGGTTACACACACCCAACTTCTCACATAGAAGCAATTTAACCGTTAGGTCAAATTGAGTTTCTAGTCAATAGATTCTCCAGTAGTCATTCTCTTTTTAGAAGAAATTAAGTTCCTAAATTTACTTATCGAAGAGTACCAACTATGAAGATTGCTTGGTTCACTAACACTTAGGGGGGCTAACTAAAGGGTTTCTAGTTTATTAAGCCACAGAACGAATATAACTAAAGTGTAAAGGCAAAGCAACCTATCAGACTAAGCATATCCTAAGGCATTAATAAGATTATATGCATGAAGTAATTACTTATGAAATTTTAAATAGAGAACTTACCTCACGTCCTAGCTTTTCTTCGTAATGTCTCAGATGATGATCTTATTTAAACCGAAGTGGCTTGACCCGAACATGTCTTGTACGGATCATGATCTTCTCCTTCGTCTGTGTCACTTCATGATTTTGGATAGAGTTCACTTTGGAGTTGATTCATGTAGTCTTCATCGCTAACACCTACATTAACAACATTTGAACTAGTAGCACATGTATCTATTTTATCTAAAAGTTTATCTATTAAATTTCTAAAATAACTAATTCATGTACAAGATTAAAATCCTCATCTTTGGCTTGACATTTTTCTTGATGAAAGTTTTAGAAATTTTTCCAAATATCATTTGCCGTTTTACAGAAGAATATTCTTTCATATTCAACTTTCGGCAAGGTTTTATAAATAATTATTTTAGCTTTATTATTTATTTCATTCTTTGTTTTCAAATAATCAATTTGACTTTCAAAATCCGTTTTTGTTTGATTTTCAAAATATGTTTTTGTTTAACTTTCAAAATATGTTTTTGTTTGACTTTCAAACTCACCAATCGAAATGACATGCCAAAGATCTAGATCAATTGATTTCACATAAGTTTCAAATTTATTTTTCCATTCAAGAAAAGTATAGTTTTCAAATAGTGGTGGTTTTAGCAAAGATTCCCCTTCTAGATATTTTTCGAATTCCATAGATCGATTCAAGTTTTAAAATACAGTATATTTTAAAAATCTTGATTGACGTGGCTCTTGATACCAATTGTGGAAAACTAGAAGGGGGGTTGAATAGTTTTACGTCTTTTAAATTTATTATAAAAACCTTTGTTTTATACTTTTAAAAAACTTTAGATTCTAGTTTGTTATGAAAAATAAAACTTAAATCTTATTATTAGTTATATATGTATTCTTTTAAATTGATTGTAAAAGTTTTGGTTTCTTGAATGGATTTTCAATTTGATCTTTATGTGAAGTCGACCTCTAATTAATACTAGCAATTATATAAGCCTATGTGTATGAAAGTAATGACGATGCAAGTAAAGAAATAAATAAGGTATGGAAAGATCTAACCGAGACACGAGAGATTTATAGTGGTTCGGCTACAAGGACACTTTCCTTGCCCTACTCCACTCCCCGAGCACACCTTGCTCGAGAGTTTTCTTCACAACTTCAATAAGCTCCCTTATGGCGGAGAAAACCGTACACAACTTTGGCTTACACGGGTTTAACGACACAAAGCTAAATGTCGAGTTCTAATCGTAGCTAGAACCAATCTCATAACTTCACAACACAACTTCTACACGACTTAATCACGACTTCTTCACAACGGCTTCACGACTTCTTCACGACTTCGACACGACCGCTACACAACCTCTATGATGCGGCTTCACGACTTCAACACTATGTCTTCATGACTTAAGACTTCACGACTTCAACATGACCGCTACACAACCTCTATGCTACGGCTTCACGACTTCAAAACTAGGACTTCACGACTAGGACTTCATGGCTTCAACACGACCGCTACACAACTTCTATGCTACGGCTTCACGACTTCATCACTAGGACTTCACGACTAGGACTTCACAACTTTAACACGACCGCTTCACAGCTTCTATGCTATGGCTTCATGACTTCAACACAAGGACTTCATGTCTTCTAAGCTACGGCTTCACAACTTCTACACCACAGCTTCACGACTTCTACATTTTGACCTCACAACTTCTATACCACAACTACTTATACAACATCTTCACTACTTACACACAACACTAATCTACAACACACACCTTACATACAAATGAATGAATGATTTACAAACTTTGTTAAACACACAACTTAAGTAACAAAATGATACTAAGTTGTAATACTTCTAATCTTGATTGATAGAAGTATTCTTCTTTTGCACTTGGATGGTGGAAGCTTGGATCACTTGGAAACCAATGCTTAAGATTACATGATCAAAGGTTTATTTAAGATATGAAATGAGATCTACAACAGAAAGTTTTAGTGCAAAAGGGCTGAGAAAAAATCCAGGAGAAGGCTTGTATTTATAGGGAAAAATCTGGACAGCTGGAGCCTACTGGAGCGGGGGCGGTCCCCTTAAATAGGGGGCGGTCCCCTTAATAATTAAGGGGGCCGCCTAGTAAAATTAAGGGGGCCGCCCCTTCTGTCCGTTGGCCAATTTTGTCCTTTTGTGGGGAAGGTTTTTCTGAAACATTTTAACTGATTTTGGTTAAAAATTTGAATTCATATTTTTATAAAAGATTAAACATTTTTATTTAATGCCAAAAATGTTTTTCAAAAATATATTAAATGTTTTTGATGTTTTATAAAAAATCTAGTTTTTAAGAAAATGTTCCTTTGATCATATAATGCATTAAGCATTAGTTCATTCATACCTTAAGTGATTTTAGTTGTAGAAGTGAATATTTACAACTAAGTACTTGTTTAATTTATAAGTTTATGTTTTAATGAGTTTACATTTTGTGATCATCAAAACATAGAGATATGAATAAATATTGATAATGTTTTTAGGCATTTATTTATGTCAACACTTTACTTACTAATTAGTGGATAAGATTAATAAAGTTGTAGACTTTTGTGTTAATTAGTGCTTATTAGATCGGGTGGTTTTATTCCTCTCGTTTCTTCATCCGGGTTCTACTTTCTTTGTTTTTAAATCTTTAGTAGTTATTAATTTTAGTAAAATAATTATGTTTATGGAAATATTTGCTATGTGTTTGTTTTGCTTAACAAATATATATTTTTATCATACATTTCCTATTTGCTTGCTTAGTATAATCTAGTTTATTATTTTTAGTTGTTATCGTTAACTTTAGATTATTTACTTACTACTAGTTTTATTATTTAGCATAATTTAGTTGTTATCCTATATTTCTAGGATTAGTTTCCTTCGTTTTGACGTTTTAGGCTCGGGATTAGCCCGGTTTAAGCGTATTTTTAGTTTTTATTTCATTTCTACTTATTTGTGCTTTACATTATTGTTTTAATTGCGTATTTAGTTTATTTTAGTTTATGCTTTCCAATTGTAGTTTTAAAATCCAAAATCTCACTTATTTCACTATTCACGACATGTTTCACGAATTAAAAATCACAAAATTCCATTCATTCCTTCGTTGGGAAAACGACCCGGGTTACACATATTTCCTTTGTGTTTCCTTTGGAGAAATATATACTATAATTGATGAATCAATTTTTGGCGCCGCTGCCGGGGAAGGTTTGAAGTGAGTTTTTGATTCCCGTTCATCGATTCATCTTTTGAAGACCCTACCCAGTGAAGTTATCATTTTCTCTCGTAAATATTTTCTTAATAAAAATAAAAATAAAAAGATTTAAAAAACCACTAACACTTTTCCTAAAGTGTTTGCAATACAAAAAAAATTATAAAACAACAAAAGAAATCGTGTAGTTAATTGTTTCGGATTACTTTTTGACTACGACCTATACAAGGGGTTTAAGGAGGTTTTGACATTAAATTGCAAACCGAAAAGAGATCCATTCTTGTCTTCCGCCACTCTGCGAGTAGTCTAAAAGGAAACGAAATTGGTTGACGAATCGATTGCAAAAATATTGTTTTTCAAGATTTTCTTAAATATAAAAATCCAAAAAGATTTTCTTTTCAAAATTTATTTTCCTATTTCTTTTATGTTTTTCAAAATGTTTCTAAATTATAAAATCCCAAAAATAATCTTCTCATTCCTTTTACCCATTTAATTCTTTTATGTCTTCATCTTACCATTATGGTTGTGAATGGTGTGGAGGTCCTCCAAATGGTGGAAACTGCCCCGGTTGTAACATTATGGATTCGGGAAACGTGTTTGTCTATGACCAAAATCCCTATTTTTACAATGAAACACCCGACTTTTTCAACCAGCCCCAACACCATGAGATGGAAACATATTCTTTTGAATATTGTGGAAGTTGTCCTTATCCGGAACTTGATTGTCGAACGGGAGACATGCTTGTCTATGAGCAAAATCCTTATAACAATCAGACATCATCCGGATTTGACCATCCTTCACAATACAAAACCCCTCAGCAGCTTCTTCAAAACGAGTTAACTAGAGCTGAATTGATTACTAAAATGATTATTGCTCAAAATCAACTCAACACGAAATTTCAAACTGAAATAGACGAACTTAAGGAGATGATTCTTAGAAAACAAGATCATCCCATTGACTTATCATACTCAGAAGAGAGTGATGAGGAGGAAGAAGAGAACTCAAATATCAATCCTCTTACTAAAGATCCATCATATACCTTTTTAATGGGGGTCAAAATCAATCCTCTTAAGGAAATTGATGACCTTGTTCCAATCCCAATGGTATCCGAGGAACCTTGCAATCTTCCTGATTCTACTTCCCACACATTCGATATGACTATCACAAATCCTTTGTTTGATTTTGATTCTGAATTTACTCTAATTTCAGACAATCAAATTTTTGAAAGTGATGAGTCAGATATGGAGACAATAATGGACGAGGTACAAACATTTAGCATACAAAGTACAGCACATGTCCCACCTCCGTATATCCTTCCAGAGCCCAAGCTCAAAGACGTACTTCATAAAAGTAATTCTCTTCTTGAGGAGTTCGCCGATGAACTCACTTACATTGATCCCATCCCACCGGGGGATGATGATAAAAACTTTGATTTTGAGTCAGATATGAGAGAATTGGAATTTTTGATAAGTCATGATCCGTCAACTAATTGTGCCTCTAGTCTGGGGGAGTTCGCCGATGAGCTGTCTCACATCATATCTCCGCCAGATTATGATTACTCTAAGGACTCGGAGTGAGACGTGATCTATAGTGAGCAATTGCTTATTAAAGACACTATCCTAAATCTCCCTCTTGAGATACTTCTAGATCGTGATTTTAAAAGCTTAAATGACAAATCTGATAATGATGATGATTATATCATAATTGTTATCGAGATCTTTCTACCTTTCTTCACTTATAAGGTTGCTTGTTCTTTCCTTCACTCGTTCGGGAGTGAAGACACAATTTTTGACCTCGGCATCTCCATTTATCATCCTTTTGATCCGGGTATACCTCATCGGAGTGGAACTTTCAAAAACTTCAACGTTTATCCAAACATATTGAAAGTCCGATGGAGATTTTCTCTTCCACATGCTTCCCCAAGAACAAATGAATTCGGGGCTAGTCAAGCTAACGACTCGATCATAAACAAGCGCTTCGTGGGTGGCAACCTATGCTTATCCGTGTGTTTTGTATTTGTGAGCTAATAAGTGTAACGTGAGGAGTTCTATCTCTTCCATTTATTGTGTTTGGTGTCTTGTGCAGGATTTGCCCGACATATGAAGACTCTCGTGCTCATGGTTTTGTCTATCTCCGCTCGAGTCTCATCATACAGGAAATCTGATATCCTAAATCTTATCGACTAACGTTTATCTTTTGGCATAATTAATAAACGGCCTTAGATTTATGTAGGAGAACCCTTACCTTTAAGACATTGGGGACAATGTCTCGTTTTAGTCTGGGGGGGGGGGGGTCATCTTTCGATTTGATTTTTTCCTTGCATTTTTTTTGCCGTTTACTCTCGCAACCCCGTTTTTCACCAAAAATTAAAAAAAAAAATGAAAAAAAAGTGAAAAAAATGAGAAAAATTTAAAAATTTTTGCAAAAATATAATAAGAGTTTTGACACCTTGTTGACTTTCCGCTGGTGAGAGTAGGAATAAAATTTTTACTTGATCGGGCGTGTTGAGCTTTAGCTTGTCCCCTTAATCTCTTTAAATAAAAGTTGTGCTAGTCTTTTATACAAGGAGCTAGAAAATGCGAATTCTTTTTAAGAATTTGCAAGTTTCCATAATTGACTTTAAATATGAGCATCTTGATTTTATTTGACTAAGCGTTCGCGGATCTTTTTATTAAAGATTTTAAATTTGCGAAGAACGAGAAATGATAGAGTTAATTATAAGTTGTGATGCTAAACAAGGATTAGTTGGTTATCTTAAAGGCTCATCAATGTAATGTGTGGTTTTTCCTCCCAGAAGTTAAATTAGTGCTGTTTTCAAACTTTTGAACATAGAAATCGTTTTATTTTAAACTTTTATACAACTTTGATATAGAGTACAAGTTCAACTTTTTATTTAAATTTTTGAACAAGCATACTTTCTTAAAATCGGAATAATATTGAAAAAGAAAGTGAGTAAAATCACAAGTATGATGCAAGTATATATATATGTGTGAAAATGAAATGAATAAAAAAATGAATAAAAAAATAATGAAAAAAAAACTGAAAAATGAGAAATATGTGTTGCGTGAATCAAAATTTTGCTTATGAATAAATGTATGAAACATGCTTTTTCCTAAATTTAAAGCGGGAGTTGAACTAGTATTCGTCAATTTTGTGTTAAAGTTTAACGGGAATTTGGTAGATTGTTGATTTCAAAGACCCCGAAAGCTCCGATACTATTATCGAGGGTATAAAAACCTAGCCTCCTAAGCTTTGCTAAAAGGAAAAGCTGAGAAGAAAGTCGCTACATGGAGTGATCTCACCTTTGAGTTTCTAATCTCCAAATGATCGTCGGTTGTTGCCTGTTTAAGTATTTAATATTAACATAGCGGGAATTTTAGAAATCTTTGAAATCGAAATCCCGCTGATTCCGGTACTATTCTCTGTGAGGTGTCAAAAGCCTGGTCACCTAAAGCCAACTGGTTTGGGATGTGCCGAGAAGAAAGCCGCTACATGGAAAAGGCCTTTTTGATCCTTAGATTTTGATGTTCCCGGTAAATTAGTATTTGACTTAAATAAATAACAACCATAATAATTTCGATTTCTGTGATCAAACTTTTGAAAATGAGCACACTTACCGAACTTATAGAATAATTGGGGAGTGAAAAGTTTACAAGTTACATACATGAGTAGCGTTAACATCTTAACTTGTATTTAACAATGATTTCGTTTTTAAGCTTGGTTTGGGGACTTGTGAAAAATCAGGGACGATGAATTTTATCCGTATGGTCGCTTCTTCATGAGTTTTGCTTCCTACTCCGTGATCCTAAAAGTTATTGTGAAATAATGAAAGTCAACATCCCGTCACAAGAAAAAGAGAAAAATACAAAAATAGTATAAGTATGAATAAATTGGAAAAACGGGGCGTTTTTAGAACTTTTGATTTCTTAATCTCTTTTGAATATTTTCTACTTTTCAAAGTTAGTAAAAAGAGGTTGGAAATTGTTGGTGTCAAAAGCGTGAGTTAATGACATTGCGTGAGGATACAGCAATACCTTAGTCTGGGGGATTTTGATATGTGTTAAATTGCACATACCTTTTACCTAATAAAACGGACCAAATAGACAAAAAACTAACCAAATATGCCAAATATATTGTGTTTTTGTGTTTATGTATGTGCAGGTACGGATATTGAGAAAAAAGACAAAAAGAAAGACAAAATAGACAAAAACCGAGCACGAGATTGGAAATAGCACGAGATTACAGGATCAACGATAATTTTATTTGGAGCATCGAGGCAATAGACGAAAAATTAAAAGATAATGAAAGATAGCCCACCAAGCCCAATTAAATGAACTAAAGATGAGGAAGCCCACTTGATAAAAAAAATATATGACAGCCACAAGCCCAACAAATGAAGTCCTAGCCATGTGCCTTAATTAATTCGAAGAAAAGAAATGAGACCAGTGGTTGTTATACCTCATAGTGGGATAATGACAAAAGAATGAAATTGAAAAGCAATATTTAATTCCGCATGGCTTTCTCTTTTGTGGGAAATGACAACAGAAAGAAAAAAAAAGAAGTAGAGCAGATATTCATTGATGGCACGTTAATTAAGACAACTTGGCCAAAATAATTCAAAGTGGCGCGTGAAGTTGTGCTGCTTCCCCCACTCTCGCTCCACCATCTTTTCCTCAGCCAATTACCAATTGCCACGTGTCCATGCTATAGCAAACAAATTGTCCACATTCAATGAATGGGAGCATGTATGATGGCTATTTAAACACCTGATCAGAGCAAAAATGGAGGCATTCAAGCATTATTTTTCATAGATAGCATGCATTAAATGTTGTTCACACATTAACTCATACATTTTTTCTTTATTTGTAGCATTTGCAGCAGTTCGTTTTTTTTAAAGAGTATTATTTAGTTTGAGCTCATTGTTAAGTGGTATTGTAATTTATTTTTTTAACTATCTTTTTCAAGAGTTTATTTTGTAACCAACTTTTTATCAATCAATAAAGTTAATGTTGTCTTTTTTTTAACTTATTCCTTTTAGCTTATTATTTCTTATTCTAATCCTCTCTTTACTTTATTTTTCTTTATCTTTTCTTATCTATTAAGTTATATTAGCTTAATAGCTTATTGTAGCTTATTAGATTAGCTTATTAATTAGATCTAGTTAGTTTTATTAATTTTGTTCATATAAAGTTTGCAACTTTTTAAGTTTTTCTTGAACAATAAGCTATTTAATAGCTTGTTCATTTAGATCTAGTCTTTAAACATACCCAACTCGCGTCTATTCTTTGTAGTGGGCAACTTAGCTTCGGGTGGACTTAGATCTAATAGTTTTTAGTTATAAAGTTTAAATCTTTTTAATTTTTAGATCACTTTTAGGTTATTTATATTTAGTAGCAGTGCTTATTATTGTTCACTAACCTTTGATAAAGTTTGTATTTTTTTTTCTTTGTTTCTCATCATCTCTACCGCTAAGGCCGGAGCTTAAGGGTCTTTAAGCCTTTTTTATACATAAAGTTTGAAACTTTAGTAATTTTTAAGCTTTTTAGTAAATAAAGTTTTAAACTTTACTTACTTATTAGTGGATTAGATTAATAAAGTTGTAAACTTTTGTGTTAATTAATGCTTATTAGATCGGGTGGTTTTATTCCTCTCGTTTCTTCATCCGGGTTCTACTTTCTTTGCTTTTTAAATCTTTAGTAGTTATTAATTTTAGTATAATAATTATGTTTATGGAAATATTTGCTATGTGTTTGTTTTGCTTAACAAATATATATTTTTATCATACATTTCTTATTTGCTTGCTTAGTATAATCTAGTTTATTATTTTTAGTTGTTATCGTTAACTTTAGATTATTTACTTACTACTAGTTTTATTATTTAGCATAATTTAGTTGTTATCCTATATTTCTAGGATTAGTTTCCTTCGTTTTGACGTTTTAGGCTCGGGATTAGCCCGGTTTAAGCGTATTTTTAGTTTTTATTTCATTTCTGCTTATTTGTGCTTTACATTATTGTTTTAATTGCGTATTTAGTTTATTTTAGTTTATGCTTTCCAATTGTAGTTTTAAAATCCAAAATCTCACTTATTTCACTATTCACGACATGTTTCACGAATTAAAAATCACAAAATTCCATTCATTCCTTCGTTGGGAAAACGACCCGGGTTACACATATTTCCTTTGTGTTTCCTTTGGAGAAATATATACTATAATTGATGAATCAATTTTTTGGCGCCGCTGCCGGGGAAGGTTTGAAGTGATCTTTTGATTCCCGTTCATCGATTCGTCTTTTGAAGACCCTATCCCGTGAAGTTATCGTTTTCTCTCGTAAATAATTTCTTAATAAAAATAAAAATAAAAAGATTTAAAAAACCACTAACACTTTTCCTAAAGTGTTTGCAATACCAAAAAATATATAAAACAACAAAAGAAATCGTGTAGTTAATTGTTTCGGATTGCTTTTTGACTACGACCTATACAAGGGGTTTAAGGAGGTTTTGACATTAAATTGCAAACCGAAAAGAGATCCATTCTTCTCTTCCGCCACTCTGCGAGTAGTCTAAAAGGAAACGAAATTGGTTGACGAATCGATTGCAAAAATATTGTATTTCAAGATTTTCTTAAATATAAAAATCCCAAAAGATTTTCTTTTCAAAATTTATTTTCCTATTTCTTTTATGTTTTTCAAAATGTTTCTAAATTATAAAATCCCAAAAATAATCTTCTCATTCCTTTTACCCATTTAATTCTTTTATGTCTTCATCTTACCATTATGGTTGCGAATGGTGTGGAGGTCCTCCAAATGGTGGAAACTGCCCCGGTTGTAACATTATGGATTCGGGAAACGTGTTTGTCTATGAACAAAATCCCTATTTTTACAATGAAACACCTGACTTTTTCAACCAGCCCCAACACCATGAGATGAAAACATATTCTTTTGAATATTGTGGAAGTTGTCCTTATCTGGAACTTGATTGTCGAACGGGAGACATGCTTGTCTATGAGCAAAATCCTTATAACAATCAGACATCATCCGGATTTGACCAACCTTCACAATACACAACCCCTCAGCACCTTCTTCAAAACGAGTTAACTAGAGCTGAATTGATTACTAAAATGATTATTGCTCAAAATCAACTCAACACGAACTTTCAAACTGAAATAGACGAACTTAAGGAGATGATTCTTAGAAAACAAGATCATCCGATTGACTTATCATACTCAGAAGAGAGTGATGAGCAGGAAGAAGAGAACTCAAATATCAATCCTCTTACTGAAGATCCTTCAGATACCTTTTTAATGGGGGTCAAAATCAATCCTCTTAAGGAAATTGATGACCTTGTTCCAATCCCAATGGTATCCGAGGAACCTTGGGATCTTCCTGATTCTACTTCCCACACATTCGATATGACTATCACAAATCCTTTGATTGATTTTGATTCTGAATTTACTCTAATTTCAGACAATCAAATTTTTGAAAGTGATGAGTCAGATATTGAGACAATAATGGACGAGGTGCAAACTTTTAGCATACAAAGTACAGCACATGTCCCACCTCCGTATATCCTTCCAGAGCCCAAGCTCAAAGACGTACTTCATAAAAGTAATTCTCTTCTTGAGGAGTTCGCCGATGAACTCACTCACATTGATCCCATCCCACCGGGGGATGATGATAAAAACTTCGATTTTGAGTCAGATATGAGAGAATTGGAATTTTTGTTAAGTCATGTTCCGTCAACTAATTGTGCCTCTAGTCTGGGGTAGTTCGCCGATGAACTCTCTCACACCATATCTCCGCCAGAGTATGATTACTCTAAGGACTCAGAGGGAGACGTGATCTATAGTGAGCAATTGCTTATTAAAGACACTATCCTGAATCTCCCTCTTGAGATACTTCTAGATCATGATTTTAAAAGCTTAAATGACAAATCTGATAATGATGATAATTATATCATAATTGTTATCGGGATCTTTCTACCTTTCTTCACTTATAAGGTAGCTTGTCCTTTTCCTTCACTCGTTCAGGAGTGAAGACACAATTTTTGACCCCGGCATCTCCATTTATCATCCTTTTGATCCGGGTATACCTCATCGGAGTGGAACTTTCAAAAACTTCAACGTTTATCCAAACATATTGAAAGTCCGATGGAGATTTTCTCTTCCACATGCTTCCCCAAGAACAAATGAATTCGGGGCTAGTCAAGCTAACGACTCGATCATAAACAAGCGCTTCGTGGGTGGCAACCCATGCTTATCCGTGCGTTTTGTATTTGTGTGCTAATAAGTGTAACGTGAGGAGTTCTATTTCTTCCATTTCTTGTGTTTGGTGTCTTGTGCAGGATTTGCCCGACATGTGAAGACTCTCGTGCTCATGGTTTTGTCTATCTCCGCTCGAGTCTCATCATACAGGAAATCTGATATCCTAAATCTTATCGACTAACGTTTATCTTTTGGCATAATTAATAAACGGCCTTAGATTTATGTAGGAGAACCCTTACCTTTATGACATTGGGGACATTGTCTCGTTTTAGTCTAGGGGGGGTCATCTTTCGATTTAATTTTTGCCTTGCATTTTTTTTGCCGTTTACTCTCACAACCCCGTTTTTTCACCAAAAATAAAAAAAAAAATGAAAAAAAGTGAAAAAAATGAGAAAAATTTAAAAATTTTTGCAAAAATATAATAAGAGTTTTGACACCTTGTTGACTTTCCGCTGGTGAGAGTAGGAATAAAATTTTGACTTGATCGGGCGTGTTGAGCTCTAGCTTGTCCCCTTAACCTCTTTAAATAAAAGTTGTGCTAGTCTTTTATACAAGGAGCTAGAAAATGCGAATTCTTTTTAAGAATTTGTAAGTTTCCATAATTGACTTTAAATATGCGCATCTTGATTTTATTTGACTAAGCGTTCGCGGATCTTTTTATTAAAGATTTTAAATTTGCGAAGAACGAGAAATGATAGAGTTAATTATAAGTTGTGATGCTAAGAAATGATTAGTTGGTTATCTTAAAGGCCCATCAGTGTAATTTGTGGTTTTTCATCCCAGAAGCTAAATTAGTGCTGTTTTCAAACTTTTGAACTTAGAAATCGTTTTATTATAAACTTTTATACAACTTTGATATAGAGTACAAGTTCAACTTTTTATTTAAATTTTTGAACAAGCATACTTTCTTAAAATCGGAATAATATTGAAAAAGAAAGTGAGTAAAATCACAAGTATGATGCAAGTATATATATATGTGTGAAAATGAAATGAATAAAAAAATGAATAAAAAAATAATGAAAAAAAAAACTGAAAAATGAGAAATATGTGTTGCGTGAATCAAAATTTTGCTTATGAATAAATGTATGAAACATGCTTTTTCCTAAATTTAAAGCGGGAGTTGAACTAGTATTCGTCAATTTTGTGTTAAAGTTTAACGGGAATTTGGTAGATTGTTGATTTCAAAGACCCCGAAAGCTCCGATACTATTATCGAGGGTATAAAAACCTAGCCTCCTAAGCTTTGCTAAAAGGAAAAGCTGAGAAGAAAGTCGCTACATGGAGTGATCTCACCTTTGAGTTTCTAATCTCCAAATGATCGTCGGTTGTTGCCTGTTTAAGTATTTAATATTAACTTAGCGGGAATTTTAGAAATCTTTGAAATCGAAATCCCGCTGATTCTGGTACTATTCTCTGTGAGGTGTCAAAAGCCTGGTCACCTAAAGCCAACTGGTTTGGGATGTGCCGAGAAGAAAGCCGATACATGGAAAAGGCCTTTTTGATCCTTAGATTTTGAGGTTCCCGGTAAATTAGTATTTGACTTAAATAAATAACAACCATAATAATTTCTATTTCTGTGATCAAACTTTTGAAAATGAGCACACTTACCGAACTTATAGAATAATTGGGGAGTGAAAAGTTTACAAGTTACATACATGAGTAGCGTTAGCATCTTAACTTGTATTTAACAATGATTTCGTTTTTAAGCTTGGTTTGGGGACTTGTGAAAAATCAGGGACGATGAATTTTATCCGTATGGTCGCTTCTTCATGAGTTGTGCTTCCTACTCCGTGATCCTAAAAGTTATTGTGAAATAATGAAAGTCAACATCCCGTTACAAGAAAAAGAGAAAAATACAAAAATAGTATAAGTATGAATAAATTGGAAAAACGGGGCGTTTTTAGAACTTTTGATTTCTTAATCTCTTTTGAATATTTTGCTACTTCTCAAAGTTAGTAAAAAGAGGTTGAAAATTGTTGGTGTCAAAAGCGTGAGTTGATGACATTGCGTGAGAACACAACAATACCTTAGTCTAGGGGATTTTGATATGTGTTAAATTACACATACCTTTTACCTAATAAAACGGACCAAATAGACAAAAAACAAACCAAATATGCCAAATATATTGTGTTTTTGTGTTTATGTATGTGCAGGTACGGATATTGAGAAAAAAGACAAAAAGAAAGACAAAATAGACAAAAACCGAGCACGAGATTACGGGATCAACGATAATTTTATTTGGAGCATCGAGGCAATAGACGAAAAATTAAAAGATAATGAAAGATAGCCCACCAAGCCCAATTAAATGAACTAAAGATGGGTAAGCCCACTTGATAAAAAAAAAAATTGACAGCCCGTGAAGTTATCGTTTTCTCTCGTAAATAATTTCTTAATAAAAATAAAAATAAAAAGATTTAAAAAACCACTAACACTTTTCCTAAAGTGTTTGCAATACCAAAAAAAATATAAAACAACAAAAGAAATCGTGTAGTTAATTGTTTCGGATTGCTTTTTGACTACGACCTATACAAGGGGTTTAAGGAGGTTTTGACATTAAATTGAAAACCGAAAAGAGATCCATTCTTCTCTTCCGCCACTCTGCGAGTAGTCTAAAAGGAAACGAAATTGGTTGACGAATCGATTGCAAAAATATTGTATTTCAAGATTTTCTTAAATATAAAAATCCCAAAAGATTTTCTTTTCAAAATTTATTTTCCTATTTCTTTTATGTTTTTCAAAATGTTTCTAAATTATAAAATCCCAAAAATAATCTTCTCATTCCTTTTACCCATTTAATTCTTTTATGTCTTCATCTTACCATTATGGTTGTGAATGGTGTGGAGGTCCTCCAAATGGTGGAAACTGCCCCGGTTGTAACATTATGGATTCAGGAAACGGGTTTGTCTATGACCAAAATCCCTATTTCTACAATGAAACACCCGACTTTTTCAACCAGACCCAACACCATGAGATGGAAACATATTCTTTTGAATATTGTGGAAGTTGTCCTTATCCGGAACTTGATTGTTGAACGGGAGACATGCTTGTCTATGAGCAAAATCCTTATAACAATCAGACATCATCCGGATTTGACCAACCTTCACAATACACAACCCCTCAGCACCTTCTTCACAACCACTATAAATTATCATGTTCTGTTTACGCTTTCTTTTACTTATTGCTTTACTTTATGTTTGCATTATATGATTGCTTGTGTTGTGATTAGTTGATAATACTTGTGTGACAATTTGTTTAGTATATAGTCATAAACTATACTTAACATCTTTCGTATTAGAACAAGCCAAATTGGACATTTGATACAACAAGTTTTAAGTTTTTAAAACGGGAATGAATTCACGCCTGCTCTACGTTTTCACAATTGGTATCAGAGCCTCGTGGCTCTTATTTTCAAAACAAATGATTTTTAAAATAGAGTACGATCCATGTATCAAATTACCATTGAAGCGGAATATAATATGAAAAATATTTAGCTAAGTATACTTAGAAATTTTGTTGTTAGATGTTTCGCTAAGTATACTTAAAATGTTTCGCTATGACATCCTTGAAAAAATTAAAGAAAAGATTTCTTAAAAGGATTGAGTGTCAAATTGTGTGCATAAAGCTAATTTACGAAAAACACGGGCTTTAAAGGAGCGTTTGGGATAACTATTAATTTAGTTGAAAAATCTCTTCGTAAATATTTAGATAAGTCACATTAGTAGAAATAATGTTAAATAAGTATAGTGTAAGTTTACTATCTAATCTAGTAAGTCCCACACACTTTCTCTATGTCAAAATACTAGTTTTGTTGAATCTGGTACAGAGACCCGCGGAACCTTTTTCTTCAAAGGACGGAACCCTTAAAATGGTTCCTTGAAATCCGTCTGTATAGTATGCAATTTTTGTCCAACTTCAAAAATTCATAACTAATTAACCGTAAGTCCGTAGGAGTCGCGCCACCTATCATTTTGAAGGAAATTCAGTCTACTTTCATTTAAAAATAATGTCATATCCTAAATCTAAATCGAAGTAGGTAAAATAAATCAAATACTATAACTTGTTCAAAATATTAAGTTTCATTTTGACATAGTAACTTAAACTTTTGAGTCGGGAAATGTAAGTTGGTATCCTTTGAACATTGATATGATTTCTTTTGAAACTAAAGAATTTGGTTTATATAAAGGAAACAAATCAAGCTTGGTATACATCGTCATATTTAAACACAAAGTGACGAAAAGTATATTTTTTTATTATGCTATGTGACTACTTATTCTAGTTGATTACATACATGTTGTTTGCTTGTTGAATGTTGTGATTACATTTGTTTGTTTGTGATACATAAGTATCTTGCCATGATTTTCATTTGCTTGTTTATCAATTTCTTGTTTATGCACAATAGGACATTTGCTAGATCTTGTGCACTAAGTTGATAAACTGTGTTTGTTTCATTTATAGACTTAGATATTTTTGTTTGCATATGTTATGTGAAAACCTTCCATAACTTACTTAGGAATGAGAGCTAAGTAAAACTAGTTTAGTGTCTTGAAAAGTATTGTCTTGCACAAACTCTAGCTCAAGTGTTAAAATGTGTAAACTTGTAGTATCTTTGAAAAAGGTGTCTGGTATATTTGCTTCTAATCATGATGTTTAATGTATTTGTCTTGTCATAGGATAGAAACTTATCTTTGAATGATCATGTGAACTAACCGTGACAATGCAGGATGATAACATTTTGATGTTATCAATTTTCCGTGTTTAAGTCACTGTTTGGCTTAGCTTCCATTAATGGTAAGTTTAAAATCGTTCGTTTGATCTCTATGTTACCATGTGTTAGAACCTGTGTTTTTGTTTTCAAACAATCACAACTAATTAATTACATATGATCTAGGATAATTTTCAGGATTTCAACGGGTTTCGGGTAGTTAGAAATGCCCTATGTAAACTTTTTTGGATCAGCGGAAATGACGGAACCATAAATATGGTTCCGCATGTTGAAACTTTTGGTGCCACCAAAATATGTCCCACAGATTCCGCAGAACCAAAAACTGGGCTCCGTCTTTGTTGTCATTTGGTGCCGCAGACTAACAGCTAGATTTTTAAATTTTTGTTTAAATCCAGCACTCAAGATCACTCACCTTTATCACTAGGATTCCTTTCACTGATATTCACTCTTATTAGGATCAAGACATCACACTTGCATCAATAGGATAACCTTATCTAATCATACTTTCTAATTTCATGAAAATGCTCCAATGTGCCTTTCTTCATAAAGGAAAGAACCCTGAAATTGGTTCCTTAATCTGTGGACCACTGAGTATTTGTGATCAGTACACATACTCAATGCATCTTCCTGTCCTTTACTCATCCATTTACTTGATTTGTAAATTGACAATTCCCTAACTAACCCAGACTCACTGTTGGCAAAAATATCATAGATCACAAGTTTTACCTATTACTATAGATATTGTCTTGCATCCACATATGTTACCTTACTTGGTTAACATGTCATCCTTCAAGACGATTAAGATTTACATCGAGTCATAACTCACACTTAAGTTATAGATGTATTATCAAGTCTTGCTATCCTTGAATGCTATCAAATCTAAACAAAGTAGGATTGACAACTTAAGTATTCCATCCGAAATATTCAAGTAAATTTTACTTACAATCGTAGTCATTAAAAGTCACATCCGAAAGAATCAACACTCAAGTATTTTAACAACATATGTTGAAACACTTATCCTATCACCCAAGTACACTTGTACTTTCACCATCACCCCATCACATTCACATCTGTGATATGTCTCAGGCCTTAAGCCTCAAATCACATCACCCACTAGTCGTATCAACCTAAGGATCACAAGAATTAGTCTTTGTTGTCCATGAAACCTAAGTACTCCCATAGCACAACAAACCCCTCAACTCCACAATCCTTACCATCATTTGAATCCATTGAGTGCATTGCTCAAAAAGCCCTTTGTCCAAACACTCGTATCAAATCAAGTGTGCATTAAACAAATTCAACCATACTTTACCACCTATAGGATTAGAACCTTCACCATCAAATGAGCATGATGCTCACATTCAATGTTTATCATTGTTCACTAGGTTTAAGTAGTACAACTTTCACAAGTCATCAAAGTATTGGTAATACTTTGTAATCAAACCTCTGCATAAGTTTCATTAAACCTTAAATTAACATTTTAACAAAATATGTTAAAATGCAGTCTCAAAACCAACCTCATACAACTCAAGTAACAATGACTCTTGAGGAGTATACATAAGAAACTCAAGTGAATTCCTCTTGTTATCATCAAGTTTATTTAGGATAGGACTATCAAGTTCAAACACTTTGGATTCTTATCTTCATTTAGGAAAACATGATGTTTCGGAAAACATAATGTCTGAGAAATCATGCGTTTAGTTTTTCATCTTGTTAAAAGGATAATATATATCCTATGCATCATTCTCTTCTTGCAACATGAATGGTTATGTTAAAAGATATTTCATTACACCTCATCGGCTAAATGATCTTAAATAAACATCTACAAGTTCTATGAACTATCTTCCTCATTGAGCATGATAGCATTATCCCAAGAGATAATCTTACTTGTTGAAAGATACCATACATATCTATTTCCCTTCAAGCGTACATCATAACCAAACCTTGCTCAAACCTTGTGTATATACACATCTCTGGAGCATACACAAGATCTATTAAAGTTGGTAACTTTATTTAGATTCTTGTTCCAAAGAACTTTCTTGAGAACGTTCTTAACATAGTTCATTATCACACACAAAACACATTTCTTGGTCTTAGATGATCAAATCACTTTCATACTTAAACTCAACTTAAAGGATGTCACCCTTTAGATCATTCAACCTTAGATTCCAAACACAAAGATTAAAATCTGTTGACACATATTTGTCAAATTCCCGTGTATAACATGACATCTTCATCACTTTAGCTTTAATAGATATAGTTGAGTCTCATTAGGTCAAGTATTAATGAATTATCTTGTCTTAGGAATATTAATCAAACAAGTTGTAGATGTGATTCTTCTTAGTATAATCACTTGCATTACATATACATGTGTTGATTACATGTTATTTGTTTGATATGATTTAGTATCTTGACATTATCATTATTTGATAGTCAAATGTGTAAACCTTGGAAAGGTTTTGTCTGCATGCTTATATATGTTTCATGCTACTAGATGTTAACATGATGTGCATGATTCTTGTTATATGATATTTCACAAGATTAACATGGTTCTTGTTAACTCACAATATGTCATTTTTAATACATGGTATTAGATAGCTTTTGTCTTTAGTTGACATTCATTGAGCTTTTTCGCAGGATAGTCTAAAATGATGCATGCTCCAAAAATGTTAAAATGGTTTGCATGAATCTGTCGTCTCACTTCTTTTGTGACCTTGTCACACTATTTGTTTGCCATGTGTGCACCTATAATACATCTAAGTGCTTTTGGTAAGATAAACATTTAAAAGTCATTCTATTGTGTTAATTAATGAGTAAGTATGCTTAAGTAACTAAGCATTACATCAAAACAATTTCACAATGTAGTATCTCAATCATGTCATGCTCTCTTGCAATATGATTATTTCTCTTGATGCTATTTTGTAGCTCCTTGTCTAGTTGTTGAATATTTTTATTTGTTTTTATAAGATGTTATGATCATTGTCACATCTTTTTTCATTAGCATGTTTGTAGGTTGATAACAAATTACTTGTTATCTCTCTTTGTTATGTCTAATTTGCATAATTGTAATCCCTTTATTGCTACATATATTAGTAATATGTTTATGGGACCCATTCACCTGCATATTATTTTTAATAGGATTAAGTTTCAAAGGTTTAAAATTTGTGTTTGCGTATCTTTCAATCGAGCTCTTTCCAAACCACATTATTGCTTCCACTTTCCTAACAACATCTCCATCATCTTTTAGTTATAGCAATACACCTCCCATGAGGAAACCACATGCCTCGTCATGCGATCATCTCGCATTGATAGAGAAGAGCTACGTGACTTTAAGGATGAAGTTCTTTGTATGCTAACCAACATCCGCAAAAAGCATTGCTAAGCTCATCACTTGCATTGTCATTCTTCAGTCAATACATTACACATTATATTGGATATCCACCGATTAAGGGGGAGAGAAAATCATTCACATAATTGTCTTTTTGTATCTAAGAATACTTACTCATAGGTTTACACCATTCAATTATAATAAGCTCACTAAATCACAAGTGTTTCAACACATCATGTGTTTGACAAACCTCTTAAACGAGAAGCATTAAGTCTCCTTAGACTTTGACTAGGATTAGTGAAACCAAATCAGTAGTTATAAGTAAATAGACCTTAGCTTGAACCTTCATTTGATCAAAAACGACAAAACATGACCAAATCATTTCTAGTCCCACGGTACCTTTCGATAAGACGGATGAAACCAAAGTTTTGGTTCCGTCCAATCCGCAGGTACCTGGTTCAGTTTTTAACCATTTAAAACAAAGAACCCTCTCATAACCGAGTCTAGGATTTCCTTTCACAACTTCATTATCTAGAACATCTTCATTGTCTAGAACACTATCATAGGATCTCATCCTTTTTCATCTTTGATACATATCAAGCACGTCATTGTCAGTGCAAACGATTTATCAAAATCGTCATTCTCAACACGTTTGTCTAACCAACACTCTCGCATCTTATGATGTCATCCTTATATAGGTATCTAGTATTTCAAATTGTTGCATATGGAATTTTTCTTCCTAAGTGATCATTATCTTCACTTCATCTTAACTCCATTCAAGCATATATTATGGTACATTACATCATCTTTGGTAGATGATAATGTCATAACCTCAACCGTCTTAAATACTCTTATAGCATTTGCTGTACATTAGAGTTTCTGAATTCATTGCATTCCATTACATCGTTCACTAATCATCAACCCCATGGATTAGCGAAAAACTTACTAGTAAACCAACACCAACATTAGCACCACTCACTTTAAGCATTTCAACTTCACTTCATGTCTTCCTTTTAGGCATTGTTTTGTAGGATTTTATCATATTATATTCCTGTGATTGTAATTCTTATTAGAAGATTACACATTATGACATGGTTTGCTAATTGATCATAAGTTCTCTATCATAAGTTGATTGTGATTATATCTTTGATTTATTGCATCATATATATACATCTTATTTTTTGAGATGAAATATAGTGCACTAATCCTTTCATTGTAGGTTCATCATATACGCTCGATCGTATTTAGCATACTCATCATAGGATGAAGTTTGCATCAATTATTTTCCTTCTTTTATTGTAGTTGCTTCTTGACGTCCTCAAACCAGAAGGAATATCTGTCAAGCACTCATATTGCATCGTCTATACACTTGGTCGTATATGACAATTCTGTCTTAAGACATAGCTTCTAGTATACTAATTTTTTTTTGTAGGTTCATCTTGACGCCCTAGAGCAAGGGGAGCTTCCGTCAAGCACTTATAAAATGCATCATATACACACATTGTTCTACACTAACCTTTATTTTGTAGCATTCTTCATCCTTGCATCATATACATTGGTACCCTAGCAACGGGGAGTATTGATCAAGGGGGAGCTACAGTCAAGGGGGAGCATGCACGCATTCTTAATTATTCTCATTCTTCGACACACCTTTGTGTTTCGACAAAAAGGAGGAGATAGTCCAACATTTCTTACTTTCGTGTATCGTTGGCTATATGCATTTCAGTCATCATGCATTTTTCATATATTTTTTTTGCACAACACTAACCTTGATGTAGGTTAAGAGTCTTAATTTGATCCATGGATCCGCTAACAACCTAGGGGACGCAACAACCATAGGAGATTGGAGTAGTCTACTTAACTTCACTAGGGATGATGCAAGCTCGCCATTTCGGGGAGAAATGAAGTTACATGTTTGTCATCAATCAAAACAAACAAAACTGCTTGCACTAACAATCTTCCCAACGAGACTACTTGCACTAACAATCTCCCCCTTTTTGTCAACGTAAAATGTACAAGTTACTTGTAATCATATCTTGTCTCAACATACATTCAACACCTCTCGAGTCCTCGTATGATACAACACAGGTTCGTACATGTTTGTTATGTGGCATTATGATCAAACCCTTAACAAACCATTTAGAATGTTTAAAATACGGCTAGGTCATTAAGTATTTTAAAAGGCTAACTATTCTACTTAGAACCTCATTTCACATTCTGCATATACAAGTACTTTTACTTGTATATTATGTTTCCTAAGATTAATAGGATAGGTACACTTTAGGTGTCAAACTAACATGATACATATTGGTAAACATATATTAGCTAAGCTAGTATATACATAGGACATACATATATACATTTACATTATTTACATTTTAAGAATTAAAATGGAAATATGTTCATGACATCATTGCATACCTCATTAGGAAATCTTTAGATATCTTAGTTGACTTTACAATATATTTTGAAAAGATCTTGAAGCAAAGGAGTTGACTTTCTAAGATCTTGACAAGACTAGACAAGATATGGTAAGATTTGTAAAGCTCATGACATCATTGCATGCCTCATTAGGAAATCTTTAGATATCTTAGTTGACTTTACAATATATTTTGGAAAGATCTTGAAACAAAGGAGTTGACTTTGTAAGATCTTGACAAGAATAGACAAGATATGGTAAGATTTGTAAAGCTCTTAGCTGTCATGTTCCCACGGAACCAAACAGCAAAGGGGACGGACCCCAGGATTTGGGTCCGCCAAATCCGTGGCCTGTATGAACAGTTTTCCTATAAATAGTAGCCCATTGTTTACCCATTGTTTTTTTAAGCCACTAGAACACACATTTCGTCTACCCTTTGCATACATTTAGATCAGTAGTAAACCATGTAGAATCATACATTAATCACCCATTTTCTAATGATCATAATGTTACTAACTTTCATTATGTTGTAAGCATACACTCGTAATGATCCTGTGAAGCAAGCTCAGAGATCATGAGTCACAAGTATAGCATACTTCCTGATCCACCAAGAAGGTTAGAAGATCTTGAAGTCATCATTCATCAAAGCATACCAACATATGAAGATTTAAGGGCACTTGGCATCCTCAATGATTGAAGACTTCTTATTCAAGAAGTTCATGTAGATTTCACATACATATATGAAGATCGATCACAACAAGTTTAGGGAGCTTGTGATCTTCATCCATTGAAGGCTTCCGATCAATGGAAGTTCATATAGATTAGGCATTCATATCTAGTGGACATTTATGTCATGGATCATAGTTGTAAACATCATTGCATCAAAATCTAAACACCAAAATAGATTAGGTGGTTTATGTGTTTGTGCCATAAAACACAAGGTTTCTATGTTGGGCCATAAAACATATCGGGAGTGGTTGTACCCTTGTAAAAGAACTCGACATCTAGCTTAGTGTCGGAAATTGTATAGGCGACGTCAGGTTGGTTCTACCTTGAACTAGAACCCAGTATTTAGCATTGTACCGGAAAAAGTGTAAGCGACGATTTTAAGGTTTTCTCCGCCGAGAAGGGAGCTTGTTGATCTAGTGAAGTAACTCTCGAGTTGGGTACTCGGGGAGTGGAGTAGGGCGGAGAGGAGCTCCGTGACCGAACCACTATAAATCATCGTGTTCGGTTTGCGCTTTCTTTTACTTATTGCTTTACTTTATATTTGCATTATATGATTGCTTGTGTTGTGATTAATTGATAATACTTGTGTGACAATTTGTTTAGTATATAGTCATAAACTACACTTAACATCTTTCATATTAGAACAAGCCAAATTGGACATTTGATACAACAAGTTTTAAGTTTTTAAAACGGGAACGTATTCACCCCCCCCCCCTCTATGTTTTCACATATACAACTCGGAATTGTGACTCGAAACGTGAGATGACTCGATATATATTTAGTTTAGAAATAAAATTTCAAAAGTGGAAAAAGGGAAAAGACAATAATAATAATGACTTAAAAATATTAATTAACAATTATTATGTTAACTAATATTTTTGAGGTAAAAAAGGAAAGTATTAAATGAAACAAAAATAGAAATATATACAAGTTATTAAACGTTTCGAGGGCACGCAAATAGAGGGATACCACATATGGAAATATTAATGTTTATATAGAGTTATTGTCGAGTTACAGATTGGTTGACATTAATATACCCGGCCTACATGGTTATCGGACTTATTGGGTTGACAAGCCCAATAGGGGCCCAATAAGTATGTTGGAGGAATTTATTTGTATGCGACCTATACTTATGACTTACCATATTTGTGATTAGTTTTTGAATTAATAAGCAAGTCGAAGGAATTGTTAGACTTACCGGGTGACGAATTCGATAAGGAACCGACAATTCGTCCGGATACTTTATTAAGCTTTAAAATTCAATCACTTGACCTTGACCTTGTTTTGATGAGTAGTTAGTAGTAGAATAAACTTGGGAATTTGCAACAACTCGGTGTATTCGTTATTGTTGATTTTTGTGAGTCATTTACGTTTTGGTCATTTGTTTCGGCGTGTATACACTTGAGTCAATGTTGTGTCACCACTACACACACGATGATACCAAACACTAGTAAATGGATTCAATAAGAAGATTTTGGAATCTAAAGTGGGATATACTTGGGAAGAGTTAACTTTTGGAAATTTGTGCACTTTTGGAATAGATGTTAAGACAAGTTTATATTATTAGGTCGTGCCGAGTCCGTAGTGCTGTGATGTGTTTGCTGCTGTTATGCTTTACTACTGTAGACTTGTGTATTGTGCTTTGCTTGATCGATGTGAGTTTCATAGCCCCACTTTTACTCATATACTGTATTTGAAACTTGGGGTGAGAAAACATGCTCAACTGTTTTATATGGACCTAAATGTTGTTTTATGATTTGCTATAACCGTTAACTGGCTAAGGTTAGATATATACTAGGGCCCTACTGTGTTCTATCATTATGAGAGAGAACTACTGTGTTCTATCATCATGAGAGAGAACTACTGTGTTCTATCAGCATGAGAGAGAACTACTATGTCTTATCATTATGAAAGAGAATTCCTATGTTCTATCATTCTGATAACTGTGTCTGTTAGGTTAGCACATGATGACTTTCTTGTGCGCGGAATAGGTGATTGATATTTAACTTTGTCCAATGTATCAAATTACTTATTTGGTCCACTATTATTTACTGCTTAAACCTATGAACTCACCAGTGTTAGCTAACCTTTAGCATGTTTTCTCAGATAATTAGAGCTGTTGTTTGGATATGTTACTGTTTGGAGGCTTGGTAGAAGGGCATGGTTTAAGGATCAATTGGAAACTCTGATAAACTGTTGGGACCTATATTTTATTTTATTTTGGGCTTACTTTCGTACTTTTTAGAATAAATGTAATTCTAAATTTTTGGATTAAATGTTTTATCTAAGCGGATAATTTTATTCGACCAACTATGTTATTATCATATACGTAAACACACGACTCGCATTTTTCTTATTTTAACCTTAACCATATTCGACCCAATTTCCTTTTTTTGATCCGATTACACACGCACATATTAACATATTGACAGCCCATGACCACGTACCCGCACACTGTTAATGCCAAAATAGTTTCATAAAATCACACACATGCAACCCCTATTCATACTATACACATGCACGCTCCACCTTGAGTTTTAATCCAGTTTAAACCGTGTATATATTAGAACTTAAATGACAAGATATAGTCGTGCATAAAACCGATTCGAAAAGCAAAACAGAAGCATGATCAAATACACCCTTTACGATCCAAAATAAATCAAATAATTTGTACGAGATCGACATTCATATTTAAACCCGGTTTATGATTTTATGCTATAGAGAGAAAAGATGAGTTGTGAATACTGAACCATCTAGTGCTAGGTGTCGTGAGTTATAAATTAGATATATCCAAAAGAAACCTCATTCCTGAAAAGAGGTCACACAAGATTTACACCTGGAAACTAATGATATTTTAGTGTTACTAAACATGATCAATTTTGATGACAAAAGTGGCATTGTACTGAATTCACAACTGTAGAACTGAATGTATGTCAAGGTTTATAATAGAACGAGACAGCTTTATTATGGGTGTACTATTGTAAATTTTTCTGATATGCTACAAAGCACTTCCATGTTGTGACTGACCCCTATATATTCAATCACATACTCGTATAAATTTAAACAGAAAGATCCATTATACATATATTATGCGTTTCGTTATTTCATGCGACTTATATTCCATACGTATTCTTATCGTTAACGAAACCAAAGATTAGGTTTGTATTTCTTAGTCACATTTGAGATCGTATTAGAGTTTAAAGACCAGATTACATACTTATGTAACCGCTGATTCGAAACCCCACTACAGAACCAATATCGCCATATATATACATCATTGTTTCGGTGATTACAAACGATAGGGAAGATGGTGATACCTTGAGTCGGATATATAGAACGAACAAAGAATATGAAAGCCAAGATCCACACCTTTCGCACTACATCCAACCTTTACCCTACTAACGAATCTTTCCACCTTGAATCGATCGGACCGAATATGAACCACAATGAAACTCCAACTGTGTCAGATGATGCCATACTCCGACATGAACGCTGACTCCATGGACACATGTTGAGAATTTCGAGCAAGGTTTACGAAAAAGGAGCTATAGGCCGTCCATAACTCCTCTCGTTAGGTTTAGGATGAATCAAGAGAGAAAAAAAAAAAAAAAGACACAAATCAAACGCCATAATCTCACCAACACTTGCTACAACTTTGTATATTAAATCTTGTAAAATAATGAAAGCTGCCGTCACTTGTATTATTAGGGTTTTGTGCTTTTGGAAATAAGATAAAATTTGGTTGACAAAAGGCAGTGAATGAAGCAAAATAAGGGAGGTTGCCGAGATTTGTGGAAGAGTGAGGAGACTAATTCCTCTCAATTATATCAACTTATCTTTACATATCTTTTACGTATCAATGTGTATATTCCACTCAATAACATGGGTCCTATACACTTATTAAGCGTGTGATGTAACTTGTATACAAAGTTAAAAGAAAATCGGTTCCCATATTTAGGTGTGTGATGTTTAATATAGATGTAAGTTTGTGTCGTTTTCATTTTATCATAGGTCTTATTATCGTATTACTTTTATTCGTTCAATGTCTTAATGATTTAAACATTTTTTTTTTTGAATTTGAGATCAAAGGGTATTCTGGGTATTTTACGTGTTCAGAAATTTTGGGTTTTACAACTCTTCCCCTCTAAAAAAAAATTTTCGTCCTCGAAAATTGAAGTGAAACGAAACGGAAAGCACAACAGACCGTGAACGGAAATGTGAATGAGTTGTTTCTCATGACTCTATCTTGTTGATCAAAATAGCTTTGGCTTCCTCAGAAAAGACATACCATACTGAATCCAGAAGAAAAGAATAATATACCAAACGTAACAAATGATAATCGTATTCTCTCGGAAGAGATACAGGGAATACGTAGGATTTGACGGATATATCTTCCGTGGAATTTGATTAGACAAACCAGATGAGAACGTACCGAATCGCAGACATATGAGGGTGTTAAGTATGCTTAACTCTTCAGATTTTCAAACAGCCCCATCCCCAATATAACCTTTCCAAGGTATTCTCATAAACAGACAGGTCTTGTTTTTTTCTCAGAATCCAAAATCTCATATCTTAAGTCATAACAGATTATCATGAACAGATTCATCGAATGTGAGACGTATATATAGCAAAACATAGGTGTACTCCTTCATAGTAACAGATCAAATCCACACAGACAGAAAACAGATTGTCTGATAACATCAAATGGTAGAAAGCTCTACAACAGGACCTAAGATTCTTATCGGAAGTACAGAGGTCAGCAAAACGCGTGACGAGTATCCAAACGTATCAAATTGTATAACGGTGAAGGCAGATTAAGCGTATAGGTAGAATGAACTTAAAGTCTCACTAACGCAGATGATCTCAATCAGGTATCAGAAGTTCTAAGGTTTCTAAGGCACTCCTCGAAATATCCTATGATCACAATAAGTGCACGTTATATGATGTAAGTTTTATCACATTGGCCAGACGTCATAATACCAGCATCATATAAATATGCCCTCATGTTGACCATACTTTATTTCAAGTCGTGAAATAAGCAACTTATCTAAATCACCTAACAGTCCTTCTACCTCCTAGGGTTGGTCCGAATCAAATCATCACTACGGATTCGAAATCAAAGAAGCAGATCGCATAGATAACGTAATGGAATTTGGTAAGCAACATTAAATGAAGCAAGTCGTCAAAAGCATCAATTCTTCCACAATTCATCAAAGTTCTCATATCAAAACCGTCATCCAACATACGCAGAGGGAACACAGAACGGAAGTACTAATAGTGAACCTAAATCGTTCAAAGGATCTTATAAATCAGGTAACAGAAACTTAAATGGGTTAAGCAGAAGTGAATACGTCATCAATAACTTCATCCTTCATAGAATCAACTCATCCAACCACAAATGTTTATTCCAAAATCGTCCGTTCAAATACAAAATTTCAAAATTTCTTCCAAGTTTGAGTAGTCTGTCTACGCTTGTCCATCTGATCATAAGGTGAAAAGGAATTATAAACTTAAGTTTCGTCCCTCGAGCCTTCGACACCTCTTCTTGAAACTGTGGTGTAGTAACGTAAATCTCTTACATGACCACTGTGCATCCTGCAAATCTGCTTCTGCTATCAATTCATCTTAGTACAACTAAAATGAATAGAGAAGCAAGTCTGCGTGTCTTCGACAGGTCTTCTAGCCCAGTTCCAATTTGTCAACTCGATTACATTCTCCTTCTATGTTTGCCACCACTTTCGTCTTCGCAAGAATGTCTTCCAATCTTCAATGTAAACACCGCTACTGTCAGCTCTAGGTTGAATAGTTCGTCCCCTACAGTATGGTTGTCCTGATGCCCAAGCTGAAATCTCCACGTGTTGCATAAGGTATAATCGAATCCCTTCTAAGTGTCTCTCTTCTTCTCATATGCTTCATTTATGACGCCAGTCGTGAACATCTTCCGCTACTTTTCCGTAATATTTCTAACTTCTGTAACTTTCGTCGATTTTGGCTCATTCGGTGGACAACTCAGTCTTCTCAGGATCTATAGTAGTACTATCTGCTGCAGCTTATGAACGCCAATTCAAATATACTCTTCTAGAACAAAGGGTCATTTCAACTTAATACGAAAATGATCTCCATGTTCCTCTTTCGTCTCTGAATACAACATAACGTCATACTATGACAATTTGTCCAAATACTCGCGAAAACATGATTCTATTAGCTAATACAATTGGCATCATTAAAACTCATAATGATCACAATGAGTACGAAAGCAGCTTCAGGAATCGTCTTAGGGATACTTCATATCTACTTCACATCACCTATCTTCTTCTTCACGAATAAAACTGAAATGCTTCACGGAGGTTACTCTCAGTTAGTCAACTCCCTTCTTAGAAGTTCTTGCGGTTGCTTCTTCAGTCCTTCAAACTTAAATGAGGCCGTCTGATACGTAGTTTCAAAGATAGACCAAATCAATCATTGACACGCGGAAATGGATAATGATTACGGATAGTGATACGGTTAAATTCACGATAGTCGATACACCACCGCATACTTCCCTCTCTCTTCTTCATAAATCAACAGGAGCATCCCAAGAGAAGCACTAAAGGTGAACAAAATCATATTCCATCAGCTCCTTCCATCTCTCTACTTCTATGGCATCATGGTTTCTTCAACTGAGATCAGTTCAATGCCAACACTACTTCCCAAGCAAGAGGGAATCACAAACTATCCAAAGAAAGACGGATCACAAATCAAATCTTTATCATTCAAAAGTGAGGGGGTAACATTCTTATATTCGTGGTTACACACCACAAGACTTTCCATAGGGACAGAGATGGGTGAAACAAAATCAAATAGTGTCAGACAATTTTTATGAAATACTCAATGCCTTCAAGATTTAATCAGGTTCAAAACTTAGGTGGTATAAAGCATAAGCTTTCACTTTCCAAAAGTGGTATCAACAGGATCTAACCTATAAGCAAGGCACAAATCAGAGTGGTGCGGAAACAATGATACTTAAACAAATGCCTTATAGTCTACCCATTCCTCACTGGTCAAAACTTACGTTCCTATAGGGAAATCTTAAAGCAAATTTTCAAAGGTTGTCTTACGAGCGCCTACAGGGAAAGCTTAATGGTCCTAACTTACACAGGTCAAGGGTAAATGTATTACGAATCGCAGCCTGTCTCTGACACCATAATTGTAACACCCCAACCCGACAAGGGTAAAGATGTCACACTACTGGTTTCATATCAGATCAAAACAAAGCATACATTACAGTAATACAAGAAATCTCAAAGGTTACAAATGAAATCCTGAAATTATAAGGTTACAAATGCGAATACAAATTCTAACGATATAATAACTTCTAATCATCTCTAGGCCAAAATAACTATCAAGTCTTCTAAGTCCAAAAGTCTCTTCACTCATACCCATCTTCCAACTAAGACCTGCCGCAGGAAAAGAAATGCGGCTGAGCTTAAAAAGCTCAGTGAACAGATACATATACAAAGCAATGATAATGAAACAGAACTGAAATACGGTGCACGGGAAAATATCATGAAGTATAAACAAAGAGACAGAAATATAAAGGAAGAATAGGATAGTCATCCACCACGAGCCCCAAAACTCAAAGTCATAATCTCAACATCATATCTCAAAGTCATAATCTCACAATCAGAGGGGATACCTATTAGGCAACCAGATAATATGAGGGGTGTCCTCATGTATCAAAAGGGTGGAGTGATCAGCTCCCAGAAATGTGAAAGGCATGTATTGCACACAGTACCAGTCACCTCAAAGTCACAACTCAAAGTCATAGTTAAATCCACTAAACATACAAATCTAGGATTGCAATCCATACGCCCCAGAACTCAAAGTCAATCTCAAAGTCATAATGGCCATAGCAGAATATAAAAGGGACGGTGTGAGAAATCACTCCCCCACACGGGAGTCATGCCAGTGGTGCATCACAGACATGGCCAAGTTACCTTCCTGGCTAGGAAAACAAAAAATGGCTCGGGTATCAAACTAAGAGTCAGGTCTCAAAGTCATAACAAAAGGTCATATATCAAAAGGTGCATCTCAAAGTCATATCAAAAGTAATATCAAAGGTTCACTCAAAGGGAACATAGCAATGGCTTGGGAAATCTTAACTGGATCATAACTCAAAATCAATGTATAGAATATAAGAACCCTTACTGAAAAAGGGCAGAGTATCTGTACCTTATGCGAATCAACCAAATCAAAATAAGAAAGCACCGGAAATAGGGAATCACTCCTTCTTCACCGAACCTATACAAATTAATGCTCACTTATTACTAATAAGCTCATTTTATAAGTTTACCGCTTATAATTATTAAGGTTTCCCATTTATAGTTTCTTTCTATTTTTTTAGAAAGTTTCCCAAAATAATAATTTAATACTTTAAGGCTATAATTGGCAATTAATAACATTTAAGGGTTAAAATGACATTTTTTATAGTTTAGGGTTAATTATGTCAATTTAGTAAAGTTTAGGGTCAAAATATAAATTATCAAGATTAAATATTAAAAGTGTTAAGAAAAATTATTTAAAGTTTATGCTATAATTTTATATTAAGATGATAATTTTAGACCCCGTCGTTCATAATTTATTAACGTTTCTCGACATTACTCTTAGACCGCGTCGACCAACTATGTTATTATCATATACGTAAACACACGGCTCGCATTTTTCTTATTTTAACCTTAACCATATTCGACCCAATTTCCTTTTTTTGATCCGATTACACACGCACATATTAACATATTGACAGCCCATGACCACGTACCCGCACACTGTTAATGCCAAAATAGTTTCATAAAATCACACACATGCAACCCCTATTCATACTATACACATGCACGCTCCACCTTGAGTTTTAATCCAGTTTAAACCGTGTATATATTAGAACTTAAATGACAAGATATAGTCGTGCATAAAACCGATTCGAAAAGCAAAACAGAAGCATGATCAAATACACCCTTTACGATCCAAAATAAATCAAATAATTTGTACGAGATCGACATTCATATTTAAACCCGGTTTATGATTTTATGCGATAGAGAGAAAAGATGAGTTGTGAATACTGAACCATCTAGTGCTAGGTGTCGTGAGTTATAAATTAGATATATCCAAAAGAAACCTCATTCCTGAAAAGAGGTCACACAAGATTTACACCTGGAAACTAATGATATTTTAGTGTTACTAAACATGATCAATTTTGATGACAAAAGTGGCATTGTACTGAATTCACAACTGTAGAACTGAATGTATGTCAAGGTTTATAATAGAACGAGACAACTTTATTATGGGTGTACTATTGTACATTTTTCTGATATGCTACAAAGCACTTCCATGTTGTGACTGACCCCTATATATTCAATCACATACTCGTATAAATTTAAACAGAAAGATCCATTATACATATATTATGCGTTTCGTTATTTCATGCGACTTATATTCCATACGTATTCTTATCGTTAACGAAACCAAAGATTAGGTTTGTATTTCTTAGTCACATTTGAGATCGTATTAGAGTTTAAAGACCAGATTACATACTTATGTAACCGCTGATTCGAAACCCCACTACAGAACCAATATCGCCATATATATACATCATTGTTTCGGTGATTACATGCTACGCATACCTTCGTGATTCATATAATAAACGAACGAAGCAAACGAAAAGTATTAAGACCAGATGGTTATGATCGTTAGCCTATTATATTTTTAGATCTTTATGTTATAAGTAGATCGCATGAATGACAAACGATAGGGAAGATGGTGATACCTTGCGTCGGATATATAGAACGAACAAAGAATATGAAAGCCAAGATCCACACCTTTCGCACTACATCCAACCTTTACCCTACTAACGAATCTTTCCACCTTGAATCGGTCGGACCGAATATGAACCACAATGAAACTCCAACTGTGTCAGATGATGCCATACTCCGACATGAACGCTGACTCCATGGACACATGTTGAGAATTTCGAGCAAGGTTTACGAAAAAGGAGCTATAGGCCGTCCATAACTCCTCTCGTTAGGTTTAGGATGAATCAAGAGAGAAAAAAAAAAGACACAAATCAAACGCCACAATCTCACCAACACTTGCTACAACTTTGTATATTAAATCTTGTAAAATAATGAAAGCTGCCGTCACTTGTATTATTAGGGTTTTGTGCTTTTGGAAATAAGATAAAATTTGGTTGACAAAAGGCAGTGAATGAAGCAAAATAAGGGAGGTTGCCGAGATTTGTGGAAGAGTGAGGAGACTAATTCCTCTCAATTATATCAACTTATCTTTACATATCTTTTACGTATCAATGTGTATATTCCACTCAATAACATGGGTCCTATACACTTATTAAGCGTGTGATGTAACTTGTATACAAAGTTAAAAGAAAATCGGTTCCCATATTTAGGTGTGTGATGTTTAATATAGATGTAAGTTTGTGTCGTTTTCATTTTATCATAGGTCTTATTATCGTATTACTTTTATTCGTTCAATGTCTTAATGATTTAAACATTTTTTTTTTTTGAATTTGAGATCAAAGGGTATTCTTGGTATTTTACGTGTTCAGAAATTTTGGGTTTTACATTCACCTTGAAGGATGAAGCGTTGACCTGGTGGAACAACTATCTCCAGTCAGTTGGTAGTGAGGTGGCTTATTCTATGACTTGGGATCAGTTCAAGGCATTGTTGATTAAGACCTACTGTCCCCGAAATGAAGTTAAGAAACTGGAGATTGAGTTTTGGAACCATAATGTGAAGGGTACTGACATGACAGCTAACAACCGTCGTTTTCAAGAGCTGTCATTGTTATGCCCTGATATGGTTCATACTGAGGCACTCAAGGTTGAGCGATACACAGATGGTTTGCCGTTGGCTACGCGAAACGATGTGATTGCCGCAAACCCGACTAATCTCCATGAAGCCATCACGATATCTCAACGTCTGATGGACTCACAGGTTCTGGAGAATGCTGAGAAGGGAAAAAACAACAAAAGGAAGAGGGAAGATCACCCTAAGGGAGGTAATGACCAGAACAAGCGATAAGAGGTCACCAAGGTCTATGCTATCGGTGATGGGGAGAAGAAGGGTTATGCTGAAAACAAGCCGAGGTGCAATCATTGTAAGCGACACCACTATGGATAGTGTACCATAGTGTGCAATAATTGCTTAAAGGTGGGACACATAGCCAAAGACTGTAAATCCCGACCACTTGCGACGCTTCAGACAACCCAGGGAATGGATAGAAAGGCTAATGTCACCTATTTCAGATGTGGAATGAAGGGACACTATAAGAATGAGTGTCGAGGACCGAGGGAACCAGGGAACTAGAGGAATGGGAACTATCAAAGGGACCAAGAAATAGGAGGAAACCAGAATAAGACGTGACGTCGAGGATGACTACCTTAGCTCACGAGACCTAAGTTTAAATATCTTTAAGTTATAATTTTGTGAGACTTCCTTAGTATTTTCATAAGAACCTCGAAATTGTATGGATTTTGGTGCACGTTATTCTAAGGTGTAAACTTATTTGACTAATGACTATCCGCAACCCTATATCGATTAGACATACCTCTCCCTACTCGCTGCACTGTTTATTCTGCTGTTATTTAATGTATTACTTGACATTACCTATTGGTTGCCTATACCCCTATCACTAATCAGTTGTCTGCGTTACTATCTCATTATTATTTCGTAAAACCACAAAAGGTTTACTACCCACTCCTTGTAGCTAAACCCGACATTACATCATTAGACCTTAATTATACAAAGACTGGCCACCTATGTATAATTTAGGTAGGAATCATGTTATGCTAGAAATGGTTACCTTAAACCTCCATCGAGAATTAAATTTCTCATCCTATGTTTGAAAGATCGCGACCCGATAAATTCTATCTCGCTTTCGTTTCATAAATTCAGCCTTACCTTGCGTCATGCTTTAATCCGAAAGGATACGTTACACCATCTACCGTCATGGAACGATCTCGCCACATAGCGTCCGTGTTACTCTACTTTTTCCGATTTTCGAGGACTCTCGTTGCCAATTAGATCATGTCTTTGAGTTAGACAACTATCTGATCGATTGCTAGTAGCAAACAACACCGATCTCCCAGATCCTATCCTTGACATTAAGAAGTAAGTACACCATTGAGACTAGTCGACTGTTAGTAGGAACTGATGTACACTTGCTTAGTTTGATTACTTGATGAGACTCACACTGCATAGACCTAGTATATGGCGATGAGCCGACCACTGTGAGAACCGATGCCCTCTATTGAGAACCAACAATCTTTGGATCAGATCTAAGATTCGAGCAACTAGTTGAGAATCGATCCGGGATCCGGGTACCACCAGCAGAGATGGTTTGGGAGGAGAAAATCCTGAAGGCTACGTTTACACCCGTTGTGACTATTATAAATTCCTAGTTAGGCCTGTCGGTTAGCCAACACCCCAGCCGCCTTCATGAATCTCATGAACCACTAGTGTGAGCTCTATATCGGACAGGTTGTGATAGTATCCAACCACGATATCCTAAACTACTCAGAGTAAAGAGGAAAACGAAAAACACCTAGGAATAACATTAGGGCTACTTTAGAAGGATTAGCGATAGCCGAACTCTCTGTGTACGAACCTTGAATTTCGACCGTGTGATTTCTTGGTCACGTGAACTGTATTCACATAGATCTCGCCAAGATTGAGCTCATTAAGGATTGGGCTACCACTACCACTCCGACGGAGATATGTTAGTTTTAGGACTTGTTGTATAGTACCATAGATTTATCAAAGGTCTTCCGAGATAGCAACGCCTTTAACCAAATTGACTCCAAGGATGTGAATGGTAATTGGGGAGAAAACGAAGAAGAAGAATTTCGACTTCTATGTAAGAAATGGTGTAGTACACCTACCCTAGCTGTACCGGAAAAAGTAAAGGAGTTGTTGTAAATTGCGCTTCTACGAATACAAGTTTGTGAGCTGTTTCGATGTGAATGGAGAAGGAAGTAGCCTACGCCTCTCGTCAACTTGAGATCTATGAGGAAGAGCGCCACCATTAAAAGTCAGAGCCTTAAGGATGATTATAAACTCACCAGATTCCTCTCGAATTTTTAAAGCTCGAGCCGGAACGATAGTATGGACAAACTTGTCTGTCTATATTCGAAAGACACTGCTTCCTGACATGAAGTGCCGACACCTAACATCTCCGATCGAGACAGACATATCGCATCGAATTTTTGGAAGCCACTTCGGACAACCTTGAGGACGAATCTCGATATGGGTACTGCATATCATTCCCCACCAGATGGACGGAGTGAGAGAACCATTCATACGTTGGAATTTATGCGTCTAGCCTGCGTTATTGATTCTGGAAAAGGCCTGGAGAGACACCTGCCTTTGACTGAATTGTTCCACGACCATAGTAATCACGACAGCATTGAGGCTGTACCGCACAAAGTACCTTAGGGTCAAAAGTGCCAATTTTCTACCTGTTGGACCGAAGTTGGAGACGGCCAACGCACTAATCCTGAACTCGATCATAAATCGCTTAGGTCACACGCGAAAGGCGAATTACTCCTGACCATCAGAGGAGTTGTACTAACAAACACCGTGAAACTCTTGAATTCCAAGTGAAGGTGTTGGGTCCGTCAGTACCCAAGCGTCCTGAAAACAGGATTTGAATACAAATTTGCCCAAGTGTTAATTAACCGTAAACACTCTCAAGTCACTGAGTGAACAGTCATTCAGTGAGTTATCTTCAGGATGCTTAAGGCGAGTCTAAGAAGAAAGATTCACCATTCAGGAAGGCGGAACTCTCTTAGTAGGACTTAAGCCAAAGAAGAAGATAATGGGTTCAGTGAGTGATGAAAATAACTCACTGAACCCCAGTCTCCTCAACGACTATAATGATTGAATACTGAAGACTGAAGACCAAGCCTGAAGAATCTGAAGTCTGAAAGTAAGGCGGGACAAGGCGGGAAGAGTTTGAATAGATAAGGAAATGTCCTTATCAGGGCGAAATTAAAACTTTCCCTGAATGGCATGAGAACAAGAACAGTGTTATCACTGACACTCAGAAAGCAGTTTCAACCTTATCCCAAAATAGATTCTTGTAACTGTCAAAATACTGTTGTATCTTTTTCAGACTAGCTAGGTCATTCTTTTGTACTTTTAGTCACGGGTGCTCTTTTATACATGTATATAAATAGGAATCATAAGGGAGAAAAATGGATAAGTTTTCTGTATTAAAAGCTTAGACTTTCAGAAAACCATTTTTCTTCCCCAAAGAGCAACCTAGTCCTTGAGAAAGCTCAGTGGTTCATTTATTGTTGCCACTCAAGCATAGCTTGAGTTTAGTAAGGAGAACACCATACCTTGTCGTTTCAATCCCGAGTGTTATTTCCGCTAACAATTGGGTATAAATTCTTTTGATTAATTTCTAATAAGAATTTAAACGTTAAAAAACTTGTGTTTTATCTTTTACATTTTTGCTTATTTGTTTAAATTAAACAATACGTTAATTCAGTCATAGAACACAAATAGATTAACTTTGTAGTTATTTCTGCTTGTGTAACGGGAACAACAAAGTGGTATCAGAGCCTCTGGTTTGTAAAATCTTTTAAAAACTAAAGAGTGCTCAAAAGGTTTTTAAAACCAAGATCCTACTATGGCTTATATTAATGTTCCCCAGCTCGTCGATAAAAAGGGAGGAAGCTATTCAGTTGTTTCTCCATGACTCGAAGCTGGAAAATTTAGCAAGTGGAAAAAGTGTATGCTTTGCTACTTGACTGGTATGGAACCATATTACATCACTTGTATCAATGAAGGTCCTTATGTCCCGAAGACTGCTGAGGGGTTAATTAAACTTGAAGCTCAGTAGACTATTGATGAGAGAAGGGTGGTCAATCAAGACCAGCGCCTGAAAAGCATAATTGTATCTTGTCTTCCTAACGATACAATGGAATCAGTCATTAACTATACTACAGCCAAACAAACTTGGCTTGACTTGGTTCATAGATTTGAAGGTCCCTCAGATACCAAGAAAAACAGGATCATGGACCTGAAACTTGAGTATAACACTTTCAGGGCAAAGAACTCTGAAAATCTCTCTCAGACATACACCAGGTACAAGACCCTGATAAATGAATTATCAAATGATAGTGTAGTGTTGTCTAAGCATGAGATCAATGTTGGCTTTGTCAACAGTCTCCCTGAGAAGTGGCTAAACTTCTCTCAGGGCCTCAGGAATGCTAATCACATTCAGACCCTTGAGCACCCTGAGATCTATGGGAAGTTTGTCTATGAAGACAACTTAATCTCTATGAGATACCCAGACTCTAAGAAAGCTCTTGAGACCAAAAAGCCCCTGACTTCCTCACCCATATCAACTGCCTTTTATTCTAATGGTGTTGTGCAGGATTTTCAAGAGAATTTTGATGATGAGGTTGATGAAAGAACTAGTGAGGAGTACCTAAATGATTTATACTTGGAATTCCAAGAAAGGGCACTCCTTGCTAATTCAAAACGTTTTATCAAAAGAAATCAGTCAAACTTTTCAAAAGCTAAAGCAAATGAAACCACTGAATGTTTCAAATGTGGTAAAAAGGTTCATTTTGCTAAAGACTGTTATTCAAAAACCATCTCAGAACCCTCTTACAAATTTTCTGGAAATAGTTCTTCTTCAGGAACTGGCAAGTTTCAACCTAAAATGCTTCAGTCTTCCCAACATTTTCAAAACAATAATGTTCAAAAGGGTCAAAAAGACTTTGAAGCAAAATACAGAAAAGCTAAGGCTAAACTTGCTCTCCTTGAGGCCAATCCCTCAATGTCTCAGGCTGCTCAACCTTCCAAACCTGTTCAAGCAAAGAACAAGGTTCTTGTAGCTGAAGCCTATGACTGAGATGAAGAAGAGGTCTCATCAGATGATGAAGAAGTTAGAGTGAGTGCACTGATGGCACTTTCAGATGGCGATCAGCTGGCTGTTGGAAAAAGCCATGCAAGAAATGGAGAATGGGTCAACATCACCATGAAAAAGGTAAATATTTTACTTTCTATAGATGATAATTCTGATTAGCAGTCTTATATGAATTACATTAATGTTGATCTTAAGTTTGTTTAAGAGCAGAGACTCAATTTGTTGTCAAAATATAATAATCTTGTGTTAGAATTAAATAAGTGTAGAGATGAATTACTTGTTTTAAAACAAGCCAAACTAGAAGCTGTTACACTTCAAATTCAAAACACTGAAATTTTGAAACAAAATCAAGCTTTCCAAGCTGAGCTTAACAAAGAAAAAGCTGTCATAGAAAGCTGGACTAAAAAAATCCTAAAGTCTATGAAACTATGAGTCTTATTCCTAGTGAAAACAAGAAAGTTATAGGAGAAGACCAACTCACTAAAAACCCCAGTGAGAGTCATAGTGAAAAGGCTTTTATTCCAGCTGGCATATCTTTTAAGCAGGAAATGAAACCCAACTCAAATGACTGGATCTTCAGAGACAACCCAGTCAGTAAGTTACCAAACTTTGAGACTGGGAAAATCTTGCTTCCTGAAAGTCAGGCTTTGAAAGATATGCTTGGACTCACTGACCAACCCAGTAGTACTGAGTCAGTCGATGATTCTGAATCAGAATCACTTACACCACTCCCACCTCTGAAAGTCCTTCAGGGAGCTGCACCAAGCTCAGATCTCACACCACTAGTCTACTCTCAACATTCTCCAAAGGAGAAGTCAGGAATGGGAAAAACCATCCTGAAAAGGCAAACACCTGAAGTCTCAGTTCCTACTGATGACTCAACAACTTCAGTCCCTTCTGGAGTAAAACAGAAAGCCCTGATTCAAAAATTGATCAGTTGGCTGAGCTTGTCAGGAAGCTAAGTGAGAAGATTGAATCTTCTGAGAAACATTCTCAATCTATGATTAAGGAACCCAAATCAGCTTCCTCAAGCACCACCAAACCAAAACCCTCCAAACCTCAGTAAAGATGCGAGCTGTGTGGCTATATTAATCATTCCACTGATGATTGTTATAGAATCATTTTCTACATGATATGCAAAAAAGAAGATCACAGGACCTCTGATCACCAATCATACACAGCCTCATCAAAAATTGCTAACTTTAAAGCACAAGTTTTTAAGTATCCCTCTGATTCTAAGCAGAAGCAGAAACAAAAGGCTAAGCCTTTTTCTCCTAGCCCACACTGTGGCTTCAATGACCACCTTCCTGAGGATTGCCTAATGGACACAAGTTCTAACATATGTGGAGATCCCACTCATGACACCTCAGGACATGAGAAGGTCATTCAAACTAGAAGAGAAATCACCAAATCATCCTCTCAGTTTACTAAGTCTACCTCTGCAATCAAATGCAAAATATGTGGTAGCTCAGTCCATTCAACCACTGACCATGAATCTATTGTTACGTTTAAAAAGGCCATTAAAGCCAAAACCTCCAAGAAAAGGGGTCCTAGAAAGAGCTAACTCAGTTTACTATTTGTGTAGAGACATGCCAGGGAGCCAGTTTGGCATCTAGATAGTGGATGTTCAAGGAGCATGACTGGTGTGAAAGAGTATCTGCACAAATATGTAGAAGAACCAGGACCTCAGGTGGTATTTGTTGATAACTCATCATGTCTCACTGAAGGTTATGGTTCAGTAAACTGTAGTGGTATAGTCTTTACTAGGATAGCTTATGTCAATGATCTTAAGTACAATTTAATCAGTGTCAGTCAACTATGTGATGCAAAGTACATAGTTCAGTTTGATGATAAGCAAGGTACCATCTTCAACGCAAATAAGGAATTTGTCCTTATTGCACCAAGAAGACAAGATGTTTATGTGTTAGACATGAATACTCTAACTCAGAATGGAACTTGTCTCTTTGCTAAGGCCACTGAAACTCTCAACTGGCTTTGGCATAAAAGACTCTCCCATTTGAACTTCAAAAACATAAACTATCTTGCCAAACAAAACAAGGTCATTGGCTTACCATCACTTGTGTTTTCAAAGGACAAACCATGCTCTGCCTATGAAAAAGGTAAACATCATAGAGCATCCTTCAAAACCAAGCAAAACTTTTCCATCAAAAGTTGCCTACATCTTCTCCATATGGATCTCTTTGGGCCCATCAGTCCTAGGTCCATTAACCTTGAGAAGTATACTCTGGTCATTGTGGATGAATACTCAAGATACACTTGGGTTTACTTCCTGACAAAAAAGAGTCAGGCAGCTAAAACAATTATGTCCTTTGTCAGGAACATTGAAAATCAAAATGACATCAAAGTCAAACAGATTAGGACTGAAAATGGGACTGAGTTCAGAAACCATGAACTTGAATGTTTCTGTGATAAGAAAGGTATTTCCCAAAACTTTTCCTCTCCTTACACACCTGAACAAAATGGTGTTGCTGAAAGGAAGAATAGAACACTCATTGAAGCTGCTAGAACAATGCTAAATGGATTAGTCCTATCCAAACACTTTTGGACTGAAGCAGTCAAAACTGCCAGTTATACACAAAATAGATCCATTATTGTTAAGAGACATAGCAAAACCCCATATGAGTTATTCAAGGGAAGAATCTCTGACATCAGCTACTTTCATGTCTTTAGGTGTCCTGTGTTTATTCATAATCACAAGGATCACCTAGGGAAATTTGATGCTAAGGCTGATGATGGATACTTCCTAAGATATTCTCTTGTCTCTAAAGCCTTCAGGGTGTTCAATACAAGAAGACAACAAACTGAGGAAATATTCCATGTTACCTTTGATGAGAGTACTGAAGCAATCAGATTCTCAAACACCTCAGTGGAAGAGATAGGTATTGATGATTCATCAAGATATCCTCCTGATGAATATCATCCTGACAGTAATCCTTCCACTCAGTATCAAGCAAATGTTGATATCTCCTACTACATTGTCCCTCACAACCTTCCTTACTTAACCATCACTGAGTTTGTAGAAGCACAGACAAGTACTGATGCAATCAATCATTCTGAACAAAGTGCTCAGGAACCAAACAATCTCAGTGATCAACCAACCCAGTCAGACACTCAAGATCCTGAAGATCATCAAGTGTCTGCACCAGAACCTACACCTCCACCTAATCAGGCCACCACAAGTTCTAATCAGTATCCAAGACCTTAGGACAGTTGGACTAGGTCTAAAGATATAGAACTTGTCAATATTGTTGGAGAGCCTACTGAAGGCATGCTCACTAGAAGCATGGCTGCCAAACTGAAAGCAGCCTCAGCCAATGAATGCCTATTTCTGAACTTTATTTCCACAATTGAACCCAAAAGTGTCAAAGAAGCACTTCAACATACTAGTTGGGTTCAGGCCATGTATGATGAACTGGAACAATTTGACAGAAACAAGGTAATGACCTTGGTCAAATATCCTCCTGATGTTTCAGTCATTGGCATGAAATAGGTGTTTAAAAATAAAACTAATGAAAATGGCATAGTCATTAAAAACAAGGCCAGACTTGTTGCCAAAGGCTACAATCAGCAAGAAGGCATTGACTATGAAGAGACATTTGCACCAGTGGTAAGGATGGAAGCCATCAGGATCTTCCTTGCATTTGCAACCTATATGAACTTCAAAGTGTACCAAATGGATTTAAAAAGTGCATTCTTAAATGGACCACTGAAAGAAGAAGTTTATGTTCAACAACCTCCTGGATTTGAAATCAGTGAATTTACTGACTATGTCTGCAAGCTTGAAAAAGACCTTTATGGACTAAAACAAGCACCCAGGGTATTGTATGAAACTCTCTCAGCCTTCCTCATCCAAAACAAATTTGTTAGAGGCAAGATAGACAACACATTGTTTATCTATAGGACAAATGGTGATGTCATTCTTGTTCAAGTATGTTGATATAAATAATGCCTAAAAGCATTATTAATACTTCTTGATATCTCTATGTTTTGATAATCACAAAATGTAAACTCATTAAACATAAACTTATTAAATAAACAAGTATTTAGTTGTAAATATTCATTTCTACAACTTAATCACTTAAGGTATGAATAAACAAATGCTTAATGCATTACATGATCAAAGGAACATTTTCTTAATCACTAGAATTTTTATAAAATGTTACAAACATTTTATATCTTTTAGAAAAATATTTTTGGTAATAAATAAAAAGGTTTAATCCATTATAAATTTATGAATTCAAATTTTCAACCAAAAATGGAAAAAATGTTCCAGAAAAACCTTCCCCACAAAAAGACAAAACTGGGCAACAGTACAGATGGGCGGCCCCCTTAAATATACTAGGCGGCCCCCTTAATTTTAAGGGGACCGCCCGCTCCTCCAGCTGTCCAGTTTTGCCTATAAATACTGGACTTTTTTCTCACCTTTTGCACCCCCAAACCTTCTATTCTAAATCTCTTCTTATCCTTCCAAATCCTTTCTAAATCCTTTGATCATATATTCTTAAGCATTGGTTTCCAAGTGATCCAAGCTTCTACCATTCAAGTGCAAAAGAAGAATACTCCTTCAACAACTAGAGAGGAAGTATTGCAACATAGTATCATCTTGCTACCAAAGTTGTTTGTATAATCATTCATTCATTTTTGTATAAGATGTGTATATTTGTTAGATATGTGTGAGCATAATTGCTTAGGCTAGATTAGTGTGTAAGTAGTGAAGTTGTGAAGAAGTTAAGGTGTGTAAGTAGTGAAGGTGTAAAGAAGTAGAAGAGTACATAAGTAGTGCTAGGTTGTGAAGTAGTTGTGAAGCCGGTGTGAAGAAGTTGTGAAGAAGTCGTGAAGCCGTTGTGAATAAGTTGTGAAGAAGTTGTGAAGAAGTCGTGAAGCCGTTGTGAATAAGTTGTGAAGAAGTTGTGTAGAAGTTGTGAGATTGGTTCTAGCTACGTTTAGAAGCCGACATCTAGCTTTGTGTCGTTAAACCGGTGTAAGCAAAAGTTGTGTAAGGTTTTCTCCGCCATAAGGGAGCTTGTTGACATAGTGAAGAAAACTCTCGAGTTAGGTGCTCGGGGAGTGGAGTAGGGCAAGGAAGGTGTCCTTGTAGCTGAACCACTATAAATCTTTTGTCTCACGGTTAGATCTTTCCATCTCTATCTTTCTTTTCATTTCATTACTTTACTTGCATTGTTTATTTAGATTTACTTATATTTGTTCATATTGTTCAAGAGTTGAGTTCACATAAATTCGAATCTAAGTTTTTAAAAAGTAAACAAAGTTTTCATAATAAAATTAAAAAGACGTAAAACTATTCAACCCCCCCTTCTAGTTTTTCACAATTGGTATCAGAGCCAGGTTAAACAAGATTTTTAAAATAAACTGTATTTTAAAACTTGAATCGATCTATGGAATCGGAAAAATATTTAGAAGGGCAATCTATGCAAAGACCACCGCTATTTGAAAGTAATGGTTTTCTTTATTGGAAAAATAGATTCGAAACTTATGTGAAATCAAAAGATCTTGATCTTTGGCATGTTATTACCTATGGTGATTTTCCCCCTATTCAAAATAATCCTTTAACTAAAAGAGATGAAATTGTACCATTTGAAAAACAAAATGATGATTTGAAAAGAAACTAGCTAAAAATAATGAGGCAAAAATGGTTATTTATAATGCGTTACCACGTAAAGAATACGAAATGATCTTTATGTGTGAAACCGCAAAAGAAATTTGGAACTCCTTACTAATAACTCACCAAAGTAATAGTCAAGTCAAAGATAATAAAATAGATCTTCTTGTTCAACAATATGAACAATTTACAATTCCGGAAGAGGAATCAATAGATAATGTTTTTGCTAGGTTTGACACTATCATCACAAGTTTAAAAGCACTTGATGAGAATTTTTCTAGTAAGAATTTTGTTAGGAAATTTCTTAGGGCTCTTCATCCAAAATGGCGGGCTAAGGTTACGGCGATTGAAGAATCGAAGAACTTGTCAACTCTTCAACTTAACGAGTTAATCGGCAACTTGAAAGTCTACGAAGAAATAATAAAGAAAGACTCTGAGATGGTCAAAGGAAAAAGAGAGGAAAGCAAGTCAATTGCGTTGAAAGCTAGGAAGGAATCTAGTGAAGAGGATAGCTCAACCTCCGAAAGTGATGACGAATAATATGAAATGGCCGTAAGAGAGTTCAAGAAATTTCTAAAGAGACGAGGAAGATTCACAAGACAACCACGAGATGAAAGAAGATCGCTTCAAAGAAATAGGAATGATAACTACGGGAAAAGAAAGTGCTTTAGATGTGGAAGCCCAAACCATCTCATTGACGAATGTCCAAAGCCACCGGGTTATGATTACCAAAGCGCCTTTGTTAGTGGAGCATGGAGTGATAGCGACAAAGACGAAGCGGACAAAGCAAACGAAGAAAAATGTCTTATGGCAAAGACACCAAATGAGGTACTTTCCGAAACCGAATACTTTAGTGACAAAAATCAATCATTAGACGAAAAAGACCTAGATAATGAATATAATAGGTTATGCAAATTAGGTCAAAAAGTCATGGCTAAAAATAAATCACTAAAACATATTAATAATCGATTAGAAAATGAAGTACTCGAATTAAAAATTAAACTACAACATTTAGAAAAAGGAAAAAAAGTTTTTATAGAATGTAAAACATGTCTAGAGGTCAAAAATGAAAACGAAAAACTTAAAGATGAAATTTCCAAACTTGACAAGTTTAAAAATAGTAGTAACTCACTTAAGAAAATAATAAGTGGTCAAGGAACTTCGGGAGATAAAACCGGTCTAGGATTCAACTCAAAAAATGTTTCAACTAGTGAAAATAAAAATGTAAAGTTTGAATGTCAATCTAGTAAACAAAAACCATTAGAGTCAAAACCTAAGTATATACTTAAAAAAGATAGAAAAATACCTATTGCGAGTGATGAGGAAGTAAAAAGTTTTTATAAACCATCACTAAAAGCCAAAACCGGATTTTCTCAACCGAAATTAAGATCTAAAACTCCACCTCCAAATAGACCAAATAATCCTCATCCTCGGTCTAAAACCCCTCAACCTAGAAGAAATCAAGGTAGACAAAACTTTCCTAATAATAATAATCACCCAATGTGGAATTATTCACTTCAACCAAGTTTCAACCCTTGGGGAATACTTTCACCATACATGCAAATGCAAACCATGTTTGGTTCAAACAATTTTGGAAAAATGGGACAATGGGGACCAAGTGGCTAAATCGTCACTCATTGAATTATTCGAAAACTCATCTATGTTTGGCTTCCATAAGTCAATATGACACCTTGAAGCGTTTGAAGAAAAATCTACTGAAGAATAAAAGGTACGCTTTCCTTTTAAGTTTATTATTATAATATATGCTTAGATTAATGACTAGTTATTTCATGCCTATTTAGCTCATAATGCCTAGTTATCTATATACACATAATAGCTTATATGAATCTACTTAGAACCTAGAATCACTTGTTCTTTTCCCTTTGGCCCTCTTAAGCTATAACGTTTATAATGGAAATCTTCTATGTCCACTATTAGAAAACTCATGGTGATGAAGTGAAATGAGTTAAGTGGATTAATCATTAACATAGAAGTAAGATTAGATTTCTCGCGTTAGAAAACTATGGATGAAACAAGCTCTCCTAGACTATGGCATGAAGTTAGATAAGTGTGCGACAACAAAGGAACTATAGATGTTAGGTTATACCCCATTCAACACTCTCGCATCAAACATACATAATTTCGTCATCGCTTCCTTATGACCATAGGATATGTAGAAACGGGTAGCATGTGACAATAGCCTTAACCAATTCCCTTGAGCATGAGATCTTTAACAACCATTTTTTAAAATCTAGGATTAATGGTTTTTGTATCTTTAAAAATATACGGAAACTCCACAATTTGGAAAAATGATTTTTTTTAGATGACTATTTCACTTTTCTATTAACACGTTTTACTATCTCATTTTTCTTCTTAATCTATGTCCATAACTCTGTTTCGATCAAAGTCAAAGATTGGGAATTCTTTTTCTTACCCATTCTTCATAAACACATTTTGAAATAAAACCCAATCTATTTTATTCAAATAACTTTAACATCTACATAAAAACCCACTTTCAAACATTGTTGAATAATGCTAAAAACATTTTTTTAAATCATGCATGGTGATCTCATATTTATCATCTATATTTATGTACATGACATTTATAAGTGAACTAAGTCAAATCAAGCGGACCATGGTTTGTCTATTAAGATTTTGTTTGTAACAAATCTAGAAGTCCATGCTATCTTAAGTTCCCATTTATTGCACATAGGCACACATTAGGATCCCTCAAATAGTTCATTAATCTTCCCACTTACATATAATTAAGAAAATACTTGGTGTAGTTTATTGTTTCCTAGTCCATATATATTACTTGCTTGATGAGTATGTTTACATGCTAGATTAAATTACTTGTTTGCTTAATCTCTTTAATTAACATGTTTTGCATAAATATCTATTACATGCTTAATTACCTCAAAGAGTTGGACTTGCTTGAAACTAAACCCAAAAACACAACCCTTTCTACAATTTTCTGCCAAAAACCCATTTCCAGTAATCTGGGAACCAACAGATGGGCGGCCCCCTTAATGTTTAAGGGGACCTGCCCCTATTTAAGGGGACCGGCCATCTGATGGTCGACGGTGCTGTTTCCTTTTCTACTTTTTAGCCCATTTCATCTTAAACCTTCCAAAATTCACAAACATATCTTATTCCAATCCATCCAACAAATTATCCATTCCTTAATCCCATCAATCCTACACTATAAACACTCTCATTCCTCATAATCTTCCATCATCTAATCATGCCATCTCCCATCAAACCAAAGCCAAAAACCTCAAGGTTAGCAAGGATGACCGAAAAACCCGTTTGGAAAAGAAAACCTAAACCCCGAAACAAGTCCATCTCAACAAATGATGTGGCTAAACAAAAAAACACCTCCAACCACATTTGTTCCCAACTATACTCCCAATCCTCAAGCTCATTCCAATGAACCCTTTCACAAACCTCATCATAATAACCAGCCATCCATCTTTACTCCCAAAAATACACCTTCATCTCATCCATATGATTCATATGAAGAGCATGATCAACCCCTAAACAATGATTCCAATCTCATTCACAACACCTCACATCTTATTCAACCTACCAATGCACCATCCAAAACACTCACCACTCTTGGAATATCCCCTTCTTCCATATCTCCATCCTCATCCACTCATGATTACCCAAACTTACAAATGTATCCACCATCAAGAGTATCACCACCACCTCCTACCAACTCACATGTTACTTCTATGTTGTATATCCAAACATCCATCCAAAATAACAACCACACTCCACCATCATCACCTTTTCCAAACACTTGAAGTTCATTGAAGAACTTAAAGAAGCCCATGAGCTTTGTGCTCTTCTTGCCTTACACCTTGCTCAACGCAAGATTGGATCAACTCCCTTCTAGCCCTCCTTCATCACAAAATAACCTCAATCTTCACCTTCGTTCCAAACTACACATCTCAACCTTAAACCAACCTCATTGAAACCTTTCAAAACCCTCATCATATTGGTCAAACATCCAACTTTAATTCCAACTACACACCACAATTTCATCCACTTCCACCAAATGACCAAATCCACATTCCCACGGAAAAGGAAAAGTTCCGTGAAGAGATAAACCAAATCCATGACCATAGTGATCTCATTGCTATGCACATTGCAACAAGGGCCAACCTCCATCCTCACCCTACTCAAATTGCTTACCTCACCCCCCACAACTTGAATCAAGTTGATAATCATGTCAACTATTGTCCTTGTTGTGTCCTTCTCCAAAAACAAATCATTGCCTTAAATAAACATTCCACTTGTACTGAGTATCTTCTTACTAGATCTCATCCAACACCTCCACTAGCACAACACTCTAACCCTCATTCAACCGATTCCGCTCCAAACTTTCCACCTCCAAACTCTCCACCTCCAAAAATATACCTCTATTAATCAAACATCCTTACCCTCACTCAACCAATTCCATCCCAAACACTCTACCATCAACCATCTAAGCATAACTATATGCTTATTTTCCAAGCTTTCGTGTCGCAAGCAAGTCCGAAAGCTCTCTTTGGCAATTTAGGACATTTTTCTTGTTATATGTTTCAAGCATACTAATGAATGTCTTGCTATGATTGTTGTTTTTATATTCCATATTTTGCTATATATGCTTGTACTTCTAATATATTTTTTGCAAGCATTCCATATCTCGATTCTTTGATACCCTCAAACGAGGGGGAGCACACATCAAGGGAGAGTTCTCGTTCCGACAATTTTTGTATCAAAAACTTGTCGGCATAACCTTTTTGATTCTACAAAAAGGGGGAGAAGTGAATATAAACTCACTAAATACTTGTTCAAAAATAAATTTTTGGATTTAATGAGTTTAAGTTTTGTAATCATCAAAAAGGGAGAGATTGTTGATATAAATAATGCCTAAAAATATTATTAATACTTCTTGATATCTCTATGTTTTGATAATCACAAAATGTAAACTCATTAAACATAAACTTATTAAATAAACAAGTATTTAGTTGTAAATATTTATTTCTACAACTTAATCACTTAAGGTATGAATAAACAAATGCTTAATGCATTACATGATCAAAGGAACATTTTCTTAATCACTAGAATTTTTATAAAATGTCACAAACATTTTATATCTTTTAGAAAAATATTTTTGGTAATAAATAAAAAGGTTTAATCCATTATAAATTTATGAATTCAAATTTTCAACCAAAAATGGCAAAAATGTTCCATAAAAACCTTCCCCACAAAAACACAAAACTGGGCAACGGTACAGATGGGCGGCCCCCTTAAATATACTAGGCGGCCCCCTTAATTTTAAGAGGACCGCCCCGCTCCTCCAGCTGTCCAGTTTTGCCTATAAATACTGGACTTTCCCAGGACTTTTTCCTCACCTTTTGCACCCCCAAACCTTCTGTTCTAAATCTCTTCTTATCCTTCCAAATCCTTTCTAAATCCTTTGATCATATATTCTTAAGCATTGGTTTCCAAGTGATCCAAGCTTCTACCATTCAAGTGCAAAAGAAGAATACTCCTTCAACAACTAGAGAAGAAATATTGCAACTTAGTATCATCTTGCTACCTAAGTTGTTTATATAATCATTCATTCCTTTTTGTATAAGTTGTGTATATTTGTTAGATAGGTGTGAGCATAATTGCTTAGGCTAGATTAGTGTGTAAGTAGTGAAGTTGTGAAGAAGTTAAGGTGTGTAAGTAGTGAAGGTGTAAAGAAGTAGAAGAGTACATAAGTAGTGCTAGGTTGTGAAGTAGTTGTGAAGCCGGTGTGAAGAACTTGTGAAGAAGTCATGAAGCCGTTGTGAATAAGTTGCGAAGAAGTCGTGAAGCCATTGTGAATAAGTTGTGAAGAAGTTGTGTAGAAGTTGTGAGATTGGTTCTAGCTACGATTAGAACCCGACATCTAGCTTTGTGTCGTTAAACCGGTGTAAGCAAAAGTTGTGTAAGGTTTTCTCTGCCATAAGGGAGCTTGTTGACATAGTGAAGAAAACTCTCGAGTTAGGTGCTCTGGGAGTGGAGTAGGGCAAGGAAGGTATCCTTGTAGCCGAACCACTATAAATCTTTTGTCTCGCGGTTAGATCTATCCATCTCTATCTTTCTTTTCATTTCATTACTTTACTTGCATTGTTTATTTAGATTTACTTATATTTGTTCATATTGTCCAAGAGTTGAGTTCACATAAATTCGAATCTAAGTTTTTAAAAAGTAAACAAAGTTTTCATAATAAAATTAAAAAGACGTAAAACTATTCAACCCCCCCTTCTAGTTTTCCACAAAGTATATGTGGATGACATCATATTTGGTCAACAAGTTATAAAGTTTGTAAACAATTTGAAAAACTGATGGCAAAGAAATTTGAAATGAGCATGATGGGAGAACTCACTTACTTCCTTGGAGTGCAAATAAAGTAGACAGATAAGGGAATCTCTATCAGTCAAGAGAAGTACACCAGAAGCCTACTGAAAAAGTATGAGCTCAGTGACTGTGCCTCAGTCAAAACTCCCATGGTTCCCCCAAACAACCTTGGTCCTGACCTTGCTGGTAAACCAGTCAATCAAACTCTATATAGAGGAATGATTAGGTCACTGATGTATCTACTTGCATCAAGGCCTGATATCCAATTCTCAGTATGTTTGTATGCCAGATATCAGTCTGATCCAAAAGAGACACACCTCACAGCTGTGAAAAGGATTCTCAGGTACCTGAAGAGTACTCCAAGCCTTGGATTGTATTATCCTAAATGTTCAGGCTTTGATCCCAAGGGATACTCAGATTCTGACTATGCAGGCTGCAACATGGACAAAAAAAGCACCTCAGGCTCCTGCCAATTTCTTGGTGGAAAATTAGTCTGTTGGAGTGCTAAGAAGCAACAATCAGTTGCCTTGTCCTCAGCAGAAGCTGAATATGTTGCAGCAGCTAGTTGTTGTGCAAATGTACTATGGATAAAAAGTCAACTTAGTGACTATGACATCCATTACAAGATGGTACCTATCTTTACACAAGTGCAATTGCTATCTCAAACAACCCTGTTCTTCATCAGAGAACAAAACACATTGATATCATATATCATTTCATCAGGGAACATATCATGAATGGTGACATTGAATTACACTTCATTCCCAGTGAATATCAGCTAGCTGATATCTTCACCAAACCTTTGGATGAACCAACTTTCACAAGACTGAAAGCTGAATTGGGAATGTTGGATATTGAGACTCAGTCCACTGATTGAATCCATCCATCTAAGTGTACATTCTGAAAACCTCAGGTCCCTGACTCAATGTGTCTCTCAGTGAATAAGATCACTGAATATCCTCCCTGAACCCCTCAAACTGAATGAAAAATCATTCAGGGGCCTCATGATGACATTCAATGCTATTCTTAATGCTCTAAGTATTTAGTTAGTAAATGTCCGAGGTTGGTAACTGAATACCTATTTAATATAGGAATATATGTTCTTATACCAATTGGCATCCACATCATAGGCCCCCACTTCATCACCCCTTTTCCCACTTGGTATTTAATGCCTCTCCTCACACATAATATATATGTGATGATGTAACTCTACAAATTACACTTTTTGCAGACGGCACAACTGTTCACCTCGACTGTTGCGCAAAACCTGGGAAAGTGGAGTGGTGGCATTTAATGCGGATCTCAAACGTTTTATACAAAATAGTTTTCAAAATTGAGAAAAAACCCGCTTAGTGCCAAAACAATCCCTCTTCTCCACTTCCCTATAAATACCCTTAAAACAGAATAACACACACATGCTTTTAGAAATTTTAAAAACAAACTCTTGCCTTTTTTTTTTCAAAACTAGTGTGTGTTCTTCATCTTTAGACCCAGACCATTTTTCTTGCAAAATGAGATTCTTTAAAATGGCTACTTCTAAAGCTACAACCTGCGCCCCAAATATGGAATTCACAATGGAGGGCGTGGATTTGACCAAGAACAACGTCGTAGGGAATTTCGCCTACCCGAAAAAATTTCTGGCGTATAAGAATGTAGTTAAATACCTACAAAACTGCTTTCTTTCTACGGCCTTTACCAAAACACCCCCAGTTATTTACCATGACTATCTTAGGGAGTTCTGGTGTACAGCAGTGGCAACCAGCCCTGATGACATCAAGGACACCATAATCACGTTCTCAGTGATGAATGGGAGAAAGACCCTCTACCTGAATTACCAAACCTTTATCAAGGCCACAGGTCTTGACTTCGCTGAGAACTTTGACCCTCAGCCCACTGATGCAGAAGTAAAGGCCGAATTGCTTTTACTAGGGCCACATGATGACAAGCATCCTAAAGTGGCCCCAAGAACCTTATTGGCCAAAGCACCAATAATAAAGACCTGTTTCCTGCTGTCTGGAGGATCCTGATGACCTTTGTCATTCAGGTCCTTTGTCATCCACGGAGCAATTGAACACATCACAACAAATGATTGTGTTCAGCCTCCTGGAGGGTAGAAAAATTGATATTGGAGAGATGATCTTCAGAGACCTCATAGCCAAGCTATCAGGGAAGTCTAGGCAAAGACACATGTCATATCCTAGATTCATTTCCTGTGTGCTTCAGGACTTATTAGGCTCCGAGTATGTTCGACCAAACGTCCAGGGATCTAACCCTGATGTCTTACACAAGGCAAACTACTCGAGAGACCTCCTTGAGGTTACACCAGTTCCCCTGACCACATATATGTTGATGGTCATTCAGGGACAAGACGCTATATCTCCTGTGCCTTCTCCTTCAAAGAAAGGCAACCACTGGCCAAGACCACTGCCTCAAAGCCTAAAGAAAGGCAACCACTGGCCAAGACCACTGAGACACCCACAGTTGAGATCCCATTGGCCAAACAACAACCGCCAACGGAGGGTACTGAGAAATCATCCTTAGTGTCCTCGGGCAAACCCTCTCCTCAAGGCTCTGCTGACAAATACAAGTCAGTGGGGTCAGGAACCTTCCAACTTTCACATCCCGATAAAGGCATTCGTCAATCACCACCTTTGCCTAAGGGAGTACAGGGTCCTATACCCTCAGTAGAGTTGCACCACTCTACTGAGAAGGGGACCCATACCCTCTCACATCCCGTTTATGGCTTTGACAAATCACAGTCAGAGTCTCAAGGAGGACTGACCCCTAAATCTTCATCAGGGCAGCACAACCTTGATGGAAAGGGGGGCCTTAACATACGACTTCCCGTTTACGGTCTTGAGCAATCACACTCAGGTCTCAGGGAGAAACGGTCCCTATATCCTTTTCAGGGCAGTACAACCCCGGTGAGAAGGGGGACCTCAACATCTCACTGCCTAGTGATGGTACTGGAGAACACCCACCAGTCTCTGAAGGCACCCAGGGGGACAAAGACTCAGGGGGCATACGACCACCCACTAATACGGAACCTAAACCCCCCCCATGGCAAATTCAGTCTCTCAGGAACTGACCCTGCGGACCAGGCAGAGAAATCTCACTTTGTTCACCTTGAGGGGTCAGAACCTGGCCACAACGAAGGCGAGCCCTCTTTTGAGGGGGAGCCGGATTCCCAATAGGTTCCTACTCTGGCAGATCTCGAAACACTTCTAAACGAAGAGTCAGGGGATGAAATGGTCGATTTTGGAGAAGACGATGTTTTTGGTGCTGAGGAAGACATGGAGACTAAAACTTACAACTCTCCTCAGCACACTGAACAACCACCATCATCTCCTCCTCCTGAGGATCAACAACCCCACAACAACCCAACAACATCATCATCATCATCAGGAAACTCCTCTGCTCCTGCTACTCCTCCATATTTGCAGAAGTATGATAATGTTCTTCTTCTCATAGAAAGGAAGCTAGTCAAGTTCCTCCGTAAAGCCAACATTGCCCTCTTTTGAGAGATCACTGAAGAACAATGGGAACATCACACTGAAGCGGCAGTCTCCTATGCTAACTTCAGGGCTGCTGTTGAAGAATCTCAGGGAAAGCTGCATCAGGTCACTGCCCTCACTGACAAACAACTCAATGACCGTCAGACATCTTTTGATGATCTGGGTTCTGTACAAAACAAGCAGTTCTATAATGACTTGACCACCCTTAGTGTCATTCAAGACGAATTCAAGGATGATCCAACCCTGGTCACAAAGCTGACTGAGTTCATGGATACTCAGAAGACCACCTCCACCAACATTGCTGAGCTACTCAAGCTTCTCCAAGAGGTGGATCTTAAACCACTACGGTCTCAGCAAGATACAATTCAACAGTCAGTCGCTGATACCCAGGAGTGTCTGACAAAGATATCATTAGCTTTTGATCAGCTCTCCAACAAGCATAATGAGCTGATCAACCACTACACCACAAAAGTCACTGAGCTCACCACAACTCAAGCTACCATGGCGGAAGACATCTCCGCACTGAAGAATGAGACCACTGATGTAAAGCAAATGGTCTCCACCATACTGACTCTTCTTCAGACTTCTCTGGTTGTCCCACCTCCTCAGTCAACAGATGCTTTGTTAGGAATATAAATATTCAGATGAAGGCTCGGTCACCCCGAGCATCTATTTAGCATCTACATAGCTCGTAGGCTTATTTATATTAGCTTAGCAATATTAGTATTAGTATTATTAGTTTAGTCGTATTTATATTTGTGGAGTGGGTCGGGGCTTTCCCCACTGTCAGCTCACTCCACAGCCCACTAGGGGCATAATATTAGTAAGTATAAATACCCCTTCCCACACTTGGGAAGGGTTGGAACTCTTGTCACTTTTACACACACATTAATCTAATATTCACAAGTTTTCCCAACTCTCTCTCTCTAGTTCATCTCATCTTACTAACTCATCTACCATGGATCTAATCTTCCATAACCCAAGACCACCCGAATCATCCACACAATCAAGATGGTTATTTCCTACAATTGGTATCAAGAGCCATGGTTAGGTTCTAGTGATTGTGTGTGCCTTGATTTGTGGTCTCTATTTTTGTTGTATGGATCGAACATTGGTCATGAAAGTCATATTGCTGTCAATTTTTTTGTGGTTCCACTTGTTCGTAAATCTAGTCAAAAGTCTTGTTTTTGTTTATAACTACAATGTTGTGCCTTCGTATATTTTGGGTTGATGTCCATACGTTTTGGTTTATGTGGCAGTGGCTTGTTTCCATTTTGGGTTCTTATTGCTTTAATGTTTTCTTGATTCATTCAACACAAGCAACTCATGTCTATGACAAATAAAACTGCTTTTGTAGTTCAAACCCATACTAAAACTGCTTTTGGAGTTATCTATTTCTTGGTTCATAACGTTTTTGTTTGGCTTAAGATCCAACAAAAACTGCTGTTGTGCTTCTACCTTTAAAGGGTTTAACTATTTTTTGATTTGTTGTGGCTTTTTTTTGTGGATTTAACTTGACATTATTCTTGGTGTTGAGTTGTTATTGGTTGCAAAAAATAATGGTGTTCTTTGATGCGGTTTGTGTGACATTGAGATTGGTGTTTGGAGTGTAGCTGCAAAAGGAGTAAAAGACAAAAGTGTGAGAGTGACAACTTTGACTGGTCAAACATGGGGTTTGTCTAAGACGCGGTTTGTCTCTATGTTCATGGACGCGGTTTGTCTCTATAGTCATGAATGCGGTTTGTCTATATACTCACTAATGCGGTTTGTCTATATGCTCACGAACTCGGTTTGTCTATATGCTCACGAACTCGGTTTGTCTACCATTTCATCGATGCGGTTTGTCTGTCACTCGGTCAAAAGGTCAAATTTGGTCAATGAGTTATCAAAATGAAAGATTAGAACGAGAAGCAGCAATCACAGAGAAAGAATCATTTCACAACACAATAGCAACAAACAATAGTAAAAATAATCAAGAAGGAGACTCAAGTATAACCAAAACAAATCCAAACCATTCCTTTGTTCCAACTGCCAACAACAAATAACCAGATCCAACATCTATCCTAACTCAACTCGTGAATATCCGCAACAACACTCACATCCTATATCTCAAACACTTCGAGCCAATCAGTATACGTTGACTAAAGGATCTCAGCTTGTTTCTTGTTTTCTCGTGTGTTACAAAAGCAGTCAAAAGATCTTTGTTGATCTTAAACACTCTAATAGAAACAAATCATCATCGATCAGGCTGTATACTAAATGTATATTCAATATCCGAACTCAAAACAGGAAAAAGAATATAACAAGTTTGTCATTCCTTTTTTCCTTTGCTCGTTCTCAAAATACATCATCATAAAATCTCATCTCACTTTTCCGTGTTATTGATAGTTACATCAAGATCTTTAAAGATCAAAACAAGAAAAGTGAGATTCATCATCGATCTAATATCCGAAAATAAAAGAAAAGTAAAATAACAACTATGTCATCTACTTTTTCTTAGTTCGTTCAACAAATAATAATAAAGGAACAAGATGTAACCTACCAGAGACCTCCAAAAGAAATATTGAAACCATTGTCTTGTACGCCTTATTGAACGAAAGAAGGTACTTATTTGTGTCCGGTCGTGACAAAAAGAAACCAAAATGGCAGTATGTTGGTTGTATTTGATTCGGATTGAGATGACTTAGTGATGTATTCGATTAATTGATAATGATGAGATGAGATTCGTGAAGGCGTGTTGAAGTGATAAAGTGTAGATGTGTTCTTGTGTTGAACTGCTCAAAATGATACATTGGGGGCGTGAGTTTAAGTTAATGATGATTAGGGTTATAAGTCTTAGTTATATACCCGTGAGTTTAGGGTTGCATTTTTTGGATTTAGTAGGCTTAAGTGTTTTTAGTATATTAAGTGGGCTTAATTGGTTGACTTGGATTAAGCATTTTTGGTTGTCGGATTGGTCTGTGGGCCAAGTTAAGTTTATTTTGGACCAAGTTTGTGTCTCAGTTGTGGACTATGATTGGATTTGGTAACTATCACAAGGACGTATTTCTGCTGGGTAAATATTTTCTTTTGGTGAATATTGTTGGTTTGTTATCCCAAGAACGAATTGTGTGGGCATTGTTTGGCAAAGTACTTTGAGCTCTAATTTTGGACCGCGGTAACAATTATGCTTCGTTATCTGTGATTGGGTATTACCTTGGGATTGGATTAATCGGGTTCTCTGAATATTACTACGGGATGCCATTATCGGATTCATGTAAAACGTCACAGCTAGTATTTGGGTTTATGAAGGTCTACGTAATTTCAGAGTTGTGGATTTGGTAGCATTGTCCTCTTAGTGGCCACATTTTGAGTAAGCATGCAATTTAATCCTTGCAATTTGAGTTACAGATGACAAATTACGATTTGGTTAATTGCAAATTGACAAGTTACTATTTGACTTGTTGCGACTTGACGGATTGCAATTTGACCAGTTGCGATATGACGTTGCGAGTTGACACTTGCGATTTGACTAATTGTGATTTGGTTGATTGCGATCTGACTTGTTGCAAATTGACAATCTGTAACTTGATTTATTGCAATTTGATCAAGTAGTGATTTGACTCCTGTGACTTGAATTTCGAATATTAATATTGCACTTCACTCTGGGTTACTCGTGTTGATTTCAAGGTTTCTCTTGTAGATTTTAGAAAATCCCGCGAAAGATTCAATTTCTCGGTTTAAATCTCAAGAGTTGTAAAATCCCGTGAAATTAATTTTGGACAAGTAGGATGGACATGGATTTTGACATAATAAAACTTACGGGGTTTGACTATTTCTTTTTGGGGATATGTTTGTGCTTCAAGATCGGCATGAATTGGGAAGTTATGGTAACTTGATTGGTTTGTTAATTCACGGGTTGGTGTACTTAGTGTCACAAACATCTCGGGGTGGATGGATGCACGATGTTTGATGACCCTTGCTCGAGCATATTTAGGGTGATTAGACTTGGATGTTCAAGAAGTGGATATATACAATAAAGGATGGAAGGTTGGGTATATATCACTACCTATATTTAAAGGAGTTACGTTGTTGTGCTCAATATAGGTTCTAAATCACAATTGCAATTTAAGGTGATTAGACTTGGATGTTCACGAAGTGGATATATACAATTAAGGATGGAAGGTTGGGTATATATCACTACCTATATTTAAAGGAGTTACGTTGTTGTGCTCAATATAGGTTCTAAATCATAATTTAGTGCAAGTTTAAGTCGCGGACTTGTTCTTTATCTAGCTTCATCAAGTGATTGTTGTTTCTCAAGCTTCTAATGGGATTGTTGTTCAAGATCTTCTCAAAAGGTAGTCAGGCTTAAAGACAAGAGGTGATTTGTTTGGAGACATGTTTTAACCTTTTACTCACTTTAAAGTCATATGCATTTCATCAAGCGGTTTTGGCATATTACGAGCTTCAATGAATTGTTAATCTACTAAACCATTGATGATGAGGAAAGCAAGGGGTTACTACAAGAGAGTCTTAATCACCATCTTCGTTGCAGTAGTTTCATTTGTCTCTTTCCATGTTTTGTGCCTGACAAATTCACAAACATCACGGACTCTCAGCTTTGGCAAAAAGGTCATTTCATGTCCTTTTTGAGGGGGAGAGTTATCGCAAGTTTCCTAGAAGTTCCGTCTCCAGCGATGTGAATTTTAGCGGTTCCGGTTACAGCGGGTCAGATCGTATCGGTTCAGTCTCCAGCGGTTTGAATCTTAGCAGTTTCGGTTACAGCGGGTCAGATCGTAGCGATTCAGGATTCAGTGGTTCAGTCTACAGCAGTTTGATACTTACTGTTGTGCAGTTAGTTCTTGAATTTATTTCTCAGATAAATCTCAAGAACTGTAAAATCCTGTACACAGTACGACAACTATTCCACATCCAAGTAGCTGGGTCAGACAGCTTTGTTTGATAGGACTGACTATGAGTCATGGGCACTCCTAAGAATTAGCACATGTTTCTTCTCTTTTTGGCTAGTCAACAGCACAAGATGATCACGAAGTTAATCAGGTATTCTTTATTTGTGATTGAAGTTAAATTCCACGAAGGTGTCTACTTATTTTATCTTGAAGTCGGGGTTGGTTGGATGCATGACCTTCAATGATAACTTGCTCGTGCGTAAAAAATTTAAGTTGAAGACTTGGGTTATCTAGTTACCAGCAGTCGGGGTAACTATCACTTAAGAGTTATTGGAGTACTCAGTGTCACACGTCAATGACGATGTCGATAATCGCAAGAGGTGTTAATGTCTCATACTTTGGTTGGGTATTGAGCACTTAGAGATTTGCTTGGAGCATTAATTCTCTACACCGTTCTTCCAACATTAGTGCAAGCTTAAGTAACAAATTTGGGGACTTCTACTTCAGTTTTCAGTATTGGTATATCGGGTTTTCTTCATCGAGTGGTCACTAATCTATGTACATGGTTGGTTAGTTGGCCAAAGGTTTTAAAAGTTGTGATGTGATCTGTAATCTTCACAAGATATTCTTTACCCAAACTGATGTTCACCAAAATCAAAATCAGTCATGCCACATTCAATCTGTTACTGCCTCACGGTTTCTTCTTGATTTTGTAAAATCCCGAGAAAGAACTTATTTCTCGGTTTAAATCATAGATTTGTAAAATCCCGTGATAATGGACTATGCGCTCTTAACCATGATCAGGTTAAAACCATTATCAAAGTTCAGTTAAAGCATCATAAAGGGCTAGATTTGGGCATTAACCACAAGACGTGACTACGGCGTTAATTCATTATTATTTATTTAAGGCTGAAGTGAAATTTCATGGGTGCGTGTACTTAGTATCTGAAGATATCGGGGAGGTTGGATGAAGATTCTTCGAGATCCTTGTTCGAGCTTTCAATACAATGACGAGGACTTGGATATCTAGTTATTTTGTCTTTCTCTCTATTTACAAACTAACTATCACTTTAAGGAGTCACGTTGTAGTGCTCAGCGTCACACGAAGTTGTGGATATCCAAGAGGTGATGTACGTCTTATACTTGATGGTTGGTTGGTTGAAGAGTATAGAGTACTTAGGGATTCGATGTTGCACGAAGTCTCTACACCGCTCTTTGTCACGCATTAGTACAAGTTTAAGTCACAAGTTCAGGTTATATTACTTCAGTATCAAGTTCATCATATTGGGTTTTCTCCATCAGTGGTCACTACATCAAGCCGACAGAATGATAATGGGGTTGGTAACGAGTTAGATGAGAGAAGAAGTAAAGAGAGAGTCATGACATCTGTACAAGTCAGTGCAGGCCTCGCTCTTCATCATAATGACGTCTGTACAAGTCAGTGCAGGCCTCGCTCTTCAACATTATGACGTCTGTACAAGTCAGTGCAGGCCTCGCTCTTCAACATAATGACGTCTGAATACATCAGTTCAGGCCTCGTTCTTTAAAGAAAAGAAAAGTGTACGCTTGAGTGCACTTTATCTTCAAAAGAAGAGGAATCTTCTTATTTATGGCCATTCTCATCAACAAGTTTCACGCTCTTTCCGTGCTTATTCAGTCTTCAAGTGGATCGACGCATATTGGAGTATTCTTTTATTCACGTATTTAACCAAAAATTGCAGTTGACAGGCATATGCAATTTTTGAGGGGGGGAAAGGGTGAATAAACAACGTGTTAGTCTTCAAGAACCGTCAAGCGGAGCCACTTACCGTTGATGGTATTCATATTCACAAGTTCAATCATCAAAAATTGCAGTTGCCAGGCATATGCAATTTTTGAGGGGGGGAAAGGGTGAATATTAATCTACATGTTGGTTGATGATTGAGAAATGGTCATACGACTCCTGAATACGTCAGTTCAGGAGTCGTGCAAACCATGTCTCTCCAACACTACTTCTTCCGTCTATCAAGGTGTTGAAGAACATGGTCATGGAATGCTAATCGACATAGTCTCACGGGTTGGAACAATCAGCAACAATGGGTTTCTAGTCAATGCTTCATGTACACTTCATTAGGCTACATGTACACATCATGATGATGATTCCGATTATTCGTAACCATCATGGGGGAGAGAAATGTGTACACCAAGGATGCACAACAGGTTCACGTGATCGGGCTTAATCATCTATTCCGGTGTTGATAACCGCAGAGATGATCAGTGGTTCAACTTGTTACCTTGGTATTTACGTTTCACTGTTACGTCATGGGCTGATTAATCGTAACCATTAGGGGAGAGAGAATGTGTACATCAAGGAAGCACAACAGGTTCACGTGATCAGGGCTTAATATCCAAGGATGGATACATACTATAGATGATCAGTGGTTCAACTTGTTACTTTGGTGTTATACGTAAGACTGAAGAAGGTCGAGTCGTCAGTCTATTCTACATTCTCTGTTGGGAGTTATCATCTCATGTGTATGCTGCGGGCTGATGGGTTACATGTAAGGTTACTGGAAGGCATTGGGTGAGATGAAGATGATTGGTATTCTGTTCCTCCACATTGGGCAATCCTGAAGAAGGTCGAGTCTACAGTCTTCTCTACATTCAAGAAATGTTGAGCTCTTTTCTTACAACTTGATATTTAACTTAATCCCATGACAGTTCTTGTTTGATGAGTTGTGGAGTTAAGTTAGGTTCAAGTTGTTCTGTAGTTTAAGGTTAGGTCCAACTTGATTTTAACCTAATCTCATGATAGTTCTTGTTTGATGAGTTGTGAGGTTAAGCTGAAATCAAGTTATTACTAGGCTTAAATTTGTGGTTTAGCTTAACCTCATGACAGTTCTTGTTTGATGAGTTGTGGGGTTAAGCTAGATTTCAGTTGAGGCTCAACTTAAACTACCGAAAAGATGCCTAAGGTTTTTGACGGCATCACTCTAGGACGGGAGTGTTAGAAGATTAAAGACGGCATGCATTTGGTTATCAAAAGACTTCTTCTTATTATGGGTGTTCATCCAAAGTCTTCTTCCTATTATGGGTGTTCATCAGAAAGGTTGTCAGATTGGGGGAGAGCACTAATTAGGGGAGAGTGAAAAGCCAGAATCATTCCCTGATTGAAAGTGCTCACATTGCTCTTCAGCAAGTCAAGTGATGAATGCGGAGAAGATTCAGATTGCTGAGGAGTAATGATTTCTGGTTCGTATCCTTGTATATATTTTGCTTCTTACATTCTTTTTCATATCTTATACCATTTTTGTAAATAGATATATAGTAATCTTGCCAATTGTAAATAGAGAATCTTAAAACCAGAAAAACCATAAAAAATTAAAAAAATTAGAAAATACCAAAAATAGTTTCACCTAGGCATGTCTTCTGTTTATCGATAACATTTACGGACTTAGAAATGTCATTCAATAATGGCACGGGTCTTTAAATGAAGCTCGAGCAGAAGTTAAAATGGAGGATTAAAACATGTCTAAATGGCTTGCTATTACTTTAGATAGCAACCCGCGCTTCATATTGGGGAAAGCACGTCGCCAAAAAGACGGCTATTCCTCCAACTGGGTGATGTTCACCTGGGCATGGATTACTTCATATCCATGTTTCCTGATTTGATGTACGTTTCAGTGCATCATTTCTTGTAAAAGAAGAGAAATCTTCTTAGTATAACAAATAGTTTTCATTCTATGATTCTTCTGAAAATTATTTGTGAGACACTTGGTGAATATGTGTTGTATGAAATTTGTTTATACTTGGATTATGCATAAAATTTGTCACTCAATCAACGACTACAAAACCTCATGACAGTTCTTGTTTGATGAGTTGTGGGGATAAGCTTGATTTTAGTTGAGGCTCAACTAGAATACGGGTCATTGATTGAGGGGGAGAGTGAATTCAAATTTTATATCATCAAACAGGTTTCTTGATTAATTCATGACTCTTAGAAAAGGTTTTGCAGTTAATGGGGTATTAGTTGAAGAGGATATTGCTTAAATATATCAAATGACCAAGTGTGTTAGTTGCTAGAAAGTTTAGGACATTATGTGAAATTTGCTTGTAGTATCCTAGCTTCATATAACTAGAAGGTTCATTTGTATCTCTTTGGAATCCTCGTTTAATCCCCTAGATACATTAAAACTCAAAATCTGAAAGAAGTTAGAAAACCCGATGTGTTTGATGTTCTTGAATGCTCCACTGACATATGTATGAACTAAGTGAATGAGTTTCAAATGTTGTTTGTCTCTGCTGCTTAATGGTTGTTGATATTGTGCATATGTTCTCAGGATTCGCTTAGGTAGATTGCTATTATGTTAGAATCATGTTCCTAAGATCCTGAATTAAATATTGAAATCTGTGTGAATTGCCATGTTCATGATTGCTAATTGCTCTTCATGCTAGATAGTGGTTTGACGTAGTTCCTGATTGTGGTTTGATTATAAGATGAACTTGGTATTATAATGTGGCAAGCTGTTGAAGGGTAGCTATTAAGGAATAGTGTATCTGTATGTATGTATATCTGTGTTGATATTCTTATGCAGATTCCATAGCCAAAATGAATGTGCCAGTTCCCATTCTAACCATTTGATCAGACGTTCAAACTCTATTGATTGGCTCGGAATTCACCACAACAACAACGTCGGCAGCAACAACAACAACAACACTGTCATCACCACCACCACCTTCACTTCAACAAAAGCAGTTCGCATTATGATCTCGCCAAGTGGAGATCTTCAACGTGTGGGAAAGATTTGTTGGTGGATGGATAATTGATGTTGACCAATGATTTACTCAGAAAAGCGGATAATTACATCGTCTGCACAAAAAGGTCAATATCATTTGTGTCATAATAATCAATTTGTGCAAAATAAGCAGTGAATCTCCCTCTTAGATTAAGGGGGAGCATAGTATGTTTCATTATCAGATAACATTAAATCGGACACATTTTCTCCCACATTTTCTAACTTATTTAAATCAATTGAGATCACAAATCTCAAATGGTTTGAAATTTTTGATCGGGGGAGAGAATGTGATTTAAATATGAAATCTGATAAAATGTGATGTTTGGACGTAAATGTAAGCTCCCCCATATGTGCTAAACTCTTTCGTATATCGATGCACATATTGAGGGGGAGCGAATGAACAAAAAGGATTTGGCATCTCAGTTGAGCGTGTCTCAGACTTAACCAATGAATTGACGAAACACAAAGTTGTCATCAATCGAAAGGACATATCCTGGACGGGTAATAATTTCAAGCTGGTCTAACCAGTGATGTAAGCGTGTCTCGAAAAGGATGTGTCTGAGTAGAGTGTACCGTTTCGAGAAACTTTCTGTGGACTTGACCAGGCCGGGTAATAATTTCAAGCTGGTCTAACCAGTGATGTAAACGTGTCTCGAATCGGTCATGTTCACTGAAAGTGGATCAATTCAAAAGTGCGAGCTTCAACTGACATGTGCAAATTTATAAAACAATTATTCGAGCACATGTTGAGGGGGAGCATTTGAAAAATATAAAACTCTCTAGTGTTTGCAAAAAATGTGTTTCAGAATCATGAACACTTTGAGAGATTTTTTCAAAGATTTGGTTTGGCAATCGTGGATGAATACCAAAGACCGACCATTTTAATTAATGCATGGAGTTATAAGGATGGTTAGGTTAGGCTCAAGTTCCCACGATCCCGCCAGAGCCGGAGGGATCTACCCAGGGACAATCCACTAGTTAGTGTAGAAGTCCTTAGGTATGATTAAAAAAGGAGAAAAGTGTATAAGGGAAAAGTGCCGACTGAGATGGAGCTAGTACTGGAACAAACCCAACAAGGTTCTAGTAATGAAGTCTCGGTATGCACTGAAGGGGTTGAAGAATGAAAAAGAATTGTAAAGATAAAGGGTGAAAAGAAAGAAGCCCTCCTTACAACTTAGGTAGAAACCGGGTCAATACATATGCTGTCAGAATCACATAGTTGATTGCTGGCATTGAAGACAAAGTATCATGGACCCAGTGATACGCTGCACAACCCTCCCTAGCCACTCAAGGTCCCTCAAAGGATTCTTGTTTCAATTGTCACGGAGTTCAATACATTTCTATCGTCTCTCTCACTCCGAGTTAGATGATATTGAAAAGGTGGCAGTTCTCTCCAGCCTCCGCTCACTAAACCAAAACGCACTATCGAGTCTAGAGCCACGAGATGCATCATAAGATCTCTTAGGGACACAAATTACTTCTACACTGGTTGTTCAACTTTAAGGACACCAGTTGTAAACTTATGAGTCCTTCGCAGATCTTAGCAATCTGCCAGAACATTTATGAGAGAATTTACGAATGTAATTCTCAATGATTGAATGGAAATTCCTGCCAGGGTCAACATCAAACAGCCCTGAAAGCAGGTCACTTCGGTAATTCTTTATGGATTACGCTTAGTGGTCACGGCGGTTTCTAACGGTCTACAGTCGTGGAGTGATCTCCAGCGACTCACCTAATCGTTGATGTGCTACGGTTCGATCTTAAAAAGCCCTCTGTGGGTTTTCGATTAGGAACGGTCTTGGTAAGGATTAGAGAGTGTTTTCACACTATGCTGTTAACAATCTCGAAGTCCGAACCTGTAAGTACCGGTCGATTTGTTGCTAACTGTCGTATGCAGGAACTTCTGGCGATTGTAGCTGTGGAATGCTGTAGCTGGTTGCTGTTGTAGCTGGTTGCAGAAAAGATGCCAATCCTCTACCACATGTTCACACTACATCATCATTGTAACTCAACAAAGTCATGATCAACCTAAAAGACCTTTAACACGGCTTCTGCAAACTCTGATGCTAAAGATCATGACACCAAATAGTGTGAGCATGTCGGCTCAAAGATTTATACATCACGTGGAAACATACTACTGAAAGATGACTTGGAAACAAATGTTGGATGATAAAGTCGAAGAATACTCAAAGATCATCCAAGACGATCAAACGGTCATCAAACGTACACTGCTGAATGCACAAAGACTAAAGACATTGAAGAATCAAAGACTACGAGCTATGACGTCAAGTTCAGAAGACAGAATGCTAGAATTCAAATTATTATTTCCGGGGTGACCTCCCTTAGGGGGAGATTGTTAGGAATATAAATATTCAGATGAAGGCTCGGTCACCCCGAGCATCTATTTAGCATCTACATAGCTCGTAGGCTTATTTATATTAGCTTAGCAATATTAGTATTAGTATTATTAGTTTAGTCGTATTTATATTTGTGGAGTGGGTCAGGGCTTTCCCCACTGTCAGCTCACTCCACAGCCCACTAGGGGCATAATATTAGTAAGTATAAATACCCCTTCCTACACTTGGGAAGGGTTGGAACTCTTGTCACTTTTACACACACATTAATCTAATATTCACAAGTTTTCCCAACTCTCTCTCTCTAGTTCATCTCATCTTACTAACTCATTTACCATGGATCTAATCTTCCATAACCCAAGACCACCCGAATCATCCACACAATCAAGATGGTTATTTCCTACATGCTTATACTGAAGCACCAGCATCTGTTGAGGGGGAGAAACTTGATGAACCTATCCATTAACCTACAACTTCCTCTGACCTTGTTGTTGCTACTATCCCTATCCAACCTGAAGCTATAGCAACAGAAGTCCCTGAATCCTCTTCCAGTCAACCCCCTCCTACTGACAAAGGGAAGGGAATCATGGTGACTGAAGATTCTCCTCCACGATTACAATTGGTCAAGGCATCAACTGAAAGGCGTCCTGACCCTGATGAGCCTTTTGAAGTTGACTTAGACGATGGGAGAAAATTCAAAGGAACTCCTGAGGAAGTGGCTGCAGTCCTGGATGAACAGGATAGACTCAGGGCTGAGAAACTCAGTAGGCCTGTAATTGTTGAAGTGGCCAAGGAGGTAATCAAGGAAACTGACCAGGTCATCAAGGGAGATGAATTCCTCAAGCTTCAGGCTGACCGCATCAAGGAACACAATCAGCAGGTCAAGCTCAAAGAAGAAAAGAAAAGGAAAACCTATGAGAAGTATATGTGGTATATGACGAAGACAAAGGGTGAAGGCACCATAACTGACATGACCATTCACTTGACCAAGCCCATAAGCATAACGGTTCACAGAGGGCCAAGGAGGACTGAGATGAATAAATCCTTTAAATTCTCAGATTACGGGCTAAGGGAATGGGACATGATGGGGCCCATCCTGAGGAAGAAGCAAAGCAGGATTGTTCCTGACCTTCTAGCTACCCTGAACTCCAAATACGAGGAACTGGAAAACGTTGCTAAGAGTTTGGGAATAGATCATGAGAAGGCACTTGCTTCTCAGGGACTTTCAATCCCTTAACCTACTCAAAAGATTGGGAAGAAGAGGAAAGCTGTGGGACAGGAGCCTGAACAATTCATAGCGGCCCTCCATTGAAACAGGATTCCTCCTCAAGGAGTCAAATTTGTTCCCAACAAAGTTATCAAGTCTCTTGAGTATGGTATTTTCTTCATCGATGAGTTTAGCCAACATGCATTTCAACGAGTCAGTGACATACACCTTGTGGAAACTACAACTCTTCTTGCTTACAAGCTGATGGCGATTCACGTGAAGAGCCCTGAGAACGAAGAGTTTATAATGCTGATGGATAAGATGATGAATGAGAGACCTGAAAAAAAAGTGTTAGTGTCTAAGAAGGCTAAGTTGAAACTCATGGGTATCTTAGAAGCCTGAGTACAAGATCCCTGAGCATTATGTTTAGATGTTAGGACAAACGTAATGATATTAATAAAATGATGGCCCATGTTTTGTTATATCAGTGTCCTTTAATAGCTTTCTTGTATATTCAGTGTGAGAAGAAGCCCATTTGCTCACTCACAACTGATCAAAACACTTAGGCATAATTTATATCCAAATAGGGGGAGATTGTTGGGTCCGTCAGTACCCAAGCGTCCTGAAAACAGGATTTGAATACAAATTAGCCCAAGTGTTAATCAACCATAAACACTCGCAAGTCGCTCAGGGAACAGTCACTCAGTGAGTTATCTTCAGGATGCTTAAGGCGAGTCTAAGAAGAAAGATTCACCATTCAGGAAGGCGGAACTCTCTTAGTAGGACTTAAGCCAAAGAAGAAGATAATGGGTTCAGTGAGTGATGAAAATAACTCACTGAACCCCAGTCTCCTCAACGACTATAATGATTGAAGACTGAAGACTGAAGACCAAGCCTGAAGAATCTGAAGTCTGAAAGTAAGGCGGGACAAGGCGGGAAGAGTTTGAATAGATAAGGAAATGTCCTTATCAGGGCGAAAGTCAAACTTTCCCTGAATGGCATGAGAACAAGAACAGTGTTATCACTGACACTCAGAAAACAGTTTCAACCTTATCCCAAAATAGATTCTTGTAACTGTCAAAATACTGTTGTATCTTTGTCAGACTAGCTAGGTCATTCTTTTGTACTTTTAGTCACGGGTGCTCTTTTATACATGTGTATAAATAGGAATCATAAGGGAGAAAAGTGGATAAGTTTTGTGCATTAAAAGCTTAGACTTTCACAAAACCACTTTTCTCCCCCAAAGAGCAACCTAGTCCCTGAGAAAGCTCAATGGTTCATTTATTGTTGCCACTCAAGCATAGCTTGAGTTTAGTGAGGAGAACACCATACCTTGTCGTTTCAATCCCAAGTGTTATTTCCGCTAACACTTGGGTATAGATTCTTTTGATTAATTTCTAATAAGAATTTAAACGTTGAAAAACTTGTGTTTTATCTTTTACGTTTTTGCTTATTTGTTTAAATTAATCAATACGTTAATTCAGTCATAGAACACAAATAGATTAACTTTATAGTTATTTCTGCTTGTGTAACGGGAACAACAGAAGGCAAGGTTATGCTTAAGATATCACCAGGGAAAGGTGTGAACCGCTTAGTAAACGTGGGAAGCTATATTCTCGCTATATCGCCTCTACCAAAAATCCTTGCTAGAATCAGATCCGTAGCTCATAAGACTTGAGATACCACCGGTACTTGGCAAAGTCCACAATATGCCTGACATACGTAATCTGGAGAATCGTTTTCTGAAGAAACTGGCGGTTTAATCCTTGGATTTTATCCAACTTGGTGAACGTCGGATACAGTTGAGGAACCTGTCGAAATCCTAGATCGTGAAGCCGAGCGACTTAAGCCAAGTCGCATTCCTGTTGATTTGAGTTTATTGGAAATCCTGAAGCGATTCGAAAACTCACGTGGAAACGTGAGGATGAAATCAAGCGAATTTGCTCTCATCTCTTGTAAACCTTAACGGGTAACTTGAACTGAAACCCGAGACGGGTTTCTCCTGAGGTTAGGAGGCTGTGACAACCGGTAATTTTGGGAGCTAATTTTAATATCGCATTACGTTTAGAAACATATATATAATTATTAAGAACCGTGTTTGTGAAGTTTTTGGAATTTATTTGGATTATTGGAAATGTTATTTGGAGTTATGGTTTATGTGATGAGTGAAGTTTCCGTATACCTCAAGTTGAGCACTACGCGATTTGGCACAATATAAACCTAATAATACGTTTAACAAGTTAATTTTAGCGTCTTTAGCAAAGATATACATATTTATAGTCATTTTTCGTGGAAAAATGATTTTAAAACTAATGGTGTAAGTTAAAAGGTCTCGAGACAATTTTATAAGGCTTAAACGAGCCTCGGGAATAAGTAATGAAAAGATTAATAACTTGACACTTAGGCCCCTTGCCCGAATTACATGTTTGGTCCTTGTAGTTTGTAGGGTTGACAATAATGGCACAAGAGGGGTATAAAAACCCCATTATAATAATTTAGGGTTCATTTCCCTCCTCCCCTTTGCTCTAGTCGTCGCCACCCCCTATAGCACCACCTCCGGCCACCTTTAGTACACCACACCGTCACCACACAACACCACCTCTCGATCTCTTTCGTTCGTTTAGCAACCACACGCGCCCAAAACCCCTTCCCCCATCACCTTGTACGCGGCGCCACCACCATTATTAGTGAAGAACCGTGTAGATCCGAGGAAGAAAAGGTAAGACCACCGTGTGTTCACCTTCGTGTGACACGGTGGTGTGTCCAAAACTCGTTTAACAAGTGGTTTTGTTTAATAACGTTTGGGAATGGGTGGGAATAACATGTTTTACGAGTTAAAAATTTATAAAAACACTTGGTATCATTATTTTGGTCGAGTTTGGTGTTGAGTAGAGTGGTGCCGTGAGCATAAGCTCACGGCCGAAGTCTTATGGTTACGTATCGGGTCTTGTCGAGTCATTGGTAACCCATTTCGAGCTTGATGTCATTTTTGGTACTAGGGTTTAGGTTAGTTTTTGTTTTGAAGTGGATATGGTTGTGTTTGGTTTGTGGCCGAGACCTCATAAGGGTCCGTTTGGTTTGTTTTTGCATACCATGGTTCGAAGCCGAGACCACCATGGTCTCGGCATGGTTATATTATTATGTTGTTGTGGTTGAGTTTTGAAACATGGATTTGAGTTGGAATTATGATGTTATCGAGCCGTAGGAATTAGGGCCGATTGAGGTTGATCGATATTGTTGAACTTGGATTAATATTGTGGGCTTGAAATAATATTTTTGATGTTTTGAGCGATGTCGAGTGCCATCGAGACTTTGTAGTCTCGGCGTGGTCTCGACAAGCCGAAAATGGATATTAGACTTGTTATAGACATATGGACTATTCAGTTGACTTATTGACCCGAGAATTATACAACTCAAAATTGTGACTCGAAACGTGAGATGACTCGATATATATTTAGTTTAGAAATAAAATGGCAAAAGTGGAAAAAAGGAAAAGGTTAAAAATATTAATTAACAATTATTATGTTAATTAATATTTTTGAGGATAAAAAGGAAAGTATTAAATGAAACAAAAATAGAAATATATACAAGTTATTAAACGTTTCGAGGGCACGCAAATCGAGAGATACCACATATGGGAATATTAATGTTTATATGGAGTTATTGTTGATTTACGGATTGGTTGACATTAATATACCCGGCCTACATGGTTATCGGACTTATTGGGTTGACAAGCCCAATAAAGGCCCGATAAGTATGTTGGAGGAATTTATTAGTGTGCGACCTATACTTATGACTTATCATATTTGTGATTAGTTTTTGAATTAATAAGCAAGTCGAAGGAATTGTTAGACTTACCGGGTGACGAATTCGATAAGGAACCGACAATTCGTCCGGATATTTTATTAAGCTTTAAAATTTAATCACTTGACCTTGACCTTGTTTTGATGAGTAGTTAGTAGTAGAATAAACTTGGGAATTTGCAACAACTCGGTGTATTCGTTATTGTTGATTTTTGTGAGTCGTTTACGTTTTGGTCATTTGTTTTGGCGTGTGTACACTTGAGTCAATGTTGTATCACCACTACACACATGATGATACCAAACACTAGTAAATGGATTCAATAAGAAGATTTTGAAATCTAAAGTGGGATATACTTTGGAACAGTTAACTTTTGGAAATTTGTGCACTTTTGGAATAGATGTTAAGACAAGTTTATATTATTAGGTCGTGCCGAGTCCGTAGTGCCGTGAAGTGTTAGCTGTTGTTGTGCTTTACTACTATAGACTTGTGTATTGTGCTTTGCTTGATCGATGTGAGTTTCATAGCCCCACTTTTGCTCATATACTGTATTTGAAACTTGGGGTGAGAAAACATGCCCAACTGTTTTATATGGACCTAACTGTTGTTTTATGATTTGCTATAACCCGTTAACTGGCTAAGGTTAGATATATACTAGGGCCCTACTGTGTTCTATCATTATGAGAGAGAACTACTGTGTTCTATCATCATGAGAGAGAACTTTATGTCTTATCATTATGAGAGAGAATTCCGATGTTCTATCATTCTGATAACTATGTTTGTTAGGTTAGCACATGATGACTTTCTTGTGCGCGGAATAGGTGATTGATATTTAACTTAGTCCAGTGTAGCAAATTACTTATTTGGTCCACCATTATTTACTGCTTAAACCTATTAACTCATCATTGTTAGCTGATCTTTAGCATGTTTTCTCAGGTAATTAGAGTTGTTGTTTGGATATATTACTGTTTGGAGGCTTGGCAGAAGGGAATGGTTGAAGGATCAATTGGAAACTCTGATAAACTGTTGGGACCTATCTTTTATTTTATTTTGGGCTTACTTTCGTACTTTTTAGAATAAACGTAACTCTAAAATTTTGGATTAAATGTTTTATCTAAGCGAATAATGCTATTCCATACGCTTGTGCTTGTGTTGTGTACCAATCCTACTAACACCCCGAAGCTTTGATAAGTCTTTCGCTGTACCAAATTTTAGGGGTGTTACCGAATCTACTAAGAAAAAAACACTTAAAATGATTATTTTTTATAACTCCATAAGGGAGTATTAATTAGTTGAAATTTGAAAGTAAACACTGATTAAACCAATATATTAAGATAGACAACCTATTACAAAGCATAAATTACCCGTTAAGCAAAATAGATGTCAAGAATTTTGAAATCTCGATCTGTGACACTTTTTTGATTCGAAGATTCGGAGAAGTATTAAATAAATAAATTAAGCAAATAAATTGCATGATTATTTAATCATAATCAAAGTTTAAATACATTTCCTTGAATCAACAATTGCATAATCAAATAAAACAACTCGCTTTAGCTTCATTAAGCCTTTTAATTATTGCTCTCCCACCACCTCTTTTTGCCCTGACCATTGTCTTATTCTCTTCTCAGCAATGGATGCCTGAAATTTACATAGAAATAGTTTTATCGAGTAACAATGAAAAAGGAAGAAAATTTTGTTAAAAAATACTTGAACTGAAAGCAGTTTGAGTAACTCGGTAACCGAAAGTTTTTTTTTTTTTTTTTTTTTTTTTTTTTTTTTTATCAAGAGAGATGTTTGGTGTCGTGAAACTTGAAGGTACCTCTTTTTCCCAGTTGGTTCTATAGCAAATCAGAATCAAGATGATGGTTTGTACCACAGTTCCGGTCAACATACCTAACCATATACCCTGCGATATTCACAACGTTATAAATCAAATAAATTAATGTTTAAGGTCTGGTTCCCGATATTTGTTCTTCAGAAATGTCATGTTTATTTAATGGACAACTTAAAAAACTGCACAATGTCTACTTAAACGAGTAAAATGTATGTACCTTAACACCCCAATTGGCTGCAAACCCAAGAGTGAGTCCTAAGGGAACGCCAAAGATGTAGTAACATGCAATATTTATATAAGCAATCGCAGCTTGCCATCCTGCCCCAATTGCCACCCCTACATTTTCATGACAATATATTTAGTCTAAACTAATGATTGTGAGAATTTTATTTATAACCGAGAGTAATATTAAATGAAGACAAATACTTACCAGAGAGTGCAGGTTGAATATTGTTGATGATGAGGCAGGCTGCTAACATTGGAGTAAGAGCGTAAACAGCTTCTTGAACTTCTAAACTATCAGCAAATAAGGCTGGGTATTGATGACGGAAAATGCCAAGTAGGATGGCCAGCAAAACACCGACGAGGAATGAGGAAATCACTACCACCACGACCGAGAACTTTGCTGTTCTTGGGTGGGCTGCACCTAGTTCATTTGATACCCTTACACTGCATTCAAAAATTAATTCTGAGTTCAGCTTATAGAGTTAATTTTAACCTTTAAACATGGGATTGGTTTTATATCTTTACCCAACAGAAAAGTTGGATTATTGGAAAAACTTGTTTGTAAACAAACCTGATAGCTGCGTTGAACCCGATTGCTACCATAACTGCCCATCCAAGAATGTTTGTGCTGCAAAGATTTTGGGGATGATATGTTTAGAGGACCATCAAAAGTGCGTACCATTTTATAATATAGATATAATAACTGGAAACACAATAATAATATTATGAAGACGACACTGAACTAAATTTTAGGAGGTTTGGGGATTGCTTAGTTTTAAGGTCGGGCTTATTATTAGTAAATTGTTTGAAATAAGGACCTAGTCTCAATAATGCTTATTTTTACTCAAAATAGGCAACCAAAGTGTAAATTGTTTTCTATGTCCAATTGAAAAAAACAAAGTTGTCAATCTCTAAATTTATAAATTTATGATGGAAGGATTAAAGAAAAAATTTCCCAACTATATAATATACAATAATGTTCAAAAAAGCAAAACTCATGATCCTCATGATTTCGGGATTTTCGACATCGTTTTTAATAGAGAAGAAAACAAAATCCATATTTAGCCACTGTCATTTTGCTATATTTATTTTATGGTCATCACTTCGAGCAAAGGGTGATGTGGCTCAAGCCAAACTGCCACCTATACTCCACATCATCATTTTCCCGTTACACTCTCTCTATCACTCACACACCCAAAAACACTCTCCCCAGTCACTCAAGTTAAAACCCCACTTTTAGGACCCACCACACCCAATTAAACCCAAACAAAACAAAAAACCAATTAAAAAGAAAAAACAAAATATGCTTCATTTGCCGCAAGCCAAATTCTCGGCATTTCATTTAGCGCGACAGGGGGTGGTGCAGTGGCGCCGGTTTGAATCAAGCCAAATGATGTCCACATCGGTTTTGTGTCGGGCAAATGCCACTGCACCTTTTGCTCCAAGTTAGCAAACTGGAAAACAACAAACTCTATAACTTTTAGCTAAATTTTGTGTATTCAAATGGACCCCAAGACATCAAATGAACCATCCTTACACTAAACTCACTTTTGAACAGATAGACACCAATTATGAATATAGAGCTCAATTTGAAGTTTTTCTAGTTTATAGTATTCAAACATAGAATAATGTTATTGCGTATAAAAGAAATCAGACACAAAGATATGTTTAAATAGTTTATATTCAATTTGTGAAAAACAGAAAAACATTAAGTTTTTCAACAAAGAACAAATATCATGTCAATCCTCCTAAAAATAGTCAGTATTTTGTTATAGTCATGGTCTCTACCTTATTCCAAAATTTTCATTTCGAGACATAAGGTTTTTAGGCCAGATAAAGTCCTTCATACTAGCATTTTCTGATACTGATTAGCATTGGCTCGGGTGAGATTTACCCAGCTATCTATTTTTTGTTTCAGTATTAAAATGTTTTCAGTTTATGTATGTATAAATATTTGTAAGAACCACAAAGTTTTTTTGTGGTAAAGAGAAGAAATAACAAAATGCACGGCCATATTCTATTGAAGACCGACCACTCCTACTAGCCTTATAATGATTTGATTTAACATGTTGCAAGTCCAAATCATGCTCATTTTTACTTTATTTTCGAGCAAATTGCTCATTATTGTTACCTAAAATTTATATTAGTGATTAGATCTGGTCAATGAACCATAAATTAAAAAGCACCCACCTAAGAAGATCTCTGTTAAATGTTGTTCAGTGTTTGTTCACTTTAGATAGAGTCAAAATAATTAATTATCCAAAATAGTAATGACAACTAATGTTAAGTTTATAGATTAATTAATAAATTTATTTTATTTGTCACACATTAAGCACCATTTAGAATCTATCCATCTAATATATATATATATATATATATATATATATAGTGAGACTTTCTTGCGAGGACCATCTTATCTGCGAAAACTGACAGAACCACCAAAAACATACATACACGCCTTCAATAATTGTATTTTTGCACATATGTTCTAAAAACAACATATATGTTTTAATAAAAACATGGTTGTTCTAAAGAATTTGATAAGAAATTGAAAATACAAAATTTTTCTTTGAAGGTGTGCATGTATGTTCTTATAAGGCGTGCAATGATAATATTGCGGCCGTGTGTAAAGTTTTTGTGAAAAAAGATGATGAGTTCATGATGATATTGAAGAACATAGGTGGATACTTACGATTATTGATGATTTGCATGTATTTTTATTTTATTTTAAAAGGCGTGTATGTATGTTTTTTGTGGTTCTGTCAGTTCTCGCAGATAAGATGGTTCTCGCAAGAAAGTCTCCCTATATATATATATATATATATATATATATATATATATATATATATATATATATATATATATATATATATTAATGTTAGGTTGCTTTCCTCAATTAGTTAAGTACGTATTATTTTCTTAATTTAATACTCGTAGCACACAACAGAGTAGATAACAAAATACTTAAACAATACTAACCATATGGATAGTGCATCAACCGCAATTTCAGCGTTCTTTAGATATCCAGCAAAGAGTACCAACGCCATAAAATACCATGTTTCCAAACTGCTCGTATTTAAACACAATATTTATAGGTTAGTTGTTAATAGCTTTGGAACGAAAAATAAAATAAAAAGTCACAGAAATATATTAACTAAACATACCAAAGCATAATTGCTGATGCAAACGAAAGTTTAACGAATCCCCACAAATTGCTAAACGCAGCCCAGCTGAACCCTGACCACGCTCGACCACACGTCCCACTAAAAATATAAATCATTTGAGCCACCACCATGAACCACCACGAAAAATTGAGCACCAATGCTCCGCCCCATAGCCCCCACCCCAATTTCAACATAAACAACCAACTAAAAAAGGTATGCAAGACCAATGCTGCCGCGGCTATATAAGCCATCACCATTATCTTACTTTGCGCCTGAAGAAACTTAGCTATTGGGTAATTAAAGGCATATGCAAAGAGTTGTGGGATCATCCATAGTGCTAATTTCCCTGCCGCGCGTGATATCTCTTCAGTTTGTCCAATCAAAAGCAGTAACGGGGTTGCGAAGATGTATAGGAACATCATAATCAAACTTGTGACAAAGAGTATAACCCATGATCTTTGCATATATATTCCTAACATATCGACCTGCCCTGCTCCAAATGCTTGTCCACACAATGTCTCTAATGCGCTTCCCATTCCAAGCTGTGGATTACATATCATTACATCATTGACATGTCAATTAATATACATTTTCTTAGAGGGTATCTGGGCTTACAACGTGATCATAAAGCACAACTCAACTTGCATTTTCAAAACTCTGTATTCTCTAACGCGGATGATTATTTTTCACAAAGCCAGTATATGAAAAACACCAAAGTTTCTAATTATTTGTGTTTTACAAAAGCAATATTCAGATAATGCCCCCTTGAACATGTAATACTAATTACGGAGTAATTAGCTAATTAAAAAATATTTAATTAAAACATTAATTTCGTTTTCCAGAACATATCAATAACAGTACTTTTGATTTCTCTAGAGAAGACAAAAGAAGTGGATTTCATTGTTTATTGAATAACTTTATAAGCAAAATCTAAACACTAAAGTAAAAAGTATTTTGTGTACCAAACTACATAAATAAAGCGCAATCATATATGCTTATTTATTAAGCAGCTTCATAATTCATCAATGCATATCACGCCTAAAAATACATCAAAAAGTATGCTCAACTAGACAAAGAAAGATTTGAAAATTTTGAAGTGAAGTTATATAGAAATTGATAAGTTATACACGACATCTTGTTATTCCACAAATAATCTTACACATAAGACAAGGATGGATAGTTTTTCTATTTGTGTTACCACATTGAAAAAAGTAGCCTGAAAAGTTTGAAAACTTCTTTTTCTCTAACAAGAATTTTATAAACTATGAAAAGTTTTTCAAGGTGATCTAGTGGTAAGATGTGCTTAGAGTTTTATAAAAGACCGAAATTCAAATCTTGTTAGGCGAACAACCCTTAACTTTCATTTGATCAATCAAAAGTATATCTCAAAAATTTAAACAAAATACTAACCAAAATCCCCAGAGAAAAACCCGCAATAACCGAGTTTTCGATAGAGAAAGCGGCAAGATCAAGAGTTCCAACATGACCAGCAAACGTTTGAGTGACAGCACCAAGTGAGTATTGACAAACAGAAGTAAAAATAGCAGGAGCAGCAAGGTACCACAGTTTCTTAGACTCAACACCAAATTGCACAAAGAAATCTTTTAGTCCATTAATGGGACCAATATCTTCTACATCACCAGTGAAATGAGCGTTTTTTGCAACATTTTTGGACGTGAGAAGTGGTGTTTCGGAGTTGGTTTCCATTAAATTATCACACGTATAACATGTGTAGTGTGAGAGAAATAAGGTGAATCTTTTATGGCAATTGAGATGTGTTAGTTTTTGGTGAATATATATGGGGTTGTGTCAAGGGAACACTATGTGAGGCCTTTTTATTTTAGTTAAAATGTACAACTTTGTAAAGCAGATAATATTATTAGCGACAGCGTTCAATCATTGGAAACACCCCGGGGTGTTAGGATAACAGAGGCCATATATATGCCAACAACGTAAACATGGGTTGTGTCAACGAATAACCCTTTACTATGTGGGTCTTCCCTATTTTAGTCAAAATGTACAATCCTTAAAGCAAACAGTACCATCAGCGGGTAGCGTCCAATCATTGCAAACACCCCTTACAAGGGGTGTTAGGATAACACATGCCCGTAAACATATGGGCTGACTTATCCCACCCCCCAAAAACCGAAATCCACACCCCCCCCCCCCCACCCCACCCATTTTTTTCTTTTCTTTTTTATTTTTTTTTTTAATTTTTTTTTTATTTTTATAATTTTGTTTATATCAAAAAGCTATAAACCTAAAAGTGCGGAACAGAAACTGACAAAAACTATAAAATTGTCAGAAATACGAAAAAAAAACTGATAAAAAATTATGATATACTATCTCAAAAAAAAAATCTTTGACCCAAATAGTGTGTCACCTCTAATTTGACATAGTGGGGGTTGTAATCATAGGCCTAAACATATCTCTCTCTTTAATTGTTTCGGTGTGCGTGATGTGATATGTTGAGATGTGGTAACACATGACGTATTTGGTGTTGTTTTTTAGTAATCATATTGAGATGTGGAAATGAAATTAGCATTTGTGGTTCATTTGGAACGACCAAAACATTTTAGATAAGTGAATAAACTCAAAGTCACATATTCAAATTTTATGGGCAAATATTAATTTGATGCCAAAATTATGAAAGTGTCAAAAATGAGACACAATGGACTTATAAGAACAAAATTTATTCCAGTAAAATTATTGAAATAAGGATTTTATGATATGATGTTGAATATGCCAAGAATGGTGACACTTTTCCTTTTAAGGTAAACTACGTACTTGAAAGGCCAAAATTTACTTCCGCTTTACGAAACAATATCAATATTCGAAGGGCTACAACCCGTTTGTCACACGATTTGGAACGTGTCGCAGGCCGTTTAAGTGGATTGAATCAGAATCCGACAAGAGGTCATTGACACAAGGTAGGTTTAGGCGTTGTGCGCTGTCCACCATGCGCTTTGTGCACCCGTCTTTACTTAAGTGTGGTGGTCGATAATGGTGGAGGGACGGTGCACAATACATGGTGAGAGGGGACACTTACAAATATAGCAACATTTATGCTTAAATTTGCGTAACATCACTCATGTAGTTTGCCGCTCAAAATATATATATATATATATATATATATATATATATATATATATATATATATATATAGGGGGGCTTTATTTTCAGAACCCTGTTAAGTGCGGGAACTGCGAGAACTCCAATTTTGCATTAGAAAACATGCATGTTCATATAAAACATGTATGTTTTCTTACATACACCTTAATACGCATGCATGCGTATTAAGGTGTATGTAAGAAAACATACATGTTTTATATGAACATGCATGTTTTCTAATGCATAATTGGAGTTCTCGCAGTTCCCGCACTTAACAGGGTTCTAAAAATAAAACCATTTTGCATTGATTTGTTGCACTTAACAGGTTTTTATTTGAACATGTATGTTATGCATGTATGTGTATTAAGGTGTATGTAAGAAAACATACATGTTTTATATGAACATGCATGTTTTCTAATGCAAAATTAGAGTTCTCGCAGTTCCCGCACTTAACAGGGTTCTGAAAATAAAGATACACTATATATATATATATATATATATATATATATATATATATATATATATATATATATATATATATATATATATATATATATATATATATATATATATATATATATATATATATATCACCTACCATTATAATACTAACATGTAAATTTAAACATAAAATTAGTTATGTCCTATGTACTTTTTTTTAACAGATATGTCCTATGTACTTCGGTCACCTTTTTTCCTCTTCCTAATTTGATTATGCGAAAATTACGTTAGAGGACACTGCACAACCAATAGGATAAGCAGATGACTAACTTTTTGTTATTTACCCAAATGAACATGTTGGTCGCGAAGGTTATATAGCGACCAAATAACTCAACACGTGTCACCATTTGAGCAACTTGAAGAAAATAAATAAATAAATCCACGTCATTGGTAGCGAAAAAAGTTACCCGATCAAAAAAACTATACGCGACCAATGCATTTACACATTTGAAATTTTGATATTAAATGAGGGGAATATAAAAAGTGCAAAATTCATTCTTAAAATTTTTTATATTTACAATTTTTTTATATAAGAAACTTTAATCAAAGTCAACTTTTATTTATAAATTTATATAAAAAAAGTTTTAGTATTATTCATAAACGGTATCCTTTTATTCATAAATTTATTACGTGTGCTCTTTTTTGTAAACCATTAAACTGAACCACAACCTTTTGGGAAGATTCAAATTTATTTTTCATCTGACGCATATTCCCACAATTAATGTTCCAATAGAGCATTTATTAATGAAAATCAACCCTCTACTTTTAAGCTTGTAAATTGGGGGAAAGAGTTCTCATTTCAAACTTATATTTCCCGCCGAGTTTTCCTGTAACACCACGTTTCCTCTTTCCCATAGTCCCTCTATTCTACTTCAACAAAGAAGAGCTTTGGCATAGTGTTTAGCGAATGTTTACGTTTTTATTTCCAAACGATATTCCGGTCATTTTAAACGATTTTCCTCTTTTATAGAATTGCACGTCTTTGTTTAGTGTGGTTTAAGAGTGTGTTTTGAAAGTTAAGTAGTTTTTTTTTTTTTTTTTTTTTTTTTTTTTTTTTTCCCCTTAAATAAATCAAACTTCAAGATTTTTTATAAAATTGTACGTATATCAAAAGTCTATCGATATTGGGCTTGTTTTGTTCGTAATCCGGAGCTTTTCGCAACGGTATATTTTTTATTAGCGAATTCGATAGATATTTGCTAGATATTTGATGAATAAAGTTTGTTATATAAAAAAGTTGTAAATATCAAAAAGGGGTCATACTATAAGAACGGGGGGACAAGGGTGGCAGACACTTGTCTCCCCCTTTTGTCCCCTATTTTTTTTCTGTACAGCACAGTTTTTGTCAGTTTCTGTTCCGTATTTTTGACAGTTTTAAGCGTTTGACATATTAAACTTCATATTTTTTGTTCCGCACTTTCAGGTTTATAGCTTTTTGATATAAACAAAATTATAAAAATAAAAATAAAAAAAAAAAATAAAAAAAAAAAAAAAGAGCTAAAAAATAGCCCCCGTCTTTATAACCAAATAGCCCCCGTCTTTATAACTCACCCCATCAAAAAGTTTAAGTGTGCATTTTGCACTTTTTATATTCTCATCATTTAATATCAAAATTTCAAATGTGTAAACGCATTTTTATAGTCTCCTCATTGGTCGCGTATATTTTTTTGATCAGGTAACTTTTTTCGCTACCAATGACGTGGATTTTTTTTTTTTTTTTTTTTTTTTTTTTTTTTTTTTTTTTTTTTTTTTTGTTTCAGGTTGCTGAAATGGTGACACGTGTTGAATTATTTGGTCGCTATATAACCTTCGCGACCAACATGTCCATTTGGGTAAATTACAAAAAGCTAGTCATCTGCTTATTACATTGGTTGTGCAGTGTCCTCCAACATAATTTTCGCTTTGATTATAGATCTTTTGTCACTTTTGTCGTTTTCCTTAAATTTAATCACAAGCAGTGTTTTAAAAAGCGTGCCAAGGCGCAGCTAAGGCGTTGCCAAGGCGTAGCCTCACCGCCATAAAATGGACATTGGCGGCGGCTCTAGGCGTAGTGTGGGATAAGGCGAGAGAAGGCGCGCTTTTTGGTAAGGCGTGGCGTAATTTTTAGAAGCATTTAGGGGATTTACGGATTTTGGCTTGAATTTCTAGTATTTGGGTTATTTCCTTCTTGGGCCATTTCCTTCTTTGGTCTTTTAATTTCAAAACTTAATTCCTACTTGGACCTCGTATTTAGGCTTGGCTATTTGGGATTTGGGCTTTAGTATTTTAAATTCCTCTTAAAAAAATGATATAAAATTCTAAATACATAAATATATAAATATCTTTTGCCGCTTTAATCACGCCTTAAAAAACGTCAAGGCTTCGCAAAGGCTAATAATGCTTGAGGCGTGACTGTATTGCCACGCCACGCCTCATGTTATTTATAACATTGATCACAAGTATTAAAAATTCAAAGTCAAACAATTCCTGCTCAAGTGTTTATATCTAATTAGCCCCGTTAATTTCAGTACGACTAGTTACAAAGGGTGGTGATATCCTGATACCCTCGTAGGGGGTGTTTTTAATGATTGAGTGCATCAGACGGTTGTACTATTTGTTTTACAGTTTGTACATTTTGACTAATATAGGTAAGTCTTACTTTTTAGGAAGTGTTAGGATAGTATGACCCAGTTACAAATTATACGGAGGGTCAACCAAAAACCATACTTGAACAGCTATTACTTGATACAGTAGAAAGGAGATGAATGTGTTTTAGGGTGCCACCTAGTGGCAGCCACAGCGGGGAAGCCACCGGTTTGCCCCAAACCGCCGGGGAACACCGCCGCCACCCCAGCGGTTTGGGCCGGCGGTTTGGTTCAACGGGGAACTTCACTGGGGCGGTTTGGAGAACAAATGTTACCGTTTTTTTTGTAACGTTGGAGCATGGTTCCAAAATATAGACGTTGGAGCATTGGACAAAAAAAAAAAAAAATTTCCTATAAATACTACACACAATACACATAAACTACACCTATTCAAATACCAAACACAATACAAATCACTACTAAATCCTTTACATTTCACACAATGTTGTCATCATCTTCTTCATCCGATGAGTTATATCTCCCCCCGCGACTTTCGAACAAAATCATTCAACGGGTAGTACTCTATCAACCTTTTTAGCCATGTACGATTCGATTGAGGACACGGCAACCTCTACCGAACCACGAGCGTCTGTCACCCGTTTTCGTGAAAAAGCTTTACAAAATCTAAAGGATGACTATTTCGTTGAACAACCAAAGTTTGCCCACCATATTTTTCGACAAAGGTTTCGTATGAATAAAAGGTTGTTTTTAAGAATTGTTGGTGATATTGAAGCGAGATTCGAATGGTTTCAAGAGGGCTATGATGGGAGGGGGACAAAAAGTTTCACGGCATTACATAAATGCACATCGGCCATTCAGCAACTCGCAACGGGTGAACCTCCGGATAGATTTGATGACTATTTAAACATGGCACGAAGAACGTCAGGTTAGCAATCTCATTTTTTTTATTTAATGTTGTCGTTATATTTTTTTTTATTTAATGTTGTCGTTATTTTTTATTTAATGTTGTCGTTATTTTTTATTTAATGTTGTCGTTATTTTTTATTTAATGTTGTCGTTATTTTTTATTTAATGTTGTCGTTATATTTTTTTTATTAATGTTGTCGTTATATTTTTTTTATTAATGTTGTGGTTATATTTTTTTTATTAATGTTGTCGTTATATTTTTTATTAACAGGAGAATGCCTTGATCATTTTTGCAATGCGGTTATTGAATTATATGGTCGAGAGTTTTTACGTAGGCCGACATCTCATGACATTGCACGCTTATACGAGGCACATGAAGAACAACATCACATTCCTGGAATGCTTGGTAGCATTGATTGTACACATTTCGTTTGGCGAAATTGTCCTAGACATTTGAAAGGCCAATATAAGCGAGGTGATCACCAATACCCGACTATTATGCTTGAATCCATCGCTTCGTACGATTTGTGGATTTGGCATTCATTTTTTGGTCCTCCCGGTGCAAACAACGATATCAATGTTTTGAATCAGTCTCCGTTGTATCTTACGGAGCGAAATGGAACGGCGCCAAACAGTTCATTTTCTGTAAATGGACGTCTTTACAAACGTGGATATTATCTTACCGATGGAATATATCCTACATATTCTACGTTTGTTAAAGCATATAAGTATCCCACTGATCCGAAGGAAAAGAGATTCAAGAAGTTACAAGAGTCTGCAAGAAAAGATATCGAGCGAGCTTTTGGTCGTCTTAAGGCAAAATGGATGATTCTCAGTCGTCCTCTCCGTCCTATGACGGTCGAAAAGATTCGACAAATCGTTAATACTTGTATCATATTGTGCAATATGATTTTAAAAGACGACGAGGTGGCAATATCACCGGTTCATATAATGGATCCGCCGGTCGCGCCAGTATATGACGATAGTGTACTACCGGAGTTACTCGACGAACAAATCCATTATCGTCTCCAATATGATCTTACGGAGCACGTTGAGGCGCAAAACTTAGCATACCTCGATGACTAGTTATTTCTTTTCTTTTTTTTACGTATTATGTAATTTTCTATTAATTATGTTTTTTTTTTCCAAGTATTATGTATTTTTATTTTAATTATTAATGAAATATTATGTTTTTATTAAATTATTTATTTATGATGAAAAAAAAAAAAAAAAAAAAAAAGTTGGTGGTTTGGGAGGTATGAAAAAAGCATGGTTGCCACTAAAAAAGGGTTGGGAGGTATGGAAAAAGTGTGAGTGAGGTGGAATGATATTATTGGTGGGTTGGGAGGTATGAGTTTTTTTTGTAGTGATGGTTGCCACCACCCTTAGTTTGCCACCTAACTCATATGATGTCACATGTCAGTAAATCAGTATATCGCACTGTAGGGAGGTCTTGCGAAAACCAAAAAGCAGCATAAAGTTAAGGGAAGGGGCATACTAACAAAACCGGGTCTACCCATGGGCCCTACCTATATTTTACGGAATGTACAAGTCGACAAAGCAGACAGTACAAGCGGCGGCAGCTGTAAAAGTCAACGAACCGGGTCTACAGGGGGGGTCTTTATAACCCAGGCCTAAGGGAATTGATTTACTCGGGACACTTCAATATCATTAGTATCATACACTGGCCCGTTAGGTTGGTAAACGGTTTGGGATTTAGATTTGGATTTTTATTTGAGGCAGGAGAGAAAAAATATAATATAAAACAAATAAGTTATTAAAATAGTATTATATAATTAAAAAAAAATCTTAAAACAATAATAAAAAATTGAATGAGTGTCACATGTTGGATAAGGGCCTACTGAAAAATACCGTAAAAAGTCAGCGAATTTGTGTTAACCTCGATGATCTACCCTTCTTTTCTAGATGTCTCACTTTGTTGGTTTTAATGACAACCTTAACAGTAGATGTATGCAACCAAACATTAAAATGTTACTTTAAGTCCAATCCATGAAACTAAACCTTCATAACAAACGCACCCTTATATCATATTTATATCTTGCTTTGAATACTTGTATAGTAAATATGCAAATTAAAAAAATGTGCAAATCAACTCCTTAAAGTTAAATGATTTGATAACACTTTTTTTTGTTAAAAAATAGTTACTCGGTCAAAAACGAAAATACACAATGTTAATAAGAGTGCAGATAAATCTTATGCAAAAGCTATAAATACTCTATGTATTTATTTGCATGACTCATTCCGTTTTTTATACCTTAAAAAAATTATTATGCTTAATATAGTGTTAAATGAGTGATCGTTTTCCTTAATTAAATCACTCTTTATCAAAAGAAAAGACTTAAATGCCTTTATGTTTCTTTCGATCACCACTTCCGGCCAATTAACACCGATTTCAACCCATCAACCACTAGCGCCAATTTCGGCCATTCAAATCCCCCATATGATTTAACATGAATATGAACCTTAAATCTCATAATTTAAGGTAACTCACATTTTGTTTCCATCTTATCTATGGTAAAAATAATTACAGGGTACAAATAATTACAAAAAAGGAAAAGGCTACAAGCCCACTCGAACCAATTAAAAAACTATGAATTATACTAATGATGCAAAACATCCTGGATCTATCGAAACAAACAAACACTCACTAAGGGGTGTTATCGGGTCGGGTTATCGGGTTTGTCGGGTCGGGTTGAGTCGGGTTTTGAGTTTTTAAAAAGTCACCCGCAACCCGACCCGATAAGTACTCGGGTTATCGGGTTCGGGTTGGATTCGGGTCGGGTTATATCGGGTCGGTTGATTCGGTTTATCGGGTGACCCGATTAAATAACAGTAGTAAATGTTATAAACATAACTTTTACAAATATGCAGATGTCGTGAGAAGATGAAACTACCTAATATAATTATTTTATATGCCACAAACATGTTCACGTGGATCTGATTATGAGCAGATACTTTTACAAATATGCAGATGTCGTGAGAAGATGAAACTTCATGACAAGCATATGTAACTTCATTGCCAGATTAAGCAACTGTAAGGTTGCTATCTTGACCATAAATTATAGGCACCAAATTTGTGAAAAGATGCAATACCATAATAAGCAGTTGTGACTAACACATCAAGGTGATTCTACTACCAAACTTGCATAATAAATCAAGAGCTGAGTATATTATATGATTCTTGCTGAGAATGCACGATTTCTAGATTACAACTTAACAATATCATTTAGACTTCTACCATACATGTATCGACAGATACCTTCATAAACAAACATGTCTTTAATGTATTCAATCCACTATAAGGGTTTCCTCTTTGCTATCTTCTCTTACATGCTTTCAATACTTGATTCAAATGTAGTCTCATTTAACATACATGCCAGAATAAAAGCAAGTCAAGGTTTGCATAGAAGTAGGCAATTACACCAAGACAGTTTCTTTCAAGGCTACACATTATATGCAACAACAATACAAGAGTGATCTCTTTGAACCAAGCTCCATATTACTTGAAACAAAAGCCAAACATATGACGATATTTTCTTTTGTAACAACTGGAGAGAAGGAAAAGATTTCCCATATTTGTAATAACTAAAAAAGCAATAAGTGATTGTCGGGTCTTATCGGGTTGACCCGATAACCCGATAGCATTATTTATTTAACCATAACCCGACCCGATAACACTATCGGGTTCAGGTCAAAACAACCCGACTAGATTTTTTGACCCGATTAGACCCGACCCGATTAGCCTTATTGGGTTCGGGTTCGGGTTCGGGTCAACCCGACTCTACTGACACCCCTACTCACTAGTCACTAATACATCTAAGACATTAGGTTTGGTGAAGAGGTTTTCCTCTTCATTTGGGCCTCACCGGGTGCCACCTCATTTCAACACTCACACTTCAAAATACCCCGTCCCTCATAACACAAAACAACCTCTTCATTTGGGCCCCACTCACCCCCAATTTTATTTTCTTTTCCTCTTCATTTGCTATCCAACGGATACATCTCCAAAAGTGTTTTGTCCTTTTCTTCTTCACTTCCCCGGCGAGCTTGCAACCAGTGAGCAATGGTGAAGGGTTGTGGTGTCACGCGCGAGCAAAAATGAGAAGCCACGTAGGAAACGGCGAGCACTTTCTTCACCATACCCCTTGCTCTAAGGTACAATTTTATAATTCCACAGCAACTGAAAGTGATATTACATCCATACCCTTACATTTCATCTACTCTTTTATCCAATGCATGCCCGTTTCTTCTCGATATCCCATACCCACCATTTTTCTACATCATCGTTCCCTTAATATTAATCCAACCTTACTAGTGTTTCTTGAGATATAATCAAGAGTACTCTTGTAGTGTTAACTTTTAAACACCGCAAGGTGCAGCTCGTTATAGGCACGTTTCACTATCTTGCCGCTGTAATGCACTGTCGGGTGCGATATAAGCGCACCGTTGTAGCTATAACGGGTGGTCTGTGTCTGTGGTGTTTTGACATTTTTTTATGGGATAATACCAAAATTACCTCAGTTGCACAATGCTTTTCCTTTTCTGGACGAAATCTTTTGCTTTTGGTTTTATAGACCAGGGCAACTTGTAGAATTGGGCAACTAAAATCTGCAAGTGACAAGTGTGACTTTACGGATTAAAAGGTAGGGCAACTTGTGTACTTTTTGGGCAAATGGTGTACTTCATGTCGGACAAGTGGCGACACATGGTTGGCTAATTCAAGTTGCCCAAGGCAACTGGTCTAGAAAAGCAAAAGCAAAAGCAAAAGATTCCGTCCAGAAAAGCAAGAGCATTGGTCAACTGAGTAATTTTGGAATTATCCCTTTTTTTATATATTGTAAAGGGTAGTTTTTTGTGATTTGTTATAAGGAAATGTGTTTTTGGAGTTTTGTGTGATATGAATGTTATGAGGTTAAAAGCTGATGTGATTTATCTAAAATTTGGCAGATAACACCCGTTACACAACGCACTCTAACATCTTGCAAAAAATATTGAACAAAAGATATAACCAGTGTTGCAAAAAAAGGTCTACAAGGCCGATTAATCGCCGATTAGGTGCTACAAGGCCACCGACCTTGCCGATTTATATAACTAAACAAATAGGTCAACCATGGTCAACGGCGGTCAATTGTGGCCAAACTTGCCGGAAACCTATAAATCTTGCCGGAAGCACCCAAAACTCACTGTAAACTTATTTTTATCACTTATAGTAACTGTTTAAGTCTATTACAAGTTTTTTTTAGAAAACACCTTGCCGAAAATACCTAAAACTCACCGGAAATACACAAAACTTGCCGGAAATAACTAAAATTTGTCAGTAAAGCCAATCCGATTAATCACCGATTAATCCCGCCTAGACCGATTACAAGCTACAAGGTGGTCGACCGCCCGACTACCGATTCGGGATTTTTGCAACCTTGGATATAACCGATCACGAGTAATCACAAATAATAACATTAATCAACGTAATAAATCATATTTAAGAACAATGTATGGGAGAATTTGTAAATTTTCTCAATAAATCATACATAAATCATTAGTAACTAATCAATAATCAGTGTCGGTTTGATAAACAAACTCATATTAGATTGTACGGGTGTACGTTCATCTGTTGTTCCCTTTCACATTGATAGTAGTAACTAATGAGTTAAACTAACAGTGTTCCATGACTAGTAATGTATTAAGAACTTTGTTAAAAGAGAAACGTAAAGTAAAGAGACACAAGTTTTCAATTCATTTGGTTGGTTCGGTTTGAAACAAATAATAATTTCAGCTTTGTCTCGGTCCATTTCAGTTTGATTTTCGACATCTTCAATTGGGTTATATATTTATCAACCTATCATATTGAAAGTTAACCAATCTCGATCACAACCATAAATTTAGGCTAATGATAATGGGTGTTGCCCAGTGACCACAACCCACCAAAGTGACGCGTCTCCCCCATTAGCTCGAACCTTTGCAATGCGTCGCCCGATGATTTTTTGAAAGTTTCGGTTTCTTGGTCGACCGAAACAATTGCACTATCTCCTCTTTATTTTTTAATCGTTTGGCAATTTAAAAAAAATAAAAAAAAAATAAAAAAGAAAAAAAACTATTTTTTAGATACCCCACTTATTCTCAATAAAACCTCACTTTATTTTAATTTATGAACAAAAGTTTAAATAAAAAAAAAAAAATCGGGTTGCTTTTGTGGTCACCACTAGCTAGTTATGGTTGGGGTGGAGTTGTGGAGAGAGAAAACTAAGGTGGCCCTGAGTTGGCGGAGTTGCTTGGGTGAAGTTGTGGTCACCATTAGCATTGGTCTTGTAAGCCCAGTTTCTAATGTCAATGGTAGTTTTGACTTTTAAGTTATGAGCATTTAGTGGCCGTTTGGTTTGTTGCTAGAAATCACAATTGGTATCAGATTTGGTATGGGCTGGAATGACAATGGATATGAAAATTTGTATCATTATGATTATTTATGTTTGGATGACAAAATATGGTATGAAAAAGTGTATAGATATTTGAATTTGTGTTGGAAAAGAGAGGGGCCCGCAAAATGAATTTTATAGACATCAAATTGGTGAGTAATGAATCTATGACTATGATATACTCATTTCATTATTGGGTCCACTAAACAAACACCTTTAATCACTATGAAACAAATAACCCTATTCTCATATACACATACCAAACGCACCTTTATAAATAAAACAACCGGTAAAATAGTAAGAGCCGCAAGATACCATGGTCACACCAAATTGCACAAAGAAATCTTTTAGTCCATTAATGGGACCAATATCTTCTACATCACCAGTGAAAATGAGCGTTTTTTGCAACATTTTTGGACGTGAAAAGGTGGTATTTCGATGTTGGTTCTATTAAATTATCACTCGTACAAAATGTGTAGTGTGAGAAATTAGATGAATTAAAAGTTATGGCAAGTGAGAATGTGAGATGTGTTAGTTGAAGTATGACATTAAACTAGTAGAAATAAGGATCCCAAGCTACTTTCATCTCTCCTCTCATCTCACTACTTCATAACCAACTTAAAATGTATACCCACAAAAATAAATTTATGTTAAATACTCACATACACAAATGAACACATTAGTCGGTCGTATACACGACCCACTTCTCCTTTTCATGCCTAGGTGACCGAGATGTATACCACAATTGTAATAGGATCGATCGAGTCGGGTGAAGACCTCCTATTATGTCCGGCCTTAGTTTTTGGTCAATATATATACGAACAACGTAAACATATCTGTTGACGTATGTGTCCGAACGGCCTGTCTCTACTGGCCGTCCGGACGACATCCGGCCGTCCGGACATACCGAAAGGAACACGACTCATCCGGCCAATATCACAGTGAGTAATAGGACAGGTGGCGTTTACCTTTTGACAGATGGCAGCTGCAGACACCGCCGCCGCCGCCCCAGGATTTACGGGATTATGTCGGGGACATGTCTCCTGAAAATCCGGCGCCGCCATTCCAGGTATCAAGGTCGAGTACTATAAATACTCGACTCATTTACTGCTCTCAACCAACACTTTTACCTGCATTAATTCCTCACTACGATTGATAGCCCTTTCGGAATACCAGATACTTACTCTCACACCGGAGGTGGGTCCTGGGATAACACCCGGGGCGAGCCTAACGTGTGCTGTTGTGTGCAGATATCCGGAAGACCCCAGACGATCGAGGTGATCAGCCCCAAGCCTACCGGAAGAACCCTAGTGGAGTTCAGCCGGCAGGCCCTCTTTATTTGTCTGAAGTGATTGCAAGAAATTGCTTCAACAAATTGGCGCCATCCGTGGGACCTTTCGCTCGATCTACCTGAGATTAGGGATGACAGGTCCCCCACCAACGTTTGAAGCATTCAACACAACAGGTACAACACCCATCTTCACCCCTGTCCGAAACGCGGGAGGAGCCGGAGGATCTGGAGGAGACCAACATCCTCCGGACGCCCAAGCCCTGATTGAAGGTCATCTTTCGGCATTAAAAGAATTGTTCAAACAACCGGGCAATCGCAACTTAGTAAACCCCAGAATGCTGAGACTTGGCGACGGGTATGAGAGTTCGGAAGAGGAGGAAGTGGAAGTATCGCCCTACGGAAAGGGAAAAAAGGCAGATGATGGTCACGGGAAAGGGAAAAAAGCAAGTGACGGCCACGAAAAGGAGAAAATGGCAGACGACGATTTGAGCAAACCATTCAAAGAAATGATAAAATGCCCGTTCACAAAAAGAATCATAGAGTTCTCGTCCCCCAAACACAAGATCCCAACGAACTTGAAACTATATCAAGGGACCACCGATCCGGATGACCACATCAATCGCTTCACCGGAGCAGGAAACCATGAGGAATGGCCCATGCCCGTGTGGTGTCGAATGTTCCAACAAACCCTGGACGGGAAAGCCCGAGGATGGTTTGATAAGCTCCCCACAGGGAGCATCGATAGTTGGGACGAACTCCAGAAAAGGTTTTTGAACAGGTTTAGCATGCTGAGAATAAGCACCAAGGACCTAACAGAGATCAATAAGATTCACCGAAAGGCGAACGAGAGCCTTTCAGATTTTAAGGAAAGATGGATATGTGAGGCCAACCACTTCCCGGACGCCCCGGAGATCATGCAAATCGGGTCATTTCTGAATGGTCATCATTGCCCTGAGCTAGCCAAAAAATTTTCGGATAAGATCCCTAAAACCGTGGATGAAATGTTGGAAAGGATCGACGATTTTGTTCGTTCCGAGGAGGCATTCCGAGCAACCGAGCTGCCAAAGGGAGAGAGAACGGAGCCTCGGCCTAACCCATACCACAACAGGAACGACTACCAGCCAAAGCCTCCTGTTGGAGATTTACGCCGGAATAACCCCAGGGTCGGGTTCAAAGGGCGAAGGAACGATTATTACGCACCTTATGTCGCCCCAAGATACGGCAACGCTGGGAGGCCCGACCCCCGCCGAAATAACATCCGTCGAAACGAAACAAGGCCGATAGATCTGGACGTCCTTACGAAGACACCCAAGGAAATATTGGCGACGGAACATCAGCTAAGATTACCGCAGCCTCCTCCGACAAAGGGAAAGCCACAGAAGGATTGTGAGGACAGGTACTGTGATTATCATGGGGAGAAAGGACACTTCACTGACGATTGCTGGGTACTCAGGGAGGAGCTAAAAACCGCGTTGAGCACGGGGAAGCTAGATCATTTGGTAAAAGACCTCAGGAGAGGAAAGAAAACTAATCAAGGAGGAAACTACCAAGGGAATAAAGGAAAAGTAATCAACATGATCCGAGGCCTTATGACCTCCCGGAAACCGGAAGAAGTGGGAAAGGAAGAATGGATGAACGCTCCAATAAGCTTTCCGTCCATTCCTCCAGAGAAAATGTCGGACGAACCACTGATAATCAAGGTTGAAACGGAAGGGAAAGAAATCCGCAAGGTCTATGTTGACCCTGGTGCATCAATGGAAGTAATATATGGGCATCAATTTGAGCGCCTGAACCATGCGGTGAAAGCACGGTTGAAAAAGGTTGACACAACCTTGGCAGGGTTCACCGGAAAACCCATTAGGCCGAGGGGGGTGATTGACTTAGAGATCCGCTTCGGGGGGCAGGGTCTATCCCGGACAATCAGTTTGGAGTTTGCCGTGATCAACTCACCTTCCCCCTACAATGTCATACTGGGACGCATCGGTTTAAGGAAGTTGCGAGCCGTACCTTCAACCATTCATTCGATGGTCAAGTTCCCGACACAGGGCGGCATAGCGACATTGGTCACTCAGTCGAGGACACGAGGGCATCAAGGTGCTAGGGAGAAGCCCATCACCGAAATAAAAGAGGCCAAGGAAAGAAATTATCCGTTGGGAGAAGTAGGAGGGGACAAGCCGTATGAACGAAAGAAGGAACCCGGGATTGGAAGGAAGGACGGGAGAAAGCTGAATCAGTCGGATGATCAAAGAAACCCCAGCATACCGACCAAGACGCAAATAATGGCTCAGGTAATCGTCAGTACGAAATAACCATTGAAATACCTTACTATTCTATTCTATTACTGTAACAATGTGCGAACTAACGGAAGGAATGCAAATACCTTCATAACTTAAGACAGGCAATATTACATGGCGGGAGAGCAAGGCCTACGGAAACACGATCCGACAGAAGCATTGGAAGCTTGCCAAATGAGAGAACACCAGTCGAACAGGGATAGGCGGAAGGACGCCACAAGCAAGGAATTGATTATAAAAAGCGTCCATGTAAATGGGGCTTAATATATTTTATGTAACACCCGAAAGGGTTTGATGTTAGTGATTTAATGAAACATAGCTACCCTGCCATAGAAGGGGGCAATTTTCTCTCAATATATCTCTGAAATATTTATGATATCCCAAAAAGGCTCGGTATTGACTGTTTTTAATGACGAATGCAGTTACCCCACCATGGGAGGGAGGCAATGTCCCTGCGGAACATCACTTGAATATTTATGTGAGGTCCCACATGTATAGCGATTGCAAAATAGCCCGAACATAAGTTTAAGGTGACTCGTCCGGATGACTCGCGACATCCAGGCGTAGTCAATGTTCGAGGTTGGAATATCGGAACACAAGTTTAAAGTGACTCGTTCGGGTGACTCGCGACATCCGGGCGTAGTCAGTGTTCAAAGTTTGATTTTCTGGACATAATTAGAAAATGGCCCCCCGAGAGGTTCACGCCCTCCGGGGAGTATGTGGTCAATGTCCAAAGATGGTTGATACCCAGAAAGGGGTTGCCATAATCCTGGCGGAAAGGCTGAACCACCTGTAAAATCGCGAACATAAGTAAAAAGTGATCCCTCCGAGGTTCGTGCCCTCCGGAGATTAGTGATCAATGTTCATTATTTTCTGGACATAATTAGAAAATGGCCCCCTCCGAGGTTCGCGCCCTCCGGGGAGTTTGTGGTCAATGTCCAAAGATGGTTGATACCCAAAAAAGGAAGGGGTTGCCATAATTCTGGCGGAAAGGCCGAGACGTTTACCACATTTTGAACACAAATGAAAAACGATCCCTCCGGGAGGCTGGCCCCCTCCGGAGACTTTTGTGATCGATATTCATAAAGGTACCATACAACCAAACAAAATGTATAAACTTGCACTATCGGAACTATACAAACACAAAAATAATAACGAACGAATGTCACACGCCCGTAATCAAAAGAATGTACAAATGTACTTTCGGTGCCATACGAATGACAGAGATAACAACGGACAAACGACGCGATTCATAACACCGACGAATAGCGAAGAACAACTATTCGACAACATCCATTTCAAGGACCCAAATTGTCCCATTACAATCCACACATGTAGTCCACGCAAAAAAAAAAAAAAAAAAAAAAAAAAAAAAAAAAAAAAAAAAAAAAAAAAAGAGAGAAGAATTTTTTTTTTTAGGAAGGGAAAAAGGAGGAAGAATGATAAGGCAAGCATTAATAAATCACAAGTTAAAAGAATCCGGCAGGATCGTTCAAAGGTCCAGTAGAACATCTCATCATACCAACCGAAAGGTCAATTCCACTAAATCCAGGTCACTCCGGAAGCAAGCAAGAACAATAACATGAAACATAAAACATGGAGCATGCGAAACACAAAACAATCATAAATATATGCAAAGGAATAAGACACGCAAATTATTTGTCACAAGATTATTACAGTCATCCGGATGTATGTATATAAAAACAGAAAGAGAAAAATTGTTCTTGGCTCAAAGGCCTTACAACACAAGGTAAAGCAAATCATTCGGAAACTTAGGGGGCCGACCCGTCCTTTCCAACAGTTGGGCCCTCGACGGTAGTGGTCCCGGAAGTTGATCCCTCGGCGGCATTAACAATCGGAGCGCGGGGAGAAGCAGCCGGGTCGGGATCAGGGAAGATTTTCAGGATCTCATCAAGGGACTTAAGATAGGAACCGCTGATCTTCTTGATATAAGGATACTCGGCGGTAAACAACCCGTCAAATGCGGGGTTGAGTTTCTTCGCAGCATCCACATCCAGGTCTTCCGTTTTGGCCAAAATGGCGGCCACTTCTTCCGGCCCGCGGCCCTCAACCACACCTTCCATAAACCCGGACTGCGAGGACAAGCTGAAGGGCCCTGCCAAATGGTTCTTGTACTCATAGCTGCCCAACAGACGACGAACAACCTCCGGGAGAACCTCTTTAACAACCCTGAACCTTTCCCCTTCGGTGCGTCCCACCCGGGCAATCAGATCTTTCTTTTCTTCCCGAAGGGCCACGTTGTCCTTCACCTCGTCACTCAGGTTAACCTTAGCTCTTTCCAAATCAGCTTCCAAGGCGCTGATTCGTTCCGCTGCGGCCAACCTCTCATCCTCCACCAGCTTCTCCAACTCTTTCACTTGCCCCATCAACTCCGACTCTCTCACCAGGCAGGTGGAATGCTCAATCTTCAGTTGTTTGAGCTCTCCCCCGTTCTTTCCGAGGTTTCCACAATGCTGGTGGATTTGGTAAAGCTCGCTATGATCATGAAGGAGTTTCTCGAACCGAAGCAACAAGTCGGACTGAGCAACGGACCCCATACCCAAAAGTCTCCAGGCTCTCTGAACAGCCTCGACATCCCCCAAACTTTCCAAAAATGACTCTTCTTTCGGAGTCGGTAGGTTCAACAACAGTTCCCGGCAGACCTTCCAGCTATCCAAGCGGTCATCCTTACTCACCTTCCACATTGGCACATGCAAAGAGGCCGACTCACTTTCACCGGTTGCTTTATCCTTCCCGCGGTTAGGATCAGCAGCGGAAGAAGCCCCTACATTTCCGGAAAAAGAAGAAATAAATCAGTAAGTCAAGCAACAATTTCGGAGTAAATGCAAAGTTAGAAGGTCAATGTTTTATAAAGAAAAAGAGAGGAAAGACTTGCCAGCACCAGTTGCCTCCGACGTGAAGCACCCGCCGATACCCCCTTGGGTATCCGGCTGTTTTCTTCCGGCCGAAGCATCGGGTCCCTCCGGCTGTTTTCTTGCGCCCGAAGCACTCTCGCTTTCAGTGGGCTCTCGGAAAGTACCCCCACCGGACGCGTCACGGTGGAGGCGGACTCTAGTCCCCTGTGTTTGGGACTGAGGTATGGGGCGGACAACATCCTCACCCGGTTTCCTCTTTCGGGAACCCGAAACCTTTGGGTCAGACTTTTCGACTCTGGTCGTCTCGGCCGTCTGCTCAGGGATAACGGCTTGGGGAACGGCGGCAGTATGCGTTCCTTGGGATTGACTCTCTTGATGCTTACTCCCCTGGGTCAACGGCACATCCTTCTTAACTTTGGGCTTCCTCAGGTATTGAGACATTATGATAGCTGCAAAAAACGGATGCAGGTGATGGTCAAAACGTTGCACAGGCGAAGGCCGAAACACAACTAAAATAATAAAAGGAGACAGACAAAGACCGTAAGGGCATAACCCTCCTCCCGATTCCCCTAGAAGTTGCCCACTAGTTGGGATACCCACAATCGAACGAGAGCCCTACGACGTGGGAAATTCAAACGACGCGAGGTCTATCGTTCCCTAAGCCATCCTATCGGCGTTCGAGGTAAAAGAACTGAAGGGTTTATATGGAAGCTACGAGGATAAACCTCGAAAAATGTTATATGGTGCATTCCTAACGACGCTAGGTATGCCTCTCTACGGTATTTCGTAATCCGTGATAACCCCATGCACAACCCTTTAACCCCATCGAAAGGCACGTGTCTCTAATTGGACCCCTGGAAAGCTCTCACAAGTAGAAGTGGGCAAAGCCGATGCGGTTTTGCCGGGGGAAAAAGGGATACAGCCAAACAACAAAATAAAGTTAAGACAGAGATGGTTCGAAACGTACCTTGGAAAGACGAAAGACTAGTATGAAAATGTAGGACAGATTGGCAAGAATCGTTCGGAAAATAATACCGGAAGGCGTCTCAGTTAAGATTATGGAATTACGGTAGTAAAAAACACACATCAGTGTCACTATTTATAGGAAGAACTCAGGATGTGGAATGTCACATTTGGCGAGACGCTGACGTGGCTGCAAATCTGCACACGCACTAAACACGCGCATACGTGTCAGTCCATCAACAATGACCTACATGGAACAACCGTAAAGTGACAGAATTATAAATAATAATAAAAGAGAGAGGCACACTCATAAAAACACTAGGGCGATACTTGGTAGAATCGGTATGATGTAAGACATGCTAGAATCTAACGGCATATCCTTCGGAAAAGGTCAAACGTGAACCCATAGTTTGTCAGCAATGTCGTACCATCGGCATAATCGCAGCGCCTACGCACAGAAGGGCAAGGCCCTCCGGATAAATTAAAAAAGGCACTCTGACCCGTCGGGTGTACACAATGATTGCTCACCAAAAGAAATAAAAACGTACGCATAATATACATTATAAGCCAGAAGAGGATCGGGAACGATGCAATAATAACTTCCACACATCAAAGCCACGGCATATCAACACCAACTCTGTAAGGCACTTCGCCATCGGCCAAACTAAAAAAAACAAATGCAACAGTGATCCTAAAGACTTAGGCCGAAAAGCCACAAGGTAATCTCTGCAGTATTACGTCAATGCTTTATCAACAACGCAATACCGATATCACATGCATGTATCGGAAAGCGCAGGCTAAAACGCGAAGCAACTGTAAGGTATTATCTTAATCTTATGGGTGTATATGTTCGAACAAAATATGCCGAAAGGCACCAAAGGTATTACCTAAAAATTGCAGGTACCGAAAGGCGCACAGATATTGTATAAGTATTACATCATCGACCTTCAGCCGATAATGCAACACTGGGGAGGGACATGTTGACGTATGTGTCCGAACGGCCTGTCTCTACTGGCCGTCCGGACGACATCCGGCCGTCCGGACATACCGAAAGGAACACGACTCATCCGGCCAATATCACAGTGAGTAATAGGACAGGTGGCGTTTACCTTTTGACAGATGGCAGCTGCAGACACCGCCGCCGCCGCCCCAGGATTTACGGGATTATGTCGGGGACATGTCTCCTGAAAATCCGGCGCCGCCATTCCAGGTATCAAGGTCGAGTACTATAAATACTCGACTCATTTACTGCTCTCAACCAACACTTTTACCTGCATTAATTCCTCACTACGATTGATAGCCCTTTCGGAATACCAGATACTTACTCTCACACCGGAGGTGGGTCCTGGGATAACACCCGGGGCGAGCCTAACGTGTGCTGTTGTGTGCAGATATCCGGAAGACCCCAGACGATCGAGGTGATCAGCCCCAAGCCTACCGGAAGAACCCTAGTGGAGTTCAGCCGGCAGGCCCTCTTTATTTGTCTGAAGTGATTGCAAGAAATTGCTTCAACAACGTAAACATATCCAACTCGTTGATGGTTCGGTGGGACTGGGAGGGATGTGATATGTCAGTATAATGCACTTTGGTAACATTTGATATATTTGGTATTGTTTTTTAGTAATCATGTTGAGATGTGGAAAAAATTAGCATTTGTGGTTCATTTGGAACAACCAAAACATTTTAGATGAGTTTATAAGTTTAAAGTCACATATTCAGTATATTCAGTGAAACGTTTATTTATTTATTTATTTATTTATTATTATTATTTTTTAATAACTTGAGGCTATACATCGTATAGGCTTGCTGATACACAAATATAGTTTTCCGAAAACATTATCTCTACTTGAGAGAAGAAGGTGGTGGATAAATGGTGAAGGGACGACGTGGTGGGAGGGTGTGCCTATGGTTATTTTGGTAGATAGTTTTTTGGTCTTGTTTCGTAAAGACATTGTGTTCTATCCAAGCATGTAACTTCCCTTTTTCTTTATACAATGTCAAAGATGTCGAGGAACGCTCACACATCAGTTTGACAAAAAGTCGAGGACCATTTCAATAATTTATGCGATTCTTGAACCACATTCGCTGATAGATGTCATCAAAGCAATCAACTATGAAACTTATTTTTGAACTCTTCTTGACGCCATGCAAAGGCAAAGTGCGACCTTCATGAGATCTACATTCTACAACACAAGCGATACCTGAACATTTTGCTAACGCCAAATGATTGGGACACTTACAATTTACAAATATGGATAGCTACTTTTATGGTTAAATTGGCATAACATCATTTATGTAGTTTACAGCTACAAAACACAATATATCACCTACCAGTATAATACTAACACGTATTTATAACATAAAATTTGTTAAGTCCTATGCCCTTCGATCACCTCTTTTGTTTTTGCTAATTTGATTATAAGGTATCCTTTTTAATGAAATAAGGGTGTGTTTGGTATCCCAATCGGAATGGGTCTATGTATTTCATTTCGATTTAAGATGTTTGTTTAGTAGGTCCGGGAATGAAATGAGTATATTATAGCCATAGATTCATTACACACCAATTTGGTGTCTATTAAATCCATTCCCGTGGGCCTTCTCTTTCCCACTACAAAATTCAAATATCTACACACTTTTTCATACCATATTTTGTCATCCAAATATAAACAATCGTAATGATACACTTTTTCATATCTATTGTCATTCTACTCCATACCAAATCCGATACCCATTGTCAATTATAGCAACTCTTGTGCAAGTATTAAAAAAATTCAAAGTATAAAAAATTCAAAGTCAAACAACTCTTGTGCAAGCGTTTATATCCAATAAGCCCCCATCGATAAAAAAAAATCGAATATAATATTCATGATTTTTCAATGATATAAATTAGACTTATTACAAATTTAAATTGGGCTGAGTTAGTCAGCTATGCTGTGCTGCCGCTGCTTGTACTATATACTTTATCGGGTTGTACATTCTTTTAAAAATAGGTGGGGCTCATAGGTAGGGTGAGTTTGGTTAACATGACCCATTTAAATTACGGAAGGTCAATAAAAACCGTACCTGAACAGCTTCTACTTGATAAAAAGGAGATGAACGTGTTTTAGTTTGCCACCAAACACATACGATGTCACTTATCAGTAACTCCTGTCACATGGTTCAACGCAAAAAGATAAAAGAAAATGAAAAGCATTATATTGGGCCCATGCGAAAACCAAAAAGCAGCAAACAGATAAAAAGCAGCAAACAGATACTCGTAAATGATTTGAGTAAACTGCAAAATACATCATTGTGGTTTGCAATTTTTGACATTTTACATCCTTGTCAAAAATAATTGGCAGCTTACATCCTTTGTTAGCCAAACGTTTAACATCATACATCTCTCGTTTACAATGAGGACTAACGGTGCAAATTATTTCTCCGTTATCCCTTAAAGAGATAGAAAATATTACACCGTTAGCCTTCAGGACTAATGGTATTTGCACCGTTAGTCTTTTTTTTTACGTTTTTATCCATTTTTTACATTTTAATTCGTTTTTTGTACGTTTTATTAGATTTTTGTACGTTTTATCCTTTTTTGTACGTTTTATATGTTTTTTGTACGTTTTATCAGTTTCTTTTTACGTTTTATCAATTTTTTTACGTTTTATCCGTTTTTTGTACGTTTTATCCGTTTTTATCCCCTTTTTCTTAACCCCTTTTCTTCTTCCGTTTTTTTGTAGTTTTATCGTTTTTTACGTTTATTATGTTTTTTTTTTTACGTTTTATTTTTTTTTAATCCTTTTTTTTTTACGTTTTTAACAGTTTTTTTTGTAGATTTTATCCGTTTTCTTTTGTACGTTTTATCCGTTATTTTACATTTTTATCCGTTTTTTTACGTTTTATCATTTTTTTTACTTTTATTCCGTTTTTTACGTTTTTATATCCATTTTTGTATTTTTATCCGTTTTTTTTACGCTTACTATTTTTGTACGTTTTATCCGTTTTTTTATACGTTTTTTTTATTTTATCCATTTTTTGTACGTTTATTTTTTTTTTTTTAAGTTTTTATCCACTTTTTGTACGTTTTTATCCGTATTTTTTGTACGCTTTAACCATTTTTGCCATTTCTTTTATGTTTTTATCCGTTTTTTGTATGTTTTTGTACGTTTTATCCGTTTTTACGTTTAAACCATTTTTTATACATCTTTATCCGTATTTTTATGTTTTTTGTATTTTTTAACCGTACAAAAAAGGATAAAACATTAAAAAACTGATAAAACCGTACAAAAACGGATAAATGTACGTACAAAAAATGGATAAAACGTAAAAAAAACTGAGAAAAATGTACAAAAAATGGAGAAAACGTTAAAAAAAAGGGCCAAAACGGATAAAACGTACAAAAAACGGATATAACGTAAAAAAACTGATAAAACGTACAAAAAAAGATAAAACGTGAAAAAACTGATAAAAACGTACAAAAATCGAAAATTGCGTAAAAAATTGAAAAAAACGTACAAAAAAAAAGGGATAAATCGTACAAAAAACGGATGAAAACGTAAAAAACGGATAAAAAACGTATAGAAAACGAATAAAAACGTAAAAAGAGGACTAACGGTGTAAATACCATTAGTCCTGAAGGCTAACGGTGTAATATTTTCTATCTCGTTAAGAGATAACGGAGAAATAATTTGCACCGTTAGTCCTCATTGTAAACGAGGGATGTATGATTGTTAATACAAATATCGTCTTAAAAACGTTATTTATATTTCACGATCTTTACTTAGTTTTGTTAATGACAATTACAAAGTATATCCTTTAGCAAATTATAAATGCTAGCTAAAGTCTCTATAAAACACATTTTATATTTCACAAGTTTACTTAGAATTACATTTTACACATCTACTAGTTTATTTCCTTAAAAGGAAACTTTATTTTTAAAATGATACAATGACATCATGGCATGCATCATACATAATATCTTGGCTAGATTTTCAAGCAAGATAGTTGACTTTGAAAGATTTTGATATGACATGACAAAGGTGTGGAGGATACAGCTGGATTTGGAAAGATTTCCAAAACTATTAGCTGTCATGTTGCTGTCAAGTTGGCGGATCCAATCGACATAAAGGACGGATCCCTTTTATGGGATCCGCCGGCTGTTCACCAGCTTGCTTATAAATAGCAAGCTGATCATTTGGACACACCATCACTCATAGAGCCTAACATTCACACTCATTCATTTACATATCATCTAACATTTATCATTCATTCATTTCATTGATCTTTCCTTTTGTAGCAAGGGAGATTAAGCATCAAGGTTCAACACAGACGTGTAAACCTTTAGCATAGTTACTGTGTGATAGTTGTAGTTCACACATCATTACTTGTATCATTTATCTCAGTGAGTGTGGTTAGTGTTTTAGTCCTCAAAACACAAAGAGTGTAGGGAGTGGTTGTACCCTTGTGAAAGAACCAAACGGGAGTGGTTGTACCCTTGTAAAGAACTCGACATCTAGCTTAGTGTCGGTAATTGTATAGGTGACGTTAGGTTGGTTCTACCTTGAAATAGAACCCGATGTTTAGCTTAGTACAGGAAAAGGAAGTAAGCGACGTGTAAAGGTTTTCTCCACCTAGAAGAGAGTTTGTTTCTTAGTGAAGGATAACTCTCGAGTTAGAGGCTCGAGGAGTGGAGTAGGGCAAGGAAGAGAGTCCTTGTAGCCGAACCACTATAAACATCCATGTTGTGCGGTTTGATCTTTCCTCTCTTTACTTCTCATATATATATTGTATGAATATTTGTTTGTGCTTGTTTTCTTTGAAATAACATAAATTAACAAAGTTAATTAACTTTAAAACGGTAAAACTATTCAACCCCCACTTCTAGTTTTCCACAATGATATTAAACGTTTGGCTAACGAAGGATGTAAGGTGCCAATTGTTTCTGACAGGGATGTAAGATGTCAGAAATTGCAAACTACAAGGATGTAGTTTGCAATTTACTCTAAATGATTTGATAAAACTTTTCCTTGTTAAAAGATATTCTCTGCCTCCTAAGACTAGAGACGAAGGGGGTGAAAATAAATTAAGTGATCTCCATCTCACGCGCGACTTCTTTGGCCGATCTCCATTCTCATGCGCGACTCACTTGGATCGAGACAACTTAAGGTGAACAGTTCACCTAGTTAATTTTCAAAAAATCGTGGGCCCCATATGTTTTGTAATGTAACACCCCCAAATCGGAGCAACGGAAGCAGACAAATCGTGGGGTGCTACTCAATTGTTACCACAACACAAGGTACAAAGAACGGTTTTACCTCAACCGTTTTCGAAGAAGTTTCATAATTAAAAACATTCAATTTAGGGATAATTACCAAAATAGCCCAAACACAAATGGGCGGTTCCCTATCTAACCCGAAATCCAAAAATAATTGTGTTGCCCAGGGCAACCGGCATTTTTTGGGGCAACCGAAGGATTTCCAGTGTATTTTTTGGGCAACAATCGCCCTTTTTTGGGCAACTGGGGGCATTGCCCAGGGCAACCGGGGTAGAAATATCCCATTTGGGTTTTGGGCTATTTTAGTAATTATCCCTTCAATTTATATCATTCAAAAATAGTGCGGAAAATACAGGCCCATAAAAGGATTTGAGCGGTCCCAAATAGTTTTTGGAGTCATCTATGACCATGCTATGCCATTCGCCAAGTTCTTCCAAAAGTAGGTGATGTAGCAGTAAAGATCAAACTCCTGAGATAAAACATGATAAAAAGTCAACACAAAGGTTGAGTGAATTCATAGGTTTAGTAGTAAGGCAGTTGATCACAAGATTTCAAGTTTAAGAAACAGTGGGCCACGTTGTAGCACCCGTAAATTCAGTAGTTACTATTGCACTTAGCTCATGACACACAAAACGTTAACCGGCATCAATAACATTGATGTAATTCATAATAATAATCTCAAATTTTCCCTCAAGTAGGTAGTTTGCTGTCTACTTAGGTACCTCGAATATAGCACACACTTGTTGCCTATCTGGTCAACAGAGTGGGTTGCGTCAGTCCTATAGGCCTATACACTATATTCGCGCTCACTCGCAAGTAATTAATGGTTCATGATAAAGGGACTTGTTGTGCCAATAGTGATACTTAGTGTCAACACAATTTTAGTTCTAAATACAATTTTCAAGCAATTGTGATCATAGTAAAAGGAGTAGCATGTATCTCACCCCAAGTAGTTTACAAAGCAGTTTAAACAATGTTGGGTTTTGAGATGCTGCTGCTCAGATTGGATAATACTGCTTATGATGCTGAATGGAAAATTCACTAAGTGTGAATTCTACTGCTGGTTACAATGATACTACTGCTAGTGTATTTCATACTACTGCTGGAGTTGCTGAATACACAAAGTAGATACTACTGCTAGGCATAAAGATTCTATTGCTAGAGTTAGTATTCTACTGTTTATGTGATAAGTATGTAAAGTCGGTTAGATAAGTATGGAAAGGATTTTGTATATATCATATTTAGTTAGACTTATACGTTTCTTGTAAAGAACTCCTTAGTCTATAAAAGGAGGTTCTAGGGTTAGAATTGTGCACGTATCTTTGTTAGAGTCGATTCACTTCAAGGTTTTGTAACCCTGTTACTATTGAGTAACCGTATTAATATATTGAAGTGTTTGTTAAGAGAATTCGACTGTGTTCATTGATTATTCTTCTTAAGATTAAACATTAGATTCCGCATAGTGTTTAATATTGTTTCAAGAACAGTTTCTATACTTGTTGTTTTAGATCTATATCTAAGATAACTAACAAGATCAATAGCTCAACTGGGATCAACAAGTGGTATCAGAGCTTGTGATCTAGAAACTGATATCAAGAAGAATTTGTGTTAAACTCAGATTTGTTTAACATCTACTGAAGTAATGGAATCCAAATCAACTCATATGGTGACTGCATCAAAAGTGCCCATGCTCAAGCCTGGTGAGTATGAGCTGTGGAAGATGAGAATTCAGTAGTACATCAAGATGCTTGACTACTCTATGTGGGAAGTCATTCTGAATGGTGATTCTTTACCAGCAAAGCTGCTGATGGGACAATTTTACCCATTAAATATGCTGAGGACAAGGCTCAGAGAAGGTTGGAGATAAAGACTCACAGTATTCTCATGATGGGGATACCAAATGAGTATCAATTGAGCTTTAGTCACATACAGAATGCTAAGTCCTTGATGGAAGCCATTGAACTAAGATTTGGTGGGAATGCAGCTACAAAGAAGTCAAGGAAGAACTTATTGAAGCATCAATTTGAGACCTTTGTAGCCTCAAGTATTGAAAACATTGATGCTACTTATGACAGACTTCAGAAGCTAGTAAGTCAGTTGGCACTTATGCAGGTTCCAGTGCCTCAAGAAGACATCAATCACAAGTTTCTCAGAAGCTTGTCATTTGAATGGAGCATGCATACTGTGGTCAAGAGAAACAAGGAGGATTTTGAAACAATGAGTTTGGATGATTTGTACAACAATCTGAAGGTGTATGAATCTGAAGTCAAAGGATCATCCAGTTCATCTTCTAATGCAAACAACCTAGCTTTTGTGTCCTTAAACAACAAGGGTTCTGGTAGCTCTCAAGAAAACTATTCTGCTGCTGGTCATGTAGTTTCTGCTGTTGGCACTGATGCGTGGTTTTGCGACCTTACAACAGGTTTTACCTCTCGAGGGATCTCAAGAGGCTTACAACCCCACCAGGCAGTGTACCTGACCGATGTAGTATAGTGTAGTGGTAAGTACGGGGGATTGATCGTTCTCCACAGGGAATAGTGTTCGTTAGGTATGAAAAATTACTCTAATAGGTCTAAGGGTGAGAGAAGATTCTTTTTATGTTTTTATATTTTTATGAAAGCAAGTAAAATCTCGGGTTTGAAAGAGTGGGCGGAATTAGTTGCTAGTCAACTAACCCAAATTACTACGAATGCAAATAAAATAAAATAACGAAAATGAAAATGTTGGTGAAAACTTATGTGGAGGGAAATGTGTTTACTTAGATTTCCTTACTCCCTAACTATCTTTTACCGGTTGATTAGTGTGTATTAGTTGCGTGGATGACGGGTGTATTCCTTAATACCATTCGTGGGGTGGCGTACGTACTTCCCCAACTCTACAAGCTCCTACTTCACTCCTATGTCGAGCCGGCTAGGAAGCTCCTAACATGGGATCACTAGAATTCGCTTGTGCATTAAATACAACCATAAAAACCTTTAGTACGCATTGGTTCATGTTTCTTAAGACGTTCAAGCAAGTTACCGAATAGGAAGTTAGCCAGTTTTCTTAAGCCTAACATAGATAAACAATCATCCAATACAACTAACAACACACTAATAACCAATAATCAATAGCTAGGTTTCATTAGATCTAAGCAAACACAAGATAAATCTAGCCTAACATGTTAAACAAAAGACAAGAATAAGATAGAATCAAACAACACATAGACATATTGAATGATTAATTGATAACTTATCTTCAATGTAACATGGAAGATCTCAAGGCAAAAAGCCTTGAAAGAGCTGCCAAATTCGTCCTAGGGTTTTCACACACAAATTTCCCCAATAAGTTCCACACTAATGACAAAGAATTGCAAAACTATATATAGATTTTTAGATCTGACGGTGTCACGTTATGGAGTGTGACGCCGTCACCTCGCCGCTTTTAGGGTTCTCGGATGACCTTCTTGACGCCGTCCCTCTTTAGCTCTCCAAAATCCGTTCTGGCTTATCAAGGCTTGACGCCCTCAGACTATGAACGTGACGCCGTCCCTCTTTAAATTATAACGTGACGACCTTGATCAGATTAAAGCGTGACGCCGTCAGAATTTCCATGCAATTTCTCTGGCTTATCATGAGTAAATTTCACATCCACCACTTTTGCCAAGCCATGACGCCGTCCAGGGTTAATCCTGATGCCGTCAAAGGTAACTTCCAGCAAGATTTTGAGACTTTGTCGTTTTCTTCACTTTTATGCTCCAAAAACATCCAAAATGCTTTCTTTTCCAGATTTCTTCTCAAAAGTACCTAAAATGACAAAAGGAACGATTTAGGGCAATATTTGATCAAATAAATACGATTTAGGGCTTAAATGACCCCTTAAAAGCGGTACACTTTTCGCTTCATCAAATACCCTTACACTTGAGATTTGCTTGTCCTCAAGTAAATGCGCTTTTATTCTAATCAAAATACAAGTTAGGGGTCATTTAATGCTAACATAAAAGTAATTGCAACAAATATTCGTTCCACTTTAATCATAATAAGCACGGAGATTACAAACTAGCACCTCACAAGTAGTGTTTAGATACTCACATCTCTCAAGTGTCATCAAAATAAATCTCATAAATGAAAACGGATAATATCTCTCACTACCTGTCATAGCAAATAGGTTACCATAGGCTTGGGAAAGGATCAAAAACCTCCTCCACTAGGCGTAAGCACCTAAGATAAACTATCAAAGAGGGCTTTTACATGGGTTATAACGTTAGGTGTAGGGAAAAGGAAAACACGGTTTTGTTGGATAAAGGATATTTTACTAGTGGCGAGTTAAAGATCTTGATCAATTACATGTACTATACAATGTTGCTAAGCCAAGAATCGACTCAATCTTAAGCTAATGAAAGAAAATAACAAAAACATAACATAAACATAAAATAAAACGGGATGGTAGTCCGTATGTTTTTTCTACTTTTCTTTTTCTCATTTTTTTTGTATTTTTCTTGATTTTTTTTTTTTTTTTTTTTTTTTTTTTTTTTTTTTTTTTTTTTTGCATACACTTTTGCCCTACCATCCAAAATAATACATCATAGGGGCATTGCATTCCCCTTACACTTGAACTTTTACATAACTTTACAAATAACTATTCTAATGACTCGAATTAAGATAATTGAAAAACTTGGAGTACTTTTAAAATATTTAGCACATATGAGGGTAATAAATGATGTTCTTCCTCATGACTCTATTACACTAGTACTTTACCCATGAGTCCCAATCGTCCCAAAACAATATGTACAAAGATATGACTCGACTTAGCAACCATGTAATCAACTAGATAATTAACTTGGGTTTAAACAAATGTTGTAACAATAATGCACTAAAAATAAGTGCATACAAGGTAGGCTAAGGCGATTTGGGTGTACATTTTAGTGGGGTGTAACAAATTCTTCCTTTAAGTAAAATGCTTAAAGGTCGAAACGAAAAGATAGGCTCTGAGGGGTGTACTAGGGGTATCGTGTACTAAAAATGAGTACAACACAAAGGGTGTGGGAGAATTACTTGACCAATGTAGCCAATGTAATTATAACAAAAACACAGGTGTAAAACAATGGGTTAATCCTAATGCCTCTTATCATGTAGTAAATCTAACTACACGAATGTAGTCTCACTTGTGGCCTCGGAATGGTCCTAACGCAAGTTCTAGAATCTAAGTGCTACCGGTACACACATCATAGCATAAATGCTTTTCCTACCAATTCTAGGGGTGAACCTCACATATTTGGGGGTGGAAAATTTTTTAGTGGTACGGTTTTGTGCTAGTTATATAACTCCTATCCGTGAGACGCTCATTAAGATCAAAGTTTCACTCCTATATGTTGTAAAAAATTTTAAATTTGGCACTAAAATTGCCTTAACAGGTATTTCTCTCAGTTTTATTACACATCTATTATTAAACAAACAAAAATCAAGCGTAATTGTATTCTCTAATCGTACTTTTACCCCCCCTTACACTTAAGATGAACATTGTCCCCAATGTTCAAATAACAAATGTAAAAGCATAAAGTAAAAGAATGAAATCAAATACTCCCCTGATTCGCTCGGTGGATAATGAAGTAACACGGTTAGATCTTCTTCCAAGGTAATGTTGAAGCTCCATGACTAATGCATCGCCAAAAGCTTGATTCAAAAACATTTCCTTGTCCAAAATAACCTGTTAAACCTGAGAAAACAAACACGAAAACCTGCATAACATCGGCGGGATAAAATCTATATATAAGGATATAATGCTTGTGGAATGATAATTTTGCAGATTCCTGGAGATTATAAGTTATAGATTTAATAAAAACTTTTTATGAAAACAAAACTTTCAAAAATTTTCAGAAAATTAAACCTGACGCCGTCAGGTTGTAATTCCTGACGCCGTCAAAAATGATCTGACAGAATTCTCATGTTACGTTTCCGGAAATTTTTTTGGAAAGACCTATACCTTACTTCCTGGAAATCCTGCAAAACATCATTATGACTCGATACAAGCATTTGACTCAAACAAATACTAATATGTATGTTAATTTAATATTATTATGATTCATGTTCATTTGTTCTAATAAACCGATTTGACTTTCCCTTACACTTATCTTTTGCAAAATACCTTTATATGTAGTTAAGACGAAGTTAAAAACAAAATAAAGCATTTTCACAATTTTAGTTTTGAACATGAATCAATAATAATAAAAATTAGACATACATACGGAAGCAAATAAAATCAAACAAACAAATAAATAAACACACAAAGCAAATAACGCTTGGGTTGCCTCCCAAAAAGCGCTTGTTTTTGTTCATCTTGTTGAGTCATACCTACCTACCTTATTTAATGGATAAAGGAGAGGTTTTCCCTACACTTAGGATTAAGTGCGGGTGATAGTAGCGATACATACCAGCTCGGTAGGAGTATGCCACGTGAGGAAAGAGTGGTGGATGAATTATATGCTCAAAGGGGTGTGCTCCTTTCATCATAACCTTACCTAGTTCACTTTGGTCAATGGGTGAATTAAAGTTTTCTCCTAAAAAGGGATCATTTTCTAACAACTTCGAGAGACTCCTAATTGGGAATCCATTTTGACCCAATAGACCCGGTTTAAACCCATAATGTTTCTTGTGATCAATCATGAATGGGTGATGTAGACATGTAAGGTCATTTTTCACTCCTATATTGTCTTCCTCACTACAAGGCTTAATGTCCACTACCTTAAACTTAAGACTACCCGGACTATATGTTTTGATGGGTGGATCGGGACCTAATTCAATTCCTAAATTTTCATCCAAGGATGGAAGATTAGGTAACGGTTTTGGTTGAGGCTCCGGCTCATCAAAACTAGGAACTTCCATAGGACTAAAAGAAAGGTTGTGATCACTAAAATCATTCAAACCTATTTCTTCTAGTTGTGTTTGGTCCAAGGGCTCTACCTTTATTGGGGTTCCTATAGTCTCCTCAACTTCTTCCGGGTAAGTCACGGGCGGTGTGTGTGCCTCAAATGATGGTAGGACTTGTGGGGTACTTGGTGGGCTTATGTTACTTACCTCATCATTCCTTGTGTCAAGATCACCTATATCCACATCATGTGTTTTAGTAGAATCTAATCCAAACATGTTCCTAAGTATCTCAAATCCTTCTCTAGCCATTTCAAGTTCTAAGTCCGATTCATAAGAATCTTCCCTGATAACATGATTACTATGTTCAATTTGCCTAAAGGATTCATCATGTGTTCCTTGAGATTCAAAGTCATTGATCATAAAACCTAGGTCTTTTTGCTCAATATGCTCATGTTCGGCTAAATCCTCCTCAATTGTTTCCTCAAGTTGTGATGTATACGAACCCATTAATTCATTAAACTTATGGTTCACGGTTAGGAGGCTTTCCTCAAATTTTTTCCAAAGCGTCTTATTAAAAGGAGTTGATCCTAACAATGATTGTTTAATAGAAGCCACACATGCACATAATTCATCAAACCTATCAAACTTTATACCCATCTCCTCTTGTATATATCTAAGATCACTTAAAAATTCATTGGAACAACAGGAAGCAAATCTATCCGTGTAAAGTAATTGTTCCTCTATTGTTAATGATCTAAATGGAATTTCATCCACCATGGTGACAAATGAAAATGGTTTTACAAACAAAGGGCACAAAGAAAAAGATAGACTAAAAAAATCTAATAAAAAGAAAATAAAAATCTCACTAGGAAGGAATCTAGTGAGTAGACCTAATAAAATAAAAATTCAACCTAAACAATAACTATTCCCCGGCAGCGGCGCCAAAAACTTGATGCGTGGTTTTGCGACCTTACAACAGGTTTTACCTCTCGAGGGATCTCAAGAGGCTTACAACCCCACCAGGCAGTGTACCTGACCGATGTAGTATAGTGTAGTGGCAAGTACGGGGGATTGATCGTTCTCCACAGGGAATAGTGTTCGTTAGGTATGAAAAATTACTCTAATAGGTCTAAGGGTGAGAGAAGATTCTTTTTATGTTTTTATATTTTTATGAAAGCAAGTAAAATCTCGGGTTTGAAAGAGTGGGCGGAATTAGTTGCTAGTCAACTAACCCAAATTACTACGAATGCAAATTAAATAAAATAACGAAAATGAAAATGTTGGTGAAAACTTATGTGGAGGGAAATGTGTTTACTTAGATTTCCTTACTCCCTAACTATCTTTTACCGGTTGATTAGTGTGTATTAGTCGCGTGGATGACGGGTGTATTCCTTAATACCATTCGTGGGGTGGCGTACGTACTTCCCCAACTCTACAAGCTCCTACTTCACTCCTATGTCGAGCCGGCTAGGAAGCTCCTAACATGGGATCACTAGAATTCGCTTGTGCATTAAATACAACCATAAAAACCTTTAGTACGCATTGGTTCATGTTTCTTAAGACGTTCAAGCAAGTTACCGAATAGGAAGTTAGCCAGTTTTCTTAAGCCTAACATAGATAAACAATCATCCAATACAACTAACAACACACTAATAACCAATAATCAATAGCTAGGTTTCATTAGATCTAAGCAAACACAAGATAAATCTAGCCTAACATGTTAAACAAAAGACAAGAATAAGATAGAATCAAACAACACATAGACATATTAAATGATTAATTGATAACTTATCTTCAATGTAACATGGAAGATCTCAAGGCAAAAAGCCTTGAAAGAGCTGCCAAATTCGTCCTAGGGTTTTCACACACAAAGTTCCCCAATAAGTTCCACACTAATGACAAAGAATTGCAAAACTATATATAGATTTTTAGATCTGACGGCGTCACGTTATGGAGTGTGACGCCGTCACCTCGCCGCTTTTAGGGTTCTCGGATGACCTTCTTAACGCCGTCCCTCTTTAGCTCTCCAAAATCCGTTCTGGCTTATCAAGGCTTGACGCCCTCAGACTATGAACGTGACGCCGTCCCTCTTTAAATTATAACGTGACGACCTTGATCAGATTAAAGCGTGACGCCGTCAGAATTTCCATGCAATTTCTCTGGCTTATCATGAGTAAATTTCACATCCACCACTTTTGCCAAGCCATGACGCCGTCCAGGGTTAATCCTGACGCCGTCAAAGGTAACTTCCAGCAAGATTTTGAGACTTTGTCGTTTTCTTCACTTTTATGCTCCAAAAACGTCCAAAATGCTTCCTTTTCCAGATTTCTTCTCAAAAGTACCTAAAATGACAAAAGGAACGATTTAGGGCAATATTTGATCAAATAAATACGATTTAGGGCTTAAATGACCCCTTAAAAGCGGTACACTTTTCGCTTCATCAGGCACAAATGTTTCTGCTGCTAGCTCAACAAATAGTGATAACATCAGTGATGCTGCTATTTGTGCCTTCTTGGCTGATCTTACCACAAGTACTACTGTTACAGATCAGGATTTGGAACAAATTGATCCTGATGATCTTGAGGAGATTGACTTAAAGTGGCAGATGGCTATGCTAACCATGAGAACTAGGAGATTTCTGAAGAAGACAGGTAGAGAGCTCAAGTACAGAGGACAAAACACAATGGGGTTTGATAAGTCCAAGGTTGAGTGTTACAACTGTTAGAGAAAGGGACATTTTGCAAGGGAGTGCAGAACACCCAAGAAGAATAGAGAGAATGTAAGGAAGGTTCCTATTGAAGAGGTCAAGACTACAACAGCTCTGGTGTCCTGTGATGGCTTGGGGGAGTATGATTGGAGTGATCAAGCTGAGGAAGGACCCAACTCTGCTTTTATGGCTGAAGAAGGACAAAAGGGACACAATTTTGCTTTGATGGCTTATGCTTCTTCATCATCTGGTTCAGACTCTGAGGTATCTAATGAGTCAAATTGTTCATTTAAATCATGCTTAGATACTGTAGAGGAACTTAAGTCTAGGAATGAGAGTTTAAGAGCTGAAGTTAAAAAACTAAAACTTGATAACTTAGGTTATAAAGTTGGTTTAAAATCAGTAGAAGAAAGGCTTGAATTTCTTAGGCAAAATGAGCTATAGTATGTTGATAGGATCCACAAACTAGAAGGTGAAATTTTTATGAAAAATGGTGAGATTAATGTACTAAATAAAAAGCTAGAGGAGGCAGAACAAGCTAAAGATGTAGCCTTATCTGAGAAAGAGAAACATGTTGTTAGGGTAGAGAAACAACAATTTGAATCTGACCTAGTCCATAAGTCCATTGAAAGTCAATTAATGAGAAGAGGTAGTGGCATAGGATACAATGATGTTGCTCCTCCTGTTAAGAGTGCCTTTGCACCTCCTAGAAAGGAATTGTCTTTCATTACTGAGATAGATGCAAAACCTGTAGGTGAAACCAATGAATCAAATATAGAAACACCTAAGGTAGGAAAGATGTGTTCTGATGCACCAATCATTGAAGATTGGGTGTCAGATAGTGAAGAAGAACATATTGAGTCAACATCTAAGGCTAAAAAGGAAGAAATTCCTAAAACTGTTGAAACTAAGGTTAAACAGGTTAAGTTTGTGAAACCTGTGTTTGGTGCTAATATCTCTAAGAAATTTGCTGAATTTGATGAGAAACCTAGAGAACATCCTAGGAAGCTTAATAACAGGCCTAGAGGAAACCAAAGAAATTGGAACAGCCTAATTTCACGAAAGTTAGGTAGTGATTTTCAGTTACTTAAGAAGGCTTGTTATAGTTGTGGTAGTTTTGAGCATTTATAAGAAGATTGTTACTACTACCAAAACCCTGTATGGAACCAACATACTAGGGTGAACCATAAGAATTTTGCTAAGAAGACTCACCCTCATCCTACTAGAAACATGGTTCCTAGAGAAGTTTTAATGAGATCTGGTGCTACTAGGATAATTACTACTTCTGCACCAAAAAGGCCTATTCAAAAGAACAGAGTTGTTTCTACTGCTAAGGCAAAAGCAGATTCTACTGCTGAGCCAAAAGTATTAACAAACACTGTTGTGGGCAATCACTTTTATGCTGTTAAGGCCTCAGCTTGCTGGGTCTGGAAACCTAAAATCAAGGTTTTAGATTATGTTCTCAGACACAGCAGTGCATCAATGGATTTGAAGAAATTTGACTATGTTGATGCACAAGGCAGATCCAAGTTAGTGATGGCTTGGGTCCCCAAGAGAAACTAACTCTCTCACTTTATGTGCAGGGCAATCTACAAGAGGAGCTAAAGGACAAATGCATTTTTGATAGTGGATGCTCTGGACATATGACTGGAGACCAAAACAACCTTGAAGATTTTGAAGCTTTTGATGGTGGCTATGTTTCTTTTGGTAATGATCCTAAAGGTGGAAAGATTGTTGGTAAAGGTACTATTAAAACAGGGAAATTGGATTTTGAAAAGGTATACTTTGTAAAAGGGCTTAAGTTCAATCTTTTTAGTGTCTCACAAATGTGTGACAAAAAGAATTTTGTTCTTTTTACAGACACTGAATGTCTTGTCTTATTTCCTGATTTTAAGTTGCCTGATGATCATTCTGTGCTACTTAGAGTCCCTAGAACAGAAAATATATACAGTGTGGACATAAAGAACATAATTCCCAAAAGAAATTTAACTTGCCTATTTTCAAATGCCACAAATGATGAATCCAAACTTTGGCATAGAAGAATTGGCCATTTAAATTTCAAAACTATTAATAAATTGGTTAAGGGAAACCTTGTTAGAGGTTTACCTTCAAAAGTTTTTGAAAATCCTGAAACCTGTGTTGCTTGTCAGATGGAAAAGCAACATAGAGCTTCTTGTAAGTTCAAAGTAGTGAACTCTATTTCTGAGCCCCTATATATGTTGCATATGGATTTGTTTGGGCCAACTTATGTGAAAAGTTTGAATAAGAAAATGTATTGCCTAGTTTTTACAGATGACTATAGTAGATTCACTTGGGTTTTCTTTCTAGCAACTAAGGATGAGACTTCTGGCATTCTTAAGGCTTTCATAACAAGATTAGAAAACCTAGTTAATCACAAAGTTAAGGTAATCAGATGTGACAATGGAACTGAGTTTAAGAATACTGTGATGAACCAGTTCTGTGTGGAAAAAGGTATTTTAAGACAGTTTAGTGTGGCTAGAACTCCTCAACAAAATGGTGTTGCTGAGAGGAGGAATAGAACATTAATTGAGGCTGCTAGGACTATGTTGTCTGAGTCAAAATTACCCACTACTTTTTGGGCTAAAGCAGTTAACACTGCTTGTTTTGTGCAAAATAGGAGTAAGGTAGTTAAGCATCATAACAAGACCCCTTATGAACTGTTGCATGGTAGGAAACCTATGATAGATTTCTTAAAACCATTTGGGTGTCCTGTTACTATCTTAAATACCATTGATAACCAAGGCAAGTTTGATGAAAAGGCAGATGAAGGTTTCTTTGTTGGATACTCTACCAATAGTAAAGCTTTTAGGGTATTTAATAAAAGAACTAGACATATTGAAGAAAACTTGCATGTTAGGTTTAGTGAAACCACGACTAATGTTGCAGGGAGTGGACCTGAATGGCTGTTTGACATTGATTCATTAACCAAAAGTATGAATTATGAGCCAGTGATTGCAGGTACACCTAACAAGTCTGCAGGTACACAAGCTAATTCCAATGCAGGTACACAAGCTAAGGAGAATGAATCTGCAAAGGAGTTTGTCATGATTGAGAAATGGAAGCTTGATCAAACTTTCACAGCCAAAGAGAAAGAGGGCAAGAGTTCACAAGATGATGCTGTTTATGAAGATGTAGAAGGTGGGGATAAACCTTCTGATGCTAGAAAATTGGTTAATGAAGGATCACAAATTGTTGATGAAGAGCAAGATGTTGAATGTAACATCCCAACCCGATAAGGGTAAAGATGTCATAATAATGGTTTCATATCAGATCAAAACAAAGCGTACATCAACAGTAATATAAGGGTTCTCAAAGGTCACAAATAAAATACTGAATATACAAGGCTAAAAAGGAAACAAAAGCTAAATACTAAGTCTGCAAATGCAAATCTTTCTAATAGTCTCTACTTCAGAATAGCTATCAAGGTCTTCTAAGTCCAAAAGTCTCTTCACTCATACCCAGCTTCCAACTAAAAACCTGCCGTAGGGAAAGAAATGCGGTTGAGTTTAAAAAGCCCAGTGAACAGATATATATAAACGAAAACGAAAGAAAAAGAAAATGAACATGTATAGTTTGGTGCATTGGGTTTACAAAGGTATAGTCAAAGAGTACAAGTAAGAAAGAAAAAGGGTAGGTCAGTAATCCACCACGAGCCCGAACACAAATCAAATATAGTAACCATGTCTTCATAATCATATAGAGGGGAGACCTCTCAGATAATCAGATAATATGAGGGGTGTCCTCATTCTTCAAATGGAGTAGCTAACTCCCGAACTTGTGAAAGACGTGGATTGCACCCATGCATCAATCGCCGAACAATAATATAATATCAAATCATGTTAAATCCACTAATACGAACACGAACCTAGGATGCATCCATACGCCCCCCGAACAATATACTGGCCATAATAAATGTAGTGTGCACATAATAATCAAAATGGGGACGGTGTGGAACATCACTCGACCACACTGGAGTCATGCCATTGGTGCATCAATGACAAGGCCATGTTACCTTCATGGCTAGGAAACGAACTTGGCTAGGGTATCAAACTGAAGGGTCAAAGGTCCAAATCAAAGCAAAGGTTCAAATAGTCTAAGTCATCGAATCATGGTCAAAGTCCCAATATCAAAGCAAAGGTTCAAATAGTCTAAGTCATCATCGGAGGTTCAAAATCAAATGGTTCATTTAAAGTAATCTTTATCAAATGATTTTCATAAAAATGATCTTTAATAACGGTTTTCACAAAAGTAGTCTTTAAAAGTAGTTTTCATAAAAGCTTAGCCCAATTCCAATTAAAAGTGGTAGCGCATATTTCATAAACATCATTTTAAAAATAGTTTTTCCTCAAAACATTTCCATGATATAATTAAAAAAAAAGGTTTTCACATCTAGTTACCAAAATCAAATGAACCCTCGAAGTATCAAGTGAGTCGAATACTAATATCACAAGGTAACGAACGAATATCAAATGGATCATTATAGAGGCTCAAAGCAAAAGGGTCATATCGAACATCAAAGTCAAAATGAATCAAACAAACGAACCAAAGTTTAAGGGAACGTAGCAATGGCTTAGGGAATCTTAAACGAATCAAGATCAATGAGTCATGAGAGGGAAAACAACCTTACTGAAAAAGGGTAGAATATCTGTACCTTGGACCGCAAGCGAAAACATAACAGAAACATAAAGATCAGAATCAAACTCCTTCTTCAGCGAATCTACACGAATACATGATCGTCTTAGTTAATAACTTATTTTAACTCGGATTTCTCATTTTAGTCGGCTTTCTATTTTTAGTAACTTTCCTTTTATAGCAGCTTTCCAAAAATATTAACTTTCCAAAAATAATAAGTTTCCTCTTTAAGTAGTTTAACCATTTTAAGTAACTTTCTATTTTAGGCAGGTTTCCCATTTTAGTAAGTTTCCAACGTTAGTCATTAATATCCAAGGTTATCATTTAATCCATTTAAGGTATCAAACGTGACAATATTAATAGTTTAAGGTTCATAATGATAATTATATAAGTTTAGGGTTAATAACGTAGGTTTCACAAGATTTAAGGTTTTATATTGTAATTATATTTCTTAAGTGACAATTTAGGCTTAGCCGATTTAATGGACACTTTTACCGTATTTCCAATAAGTCAAGCTTGACACGAAACACACACACACGGTTGCACCCACTTATGCACTCCTAGGTACACACACCATTTATTACTTCACGACTCCAAAATAACAGACACTCCCCATAAAACCTAGTCGAGACACCTCTTATACATTTCATACATGCACATGCAACCTATCTTAACTCACACGTACATATGAATACAACATGTGTATAGGTTCATAAAAGAAAAACACCACCAATCGACCCCACAGTTCCAAATACTCAAATGCAGTAACACAATCTAAATCACAAACAATACAAGGAAATAGATGGGGCATGGTGGTCCCCAAAACCATGCACACGTTCACACACTTAAAATCCAAATCCCATTCTTTGACTCACATTAACTGGGACTCAATATGATTATCGACTATTAAGGAATCCACACTCGATCTCTATCACCAAAACATCACGCTCAGCCACTCTTTTCAACCTTCAAACTCAATGAGACATCATACATGAATAATAAGAAACGACCATGACATACGAACCCAAAACGTACAGCCTACTCTCTACTCTTATCGGGTCTAATCACACACTCTTGTATATAGTTTAAACCACATACAAACACATGGAGGCAGTTCATATTGCCCGCACGTACGACACACAAACACAATACAATTGAGTCGACGAAATACCACCACACACACCACACTACCCGCCTGTTAACAGTCCTACATGCTCGATATCCCCATGATATATACACACACATATATAATGAGCTAAGTAGTCACCGAAGATCCCACATAATCAACCATTATCCATATAAACAAACATGCCCGTTCCCCATTAATTCTTTAGTTTTTATTTCCAGGTTGAAGTTGTATAAAAGAGATTAAGATTAGAACGTAATAACCAGATTGTAGGCGTATAAACCAAGTAGATTCGAATGTCCCAGAAATCGAAACAAGTCGACATATAAATTCATGATTTCATGTAGTGTTTTATATATATATATATATATATATATATATATATATATATATATATAATATATATATATATATATATATATATATATTTATATATATATGTTTCTTTAGCATGTTTCATTTCTGATCTACATATGACGCATATATATGTCGAAAAGATTTCAAAACAGAACGATATATGGTACCTTCGAGGCTGAATGACACAAGACCAAAGTGTACAAAAGGAACCGCGAATCGAATCACAATAACCACAAGGGTACCCCGATCGAACCTAACTTTAACCTCCCTTCGGACCCAAAGCTATCCACACGATCTGACCAAGGCTGGTACGCCCCCAACCGATCATCCACCTTGTCATACCCTTCGTACTTCTTTTCTTGTGGAAAAAGAACAGCCGCCTAATATAGGTTCTTAGGGTTTTTATGTGTATATAAGGAATGTATATTTTAGAATATAATGAGGAGTGATGACGTATAGTCTACACCCGGGTCACGGACCCGATTAGTAAACAATACTAATACTTAAGCCCACTACGTGTGGGGCGCTATGGCGATAACTGGACTACCAGTTATGCGGTTTGGGCCTACAAGGCCCAAGCCCAAAGTTATTTCCGGATGGGATATTGAGTATCTCCTAAATAAAGGGGATATATACCAAATATCCAAAGTCGGCGAATATGCCGAGGAGTAGGGAACACGAAACCTACTAGGGTTTCATATGTATATAAAGGGCACCCAAGCCCTCGGTAAAGGTACGATCTACTAAAACCCTAACTCTTCACTAAACCCTAAACTTCGATTACTTACTCTCACGCCGGAGGATAATCGGGGGAGACAATCCCTCGATAAGCCTAACGGTGTTTGTTCTTTTTCTTAGTGTGCAGGTTCCATCAAGCATTAAGATCTAATTGGTACGAGAATAGGAGTCTTAACAAGGAACGCCCAACTTTTGTATCAACAAGTGGCGCCATCCGTGGGACCCTACACTAAGATTTTTACCAAGAACTAGAATGACGAAACACGGAAAGGAGCGGACTCCGCATGCGAAGAAAGCGCATGACGATTTACTGGGGAAGAAACAACAAACTGATGCGGCCTCCAAGCAAGTCTCTGGAACAACCAGTATGCCTAGAAGCTTTGGAGCGTACTCAGATTTGCTCCTTACTCCAGTAGAACCGCCCATTCTGACTACCAATGCTACTACAACAAGTACTAGCGCGGTAGACCCACAGCGCACTCCTCTCGCTATGCCAGAGGTGAACTTCACTGAGCCTCCCAATGCGCCTATCCGAAACAAGGATCCTGCCTTGGAAACAGACTCCATCGCGCTAGAAGGAGTCACTTCCGAATTAGCGCCAAGCGACTTTGTATCTCAAAACTACGAAGCCTTGACTGCGCTCATGCGAGAGGAGGCAAAGAATAGGTCAAGCCAAAGTCTGCACGCCAGACTCAACTTTGACCCTGAGCATGAGGCGTCCCCACCGCGCTACCGAAAGGAAAGGCGCGAGAAGGATAGCCGCAAACAACCAGTGTTTACCAGGATTGGAAAGAGGGTTATGGATGATGAAGCAGCCGATCTTCAACATCTGGAAGAGCCTGAAGAGGGGGAACGGCGCGCCAATGTCCACGCTAGGCTTGGCAGTCGCAGGATTCAGGATAGGCTTGGGCGGCGGTGTTCCCCAAGTGAAAGCCCTTCAAGCTCTGATTCTGATGATAGTCGGCGCAAGCGCCGCAGAGGAACAAGCTCAGATTCTGATAATAGTCGGCGCAAGTATCGTAAAAGGATGCGCCCATCCTCAAGTGATTCCTCGGACAACGAGGACAAAGAAACTGGACACTGGAAATCAAGAGGAAAATATCGCGACCAGGAAGACGAAGACATGTCTCTTCCCTGGCGTCGCCAAAAGGTTGATGCGTTCACTAGACGCATCAGCGATTTTTCGGAGAATAAGAAGAGGCGCATGCCTGCTAACGTCAAAACATATGATGGGACAGGTGATCCTGATGATCACCTAAAAATTTTCGAATCAGCAGCCACTATCGAAAATTGGCCACAACCTGTGTGGTGCCACATGTTCAACTCTACATTAGTAGGGAATGCGCGTAACTGGTTTAGCAAGCTTCCACGTAGAAGCATCGGTGGGTTTGAAGAGTTACGCAAGGCGTTTCGCTTAAACTTTACCCAAAGGAAGAAGTGCGCCAAAAACCCTGTCGAACTCACTAGGGTTAAACAGCGACAAGGGGAATCCACAAGCGCTTTCATGGAACGCTTTAAGGACGAATGCATGCAAGTCAAGGCGTGTCCAGAGATGCTAAAAATATCGGGTTTTATGAATTCAATCAATAACCCAGATTTGATAAAAAAGTTAAACGATAAGGTTCCCCTAACTTTTGACGAACTCATGAAGCGCACGAGGTCTTTCGTCCAAGGAGAAGCAGCCGCCGCGGATAGCAAGAAAGGCTACGCGAATCATAGACCACAAGAAGAGTCAAGGAGACAATCCAATGACCAGAGTGGCAATCGTAATAAGAGTTACCGCACCCAAGGCGGTGGAAGGGGAAACGACAAGTACACCCCATTAACAAAATCTCCAAAGGAGATATTCGCGACGGAGGGGGCGAACTTCCCGAAACCACCACCAATGCGCACCCCAGAGGATTGGCGCATAGGGAATGGTTATTGCGAATACCATGGACAGAAAGGTCACACAACCAACGAGTGCGTCCAACTGCGCCAATTGATTGACAAATTGGTAAAGGAAGGAAAGATGGACCACCTCGTAAAAAACATCAGAGAAGGGAAAGACAAACCAAAACCAGGGGCCAAGAAAGAGACATCAAAAGAAAAGGCAGATATCATCTACATGATACAGCCATGGCAGCGCGCGACAAGACAGAAAGTCAGTCAACGGTTCTCTAAAGGAAATGAAATTTCTTTCCCCTCCCTGACTGCGAACAACGCAGTAGTGGATCCTCTTACCATTGAAATACATACGGGGGGTCACGACATCCGTCGCATGTATGTAGATGGAGGTGCATCCGCTGATATTATATATGAACACTGTTTCAAGAAGCTACGACCTGAGATACAGAATCAGTTGATCCCAGCCACAACGTCGCTCACTAGCTTCACAGGGGAGAAGATATGGCCCATGGGGCAATTACGTCTATTTGTAGAAGTTGGTGACAAACCACACTCTACAGTCACCTGGATGAACTTCATGGTAATCAGATCCCCCTCTCCGTACAACGGCATCATCGGGAGACCTGGAATATCATCCATCCGCGCCGTGCCATCCACAGCGCACGGGATGCTCAAGTTCCCAGTGGAAGGAGGTATCGTCACTCTTTACAATACCACCATACCACCCAAAGAATGCAACGCAGTGACAAATGACGTAGGCGATGTTCCACAACAGCGCGCAATCAAAGTCCCAAACCTAAAGGTCGCCATTCACCCTGACTACTCGGATCAACAGGTATCTATTGGCGGGTCTCTGTCTGACAAAGGCAAATCAGCTATATGCGCACTCCTGCAAAATAACTTAGATATTTTTGCATGGGAACCAAAGCATATGACAGGAGTGCCACGCTCCATCACGGAACACAAGCTGCAAATCCGACAAGGATATCCTCCAATACGACAGAAAAAGCGCGGACAAGCCCCAGACCGCGCAAAAGCCATCCTGGAAGAAGTACACAAACTAGTAGACGCAGGCATCATGCAGGAAGTGTACTACCATGACTGGCTCTCTAACCCAGTAATGGTAAAGAAGAGCGATGGCAGTTGGAGAATGTGCGTAGACTTTACAGACCTCAACAAAGCATGTCCACAGGACTACTACCCGCTACCGGAGATAGACTGGAAGATCGAATCTCTGTGTGGATATCCCTTCAAATGCTTCTTGGACGCATACAAGGGATACCACCAAATTCAAATGGCGGAGGAAGATGAAGAAAAAACGGCCTTCCACACAAGTCAAGGGGTCTATTGCTATACAAAGATGCCCTTTGGCCTAAAGAACGCAGGAGCAACATACCAATGATTGGTAGACACTGCGTTCGAGAAACAAGTAGGCCGCAACTTGGAAGTATACGTCGATGATCTCGTCATCAAAAGCCATACTGAGGAAGAACTAGTGCGCGACATGGAGGAAACGTTCAAAACACTGAGGAGAATCAACATGAAATTGAACCCCAAGAAGTGTACATTTGGCGCTACAGAAGGCATGTTTCTCGGGTATCTGATAGAACCAGATGGGATCAAGCCTTGCCCAGAAAAGACCCAAGCAGTCATTGACCTTCCCTCACCGCGCACACTGAAGGAGGTTCAGTCACTAAACGGCAAGCTAGCCGAACTGAACCGATTCTTATCCAAATCAGCGGACAAGTCACTTCCCCTATTCAAAACACTCAAGAAGTGCACAAAAAAGGGAGACTTCAGATGGACCGCGGAAGCAGAAGAAGCCTTCCAACAGCTCAAACAACACATAGCAGTACTCCCAAAGCTTGTTGCGCCCCGACCAGGGGAAGAGCTGATCATGTACCTATCTGCGACTCAGGGAGCAGTCAGCGCAGTGCTACTGACAGACAGGAACTCCGTCCAGACACCCATCTATTTTGTTAGTAAGGCGCTAAAGAAGACAGAGATTAACTACACTGCAATGGAAAAGTTGGTCCTAGCCTTAGTGTTTGCAGCGAAAAGACTGCGCAGGTATTTCCAGGCGCATCCAATAGCTGTCATCACAGACCAACCCATCAAACAAGTTATCTCGAAACCCGACGCATCGGGACGCCTACAAAAATGGAGTGTGTTACTAGGTGAGCATAACATATCATACAGACTGCGCACTGCAATCAAAGGGCAGATATTGGCCGACTTCATCATTAAGAAGCCAGATACTGACACTACACCTGCGACAAGCGAGGGGGAACTTCAAGAACCATGGATTCTATTCACTGATGGATCCTCATGCGTAGATGGATCAGGAGGTGGTCTTATTCTCACTAACCCAGAAGGAGACGAATTCACCTACGCACTGCGTTTTGAATTCACAGCCACGAACAACGAGGCAGAATACGAAGCACTCCTGGCTGGGCTACGCATCGCAACTCAAATGGGTGCACGCAACCTAGAAGCGAACGTCGATTCACGGCTAGTTGCTAACCACGTGTTAGGCGACTATGTAGCAAAAGAGGAACACATGATCCAATACCTCGAAAAAACCAAATCTCTGATCCAGAACTTTGATAGGTTTACCATCAAGCAGGTTCCCAGGGGTGAAAACAGGAAAGCAGATGCGCTGAGCAAGATTGCATCCACCAGTTTTGCACATTTATCAAAACAAGTATTGGTGGAAACCTTGAAAAACAAGTCAATCGTAGAGATGGAAATATCCACGGTGATAGAAGAAGAAGGCCCTACGTGGATGACACCAATCATTGACTTCATTAGCAAGGGCATACTCCCCCAAGAACAGAAGGAAGCTCGAAGAATCCGGCGCACAGCGCAGTGATTCGAGCTTAGAGATGACGTCTTATATAGACGCTCATTCCTACAACCATGGCTTAGGTGCGTTGGACCTCTCCAGGCAGACTATGTACTTCGAGAAATCCACGCAGGCTCATGCAGCATGCACTCAGGACCACGGTCCATTGTAGCGCGCGTCCTAAGGTCTGGATACTATTGGCCAACTATGCACCGTGACGCGCGAGATTTGGTACGGAAGTGCAGTGATTGCCAAGTTCACAGACCCATTCCACGCCGACCACAGCATGAACTAACGCCTATTACATCGCCATGGCCATTCCACAAATGGGGTATCGACATCGCTGGACCTTTCCTTATTGCCGCAGGTGGATTGAAATTCCTTATTGTGGCAATAGACTACTTTACTAAGTGGATCGAAGCAAAGGCAGTAGCGACCATAACAGGTAACCAGGTAAAACAATTCGTGTGGGACAACATAGTATGTCGCTTTGGATTACCTGGTGAAATTATCTCAGATAACGGAAAACAATTCCGTGATAACCCATTCAAAGATTGGTGCGAACAGCTGAACATCACGCAACACTTTGCATCAGTAACTCATCCACAAACCAATGGTCTGGTTGAATGCGCAAATAGAAGCCTAGGTGAAGGAATCAAAGCGCGCCTGGACAGACACAAAGGAAGATGGGTAGAAGAACTATCACATGTTCTCTGGGCGCACCGAACAACCATCAAGGTTAGCAACGGGGACACTCCCTTCTCTCTGGTCTATGGGACAGAAGCTGTAATACCAGCTGAAATTGGAATGCCAACTATCCGTACTGCGGAAGTTAATGCGGCAACCAATGATGATGAGCGGCGCATAGACTTAGATCTATTGGAAGAGCGACGTGAACGCGCAGCAATACGCGAAGAAAAAGCCAAGTCAAGAATGAAAGGATACTATGATGCCAAAGTACGCAGCACTTCATTCAGACCAGGTGACTTTGTATACCGCGAAAATGACTCAAGCCGCGCAGAAGACACTGGTAAGCTAGGACCAAAGTGGGAAGGACCTTACGAGGTCATAGAAGCACTTGGCAATGGAGCGTACAAGCTACGCGACAAGGATGGACATGAGCTACAGCGAACGTGGAACGTCCGCAACCTTAAGCGGTGCTATCTTTAAAGCAGGCTACGGCCCAGCATGGACACTCACGCACTTTAGAAAGTGCCCCCAATAAAGATCCATGTAATTTTATTTTTTAAGAATTATCTAGATAAGTATTCTCTTTTACAACTTGCAAGTATTAATAAAACGTTATGGTTTCTAGCTAACTCCATAACACATTTAACTCTATTGTTTGCATCTTTCATTATCGTGTTTCAATATTGTTATAATCTTGCCTACATGGCGTGCATGCACACACTAAGACCCACGATGGCAGAAAGGATGAGTAAACCTAATAAATAACTCGTTGAGTAAGAGGGTTGCAAACCCATCAACTTTGGATCACGAATCCTTGTTAAACACCTTGCGCTCAAGATGTTGGCGCAAGTTCCTTACGCAACCCACGACGGATGCGCACTAGGGCACACTGTGCGCGTTTAACAACTCAATAAATCAAGACTCTTGATTCCTTACAGTAAAATATGACAAGTAAACTTACAAAAATGCATAGACGACTATGACTCCCTTCTTTTCATTAAGTTAGAAAAATTCAATACACGACTACGGTCCTTACTTAAAGAAAATTCATACATAATGATGATTCTTCTTTTCTAAGTACGCTTAGACACTTAAAGATATCTTCACGAAAGGATACATAAGAACTACGAGTTCAAAAGCGTAAATATTTGGAAGTTGTAAAAACACTAAGTACAAAAGCAAAATTCCAATATATAGAAATACGTTTATACAAAAGACTTGTACAAAAAAGCTAAATGCTATATGTACGCCTTAGCTGGCTAGAGCCCCCACTCATAGCCGCTTCCTTCGCATCCTCGAGCCGCTTCAACAACTCTGCATCATCAAGGGAAACAGTGGCCACGGCGACAGGCACACCGTCGGATCTAGGCTGATTTGCAGCGCCTATGCCGCACAGAATGGCCTTCCCTTTCACGCCTTTCTTTCTTGCGACTCTGGAAACATGAGCATTTAGAGACCTTTGCAAAGAAATCTCTTTCTCAATACGGAAAGGATTCAGAATGTCACGAGGCTGAGCAAAAATGGGTACCTTCAACTGCGCTACGTCAGGCTTCAAGTAGAAGTCCAATTGCTGATCTGCATCATCCTGCAGATGCCTGGGAAGAGTGAGCCCCGCCATGATCACGCTGATAGGCTGATCCTGATCACGCTCCAAACGAGCGATATGCGGAAGCTCAAGCTTTTTTAGCTCTTCCATGGCAGCAACAAGCTCAGCACGGGCATTCGCCTTGTACCCAGGCACCTCGGCAAGCGGCACGGTCAACAACTTGGCCTCAGCAAGCTTGTTTGCGGCCAAGGTCTCACCGTGCGCAATAGCGCACTCCACAACCTTTCCAAAGGACGTGGTGACCTCAGGATGCTCCAGCGTACACATGGCAGCCAGGCGAAGACCATGACTAATCAACCACCTACGAAATGACACAAGTGTTAATCATAAAGAGAGTCTAAAATATATACAAGTTATATAGAGATAAAGCAGCATGTACCTGCGCTCAGCCACGGACTGAACCATATCGGGATATAGCTCCTCATCATATTCGATGCTGAGCTTGCGGAGCTTTTCCTCCTGCATCTTCAGCGCAAGCTCCACGCGGCTACGGAACTCCTCAATGTTGGCAAAGTGCTTGCTCCTATTCTGTTGCAAGTACTTCAGCGCCCATAAAGAGTTACACTTCTGACGGTCCACATCAGCACGCTCCCGCTCCAGCTCAGCCATCACCAAGAGCTTCCCCTCAGCCGATCTTTGCGCAGACGCTTCTGCGCGCTCCAGTTTAGCCTTGGAGCTCAGCTGCTCAGCTTTAGAGCTTGCTAATTCAGCCTGAACAGACGCTAACTGCGCCTACAGTCTGGAAACTTCCTCGGACTGGCACACCCTGGCTTGCGCCACCAGCTCGGACTGACGCACAGCGATGGAGGCCAGCTCCTCCATCGTAGAGTCAAACGGACTTAACCCCTCTCCAATATCCCTTGGTGAAGGCACCTCAAAGGGACTCACCTTGGGGGTGCACTCCCATCTACGGCGCCAGCGTCCTCCACAGGCTGTTCACTGCACGAAAGATCAAGAAGCAAGGTCAGCACACGAAAAACAGTCAAGCATATACAAAATCCTAAGGGATTACTACAAAATACTTACATGGGGGGAGGAGACGAGGACACGTCCTTCTCAATCTTAGGCATGGACGTACTCCCACCAGACTTCTCATCCACACTAAGGACACGAAGAAACAAAGTTAGAATAAAGTATAACTTGACAAAAGTTCATAACTAATACCTAAGATACTTACTTCATCTGCACTTCAGCAAAAGATAGACTCTCCTCAGCCCCAGGTCGCGGCCTCTTGGAAGACCCTTCACCATCACCACCAAGCGCTCTCTTGCGCGTCAGTTGGGGGCGCTCCTCCATTTCACTGTCAGTCTCCTCTAAATCAATCAGCGTTTCATTGGGAAGAGGCTGCGCAGTGTCAGGACCCTGCTGCACAGGAGGAGCCACCTCCTGCAGTGGCTCAGCTACCACCACATCAGGGGAGCCCTCGGACTCTGGAATAACCATATCCACGACGCGCCCTGCCGTCTTCTCCAGAATGGTCATCTCACCATCCCCTAGAGGACGCACCCCCACTGCCACGGAACGCGGTGTCTCCAAGTTAACAACCGCAAAAAGATCCATCTCTGCGCATAAAGTAGACAAAAAGAAGCAAGTTACATAAAGTATGGAAACAAAGAAACGCTTACATTAATAACGACAGAAGGAGCACCCACCCGTGCCATCCGCATCCAAGAATGTGGGAACCTCTGTCTCATGCTCGAAGTAGTTGCGACTGATGCCCATATGCACCAGGAACGCTTCCGGATATGGCTTGATGGGAAGACGGTTCTCATCAATGATCGCCGCATGATCCGCGTTATACCACGTCTCGGGGGGGCGCTCATCCTTGGGCAGAGTGGCACGGGTGTAAAATTGAAAATTGGAAGGAAAAACGGCGGCGTCAACCCAAAAGAATTTCTCCCTCCAGTCCGCGAGTTTATCTACCTTCTTCACATAGCATTGTAACTTGCCTACGCGCTTAGAGAAGGTAACCCACCCATTTGACCACGTCGCGTGATAGAACGCGCGTAATAATTGGAGGGTCGGGTGAATCGCTAACAAGCGACAGTTCACCTCAAAATTGGCAATCTTCCCAGCACCAATACAATGCAACTGGGAGATGTGGAGCTCGTAATAATTAAGTATATCACTTAATAGCACGGATATGGGGACGCGATGATTCGCCCACTCGAAAAAGCGCGTATATAACCCCACCTTCCCTACGGGGAAATTCGCGATGGTGGCATTGGGACCTGGTACCTCTGGGTGCAGACCAAAGGGGATAAAGTAATCCGAGGTGAACTGATTCAGTTCATCTTCGGTTATGTTAGAAGTGAAATCCTGAAGCTGCAACACCATTTTGTGTTTCAAGAATATGCGCACGCGCTATTAACTTCGAATTATCGTTTTTCTTTTAGCAGATTCGAAGATGTAAAAATGGTGGAATTGTGATTGTTTAACTGTGGATATCACAGTGAATAGGAGGCGGTAGTTTATATAGTTTTCCACCCACCACAGATGACTGACACGTGTATCCCACTAACTCAAATCGTGTGGCTGGGAGATGTGACGGTACAGGACACGTGGATAGCCTCTCCACTTCCCAAGGTACTCGAATTGCACTTTTTTGGACTAGATACATCATACGTGCGTTTTTTGGCGGTATATTTTTGAAATCTTCCCGCGTACGCGTAGGGAATAATTTCGACACGACTTTAGTCTAGCATCCGCAGGTTTTACCCTGCGCACACTAGACTGGGGGGACATGATGACGTATAGTCTACACCCGGGTCACAGACCCGATTAGTAAACAATACTAATACTTAAGCCCACTACGTGTGGGGCGCTATGGCGATAACTGGACTACCAGTTATGCGGTTTGGGCCTACAAGGCCCAAGCCCAAAGTTATTTCCGGATGGGATATTGAGTATCTCCTAAATAAAGGGGATATATACCAAATATCCAAAGTCGGCGAATACGCCGAGGAGTAGGGAACACGAAACCTACTAGGGTTTCATATGTATATAAAGGGCACCCAAGCCCTCGGTAAAGGTACGATCTACTAAAACCCTAACTCTTCACTAAACCCTAAACTTCGATTACTTACTCTCACGCCGGAGGATAATCGGGGGAGACAATCCCTCGATAAGCCTAACGGTGTTTGTTCTTTTTCTTAGTGTGCAGGTTCCATCAAGCATTAAGATCTAATTGGTACGAGAATAGGAGTCTTAACAAGGAACGCCCAACTTTTGTATCAACAAGGAGGTGGAGGAGAAAATATATAGGCCGAATAAGATGGGAAATAGGAGAGATCAGTTCGAATATGTGTATATAATGAATGTGTATTTTGACATTTCCATCTTTACATGTGGTGCACTAATCTTTTATTCTTTTTGGAACCAATGTGATCAAGTATTATATGTAGTATAGTTCGAATATTTTTTTTTTTCTCATATCATAGTTTTTTGTTATTTAAGGTACATTCGGGTTCAAGTTCAAATAAGTAACGGATTTAGATTCGACATTTTAGGTTATCATGATTGTTTAATTAGTTTAGTAACTTATGTTATAGATTTATAATGTTCTTATTGATTTCAAAGTTAGAGGGGGCAATTTAGGTATATTACATGTTTGAGATTTTAGGGTTTTACAACTCTTCCCCTCTAAAAAAAAAATTTTCGTCCCCGAAAATTGAAGTGAAGTGAAACGGAAAGCACAACGGACCGTGAACGGAAATGTGAATGACTTGTTTCTCATGACTCTATCTTGTTGATCAAAATAGCTTCGGCTTCCTCAGAAAAGACATACCATAATGAATCCAGAACAAAAGAATAATACACCAAACGTAACATATGATAACCGTATTCTCTCGGAAGAGATACAGGGAATACGTAGGATTTGACGGATATATCGTCCGTGGAATCTGATTAGACAAACCAGATGAGAACGTACCGAATCGTAGAAATATGAGGGTGATAAATATGCTTAACTCTTCAGATTTTCAAATAGTCTCGTCTTCAATATACCTTCCAAGGTATTCTCATAAACAGACAGGTCTTGTTTTCTCAGAACCCAAAATCTCATATTTTAATTCATAACAGATCATCACGAACAGATTCATCGAATGTGAGACGTATATATAGCAAAACATAGGTGTACTCCTTCATAGTAACACTGGAATATATGCAAATGGAAGATAATTCAATCGATAACATCGGACGGTAGAAAGCTCTACATCGAACCCTAAGATTCTTATTGGAAGCACAGAGGTTAGCAAACGCGTGTCAAGTATCAAAACGTATCAAATCGTATAATGGTGAAGGCCGATTAAGCGTATAGGTAGAATGAACCTAAAGTCTTAATCAGATATCAGAAATTCTAAGGTTTCTAAGGCACTCCTCGAAATATCCTATGGTCACAATAAGTGCACGTTATATGGTGTAAGTATTATCACGTTGATCAGGCGTCATAATACCAGCACCACATAATTATGCCTTCATGATGATCATACTTTATCTCGAGTCGTGAGCAAAACCACCTATCTTAATCCACCTAGTACTCCTATAGTCTCAAAGGTCAACGAGATCAAATATCATAGTCAAACGGAAAACAAAACTATTCGCAAGAGTATCAAAATCCCAGATTGCCTAGCGGAAGTGAGGTACGCCGTCACAAGCATCATATCTTCCACAACTCGCCAAAATCTCTCAAACAAAGCCATCACCGAACATACAAAAAATGAACACGAACTGAAATGCTTCTAGGAAACTTAAATCATCAGAGGATCTTATTACTTTATAACGAAATTTAAGAGGGTCAACGGAAATGAAAGTTAGTCGCCAAAATCTTCGGCCTTCATAGAATCAATTCTTTTCCCAAACGTACAGGGTCTGTTTCAAAAATCCATTCATTCAACCCATCCAATCTCTTCAAGTCTGGTTAATCTGTCTTCGTTTGTCCATAAATCTGGAAGTGAAACAAAATCGTGTACTTTTGTCTGGTTCATCAAGCCTCCTGCAGTTCTTCTTGGAATGTGATGGAGTAACGTGGATTTCTGGCACGATCTTTAAATCTCTTCATCATCTAGTCTACTTCCGCTCTCAATTCATCTTAGTACAACCAAGATGAATAGGGAAGTGAGACTGCATGTCTTCATCAGCACTAGGTTCGCCATCTCGACTAGAATTTCTTCTTCTGCATCGCCAACACTTCTGCCTTGTAAGGAATGTCTTCACTCTTCAGGGTAGCCACCGTTGTTGTCAACTCCAGGTCAGACAATGAAGTAATTCTTCTGATGCGCTTCTAGTTGTCTTGATGCATACGCAAAACCTTCTGTGTTGTAAGGGAGTAAAACCGAGTCTCTTTCTGGAATGCCCCAAAATTCGTTCCGCCCGAAGGTATGGAAACTACTTTCTATTTCAGCTTTTCCAAAACTCCATTCTCAATCAAACCAAGTTGTTTCTCTCTATTCACGAAATTTCTCAACGGTATCATAAGTTGCAAACATCTTCCAGAATTCTTCTGCAAAGTTCAAAAGGTTTCAGTTCTTCATTCTGTTATCGGCCTTGACCACTTGGTGATAGTTTTCAAAACTTGCGGGATTTAAAGAGATATCCTCAATTAAGAACATCGTTGTCTCACAAATATCTATCTCTCAGGATGTACAAATGATCGACGAATTTCCTAACAAAGTGCAAAGCTGATTTTCATGCTCTTCCTCGTCTCCGAACGTACTATTAAGTCATACAATGACCATTTGCCCAAGTACTCACGAGAAAACATTATTTATCAAATTCACAAAACAGTCAGAGCTTTAGCTAATACTATTAGCGTCACTAACCGTCATAGCAGTCGTTATAAATACGGAAGGCGATTTCAAGAATAACTTCAATTTATACTTCCATCTGAAAGAAACTTCGCGCTCTGAAATTTAACAGGTACATAGACGTTTCAGGGTAGAGAAATAATGGTTCCTAACAGCAATACGGTTCAGCTTCCAGTAATCACTACATATCTCCTGTCACCATCCTTCCTAATCGCGAACGAAACTGCAATACGCCCAGAAGATACACTTAAGCAAACTTGCTTCCTGGTCTTCGGTTGCTGCTCTTCCCGGTTTGCTCAAATCAACTGGTATGATCCCGGACACATCTGAAAGATACCTTCGCTTAGTGACTAGACAATCTCTCGGTATCATGTCAAATCCTACTTCACGCTCCAGTGGAAAAATTTTTGGTGGTTCGACCAGGAATCATATTCAGAAAACGCAGGGTGTCAAATAACTCTCAAGATACGATTCATTCATTGGTGTACGAAATGGGTCCTAGGAAAAACTTCGTAACCGTGAAAGTAACACACGAGTCTTCAGAGTAATGGTGATAGCAAAGGGTTTAACAATCGGTAATCATGGTAGGGAGTTCAAAATTGTTGCAAACGCCAAAGGTGAGACATAGGGGGATAGTTGTCAATATTTGAATGATCAATCAACCAATTCCTTGTCAGAATAAAATCGAAGTTAACTATCCAAAGAAAGACGGATCACAAATCAAATCTTTATCATTCAAAAGTAAGGGGGAAACATTCTTATACTCGTGGTTACACACCACAAGACTTCTCATAGGGACAGAGATGGGTGAAACGAAATCAAATAGTGTCGGAAGATTCATAGATACTTATCAAAAGCAAGAGATAAATAACAAAATATATCAAATACGTCATCGCCATGGAGGTTCTCAGGGTGCCCGAAGAGGCATCAAAATGATTAACGAAATGATCAGAGGTCAGAGTCAAAATCTGAAGATAAGGATCAAATAGTGTCAGGTAATTACTATGCAATTCTCAATGCCTTCAAGATTTATTTAAGTTTCAAATCTTAGGTGATGCAAAGCATAAGCTTTCAATTTCCAAAAGTGATCTCAACAAGCTTTACCCAAAAGCAAGGCACGAATCAGAGTGATGCGGAAGCAATGATACTTAAACAAATGTCTTATAGTCTACCCATTCCTCACCGGTCAAAACTTACGTTCCTATAGAGAAATCTTAAAGCAAATTTTCAAAGGTTGTCTTACGAGCGCCTACAGGGAAAACTTAGTGGTCCTAACTTATACAGGCCAAGGGTAAATGTATTACGAATCGCAGCCTGTTTCTCTGATACCATAATTGTAACATCCCAACCCGATAAGGGTAAAGATGTCATAATAATGGTTTCATATCAGATCAAAACAAAGTGTACATCAACAGTAATACAAGGGTTCTCAAAGGTCACAAATAAAATACTGAATATACAAGGCTACAAAGGAAACAAAAGCTAAATACTAAGTCTGCAAATGCAAATCCTTCTAATAGTCTCTACTTCAGAATAGCTATCAAGGTATTCTACGTCCAAAAGTCTCTTCACTCATACCCAGCTTCCAACTAAAAACCTGCCGCAGGGAAAGAAATGCGGCTGAGCTTAAAAAGCCCAGTGAACAGATATATATAAACGAAAACGAAAGCAAAAGAAAATGAGCATGTATAGTTTGGTGCATTGGGTTTACAAAGGTATAGTCAAAGAGTACAAGTAAGAAAGAAAAAGGGTAGGTCAGTAATCCACCACGAGCCCGAACACAAATCAAATATAGTAACCATGTCCTCATAATCATATAGAGGGGAGACCTTTCAGATAATCAGATAATATGAGGGGTGTCCTCATTCTTCAAATGGAGTAGCTAACTCCCGAACTTGTGAAAGACGTGGATAGCACCCATGCATCAATCACCGAACAATAATATAATATCAAATCATGTTAAATCCACTAATACGAACACGAACCTAGGATGCATCCATACGCCCCCCGAACAATATACTGGCCATAATAAATGTAGTGTGCACATAATAATCAAAATGGGGACGGTGTGGAACATCACTCGATCACACTGGAGTCATGCCATTGGTGCATCAATGACACGGCCATGTTACCTTCATGGCTAGGAAACGAATTTGGCTCGGGTATCAAACTGAAGGGTCAAAGGTCCAAATCAAAGCAAAGGTTCAAATAGTCTAAGTCATCGAATCATGGTCAAAGTCCCAATATCAAAGCAAAGGTTCAAATAGTCTAAGTCATCGAATCATGGTCAAAGTCCCAATATCAAAGCAAAGGTTCAAATAGTCTAAGTCATCATCGGAGGTTCAAAATCAAATGGTTCATTTAAAGTAATCTTTATCAAATGATTTTCATAAAAATGATCTTTAATAACGGTTTTCACAAAAGTAGTCTTTAAAAGTAGTTTTCATAAAAGCTTAGCCCAATTCCAATTAAAAATGGTAGCGCATATTTCATAAACATCATTTTAAAAATAGTTTTTCCTCAAAACATTTCCATGATATAATTAAAAAAAAAAAGGTTTTCACATCTAGTTACCAAAATCAAATGAACCCTCGAAGTATCAAGTGAGTCGAATACTAATATCACAAGGTAACGAACGAATATCAAATGGATCATTATAGAGGCTCAAAGCAAAAGGGTCATATCGAACATCAAAGTCAAAATGAATCAAACAAACGAACCAAAGTGTAAGGGAATGTAGCAATGGCTTAGGGAATCTTAAACGAATCAAGATCAATGAGTCATGAGAGGGAAAACACCCTTACTGAAAAAGGGTAGAATATCTGTACCTTGGACCGCAAGCGAAAACATAACAGAAACATAAAGATCGGAATCAAACTCCTTCTTCAGCGAATCTACACGAATACATGATCGTCTTAGTTAATAACTTATTTTAACTCGGATTTCTCATTTTAGTCGGCTTTCTATTTTTAGTAACTTTCCTTTTATAGCAGCTTTCCAAAAATAGTAACTTTCCAAAAATAATAAGTTTCCTCTTTAAGTAGTTTAACCATTTTAAGTACGGAGTAACTTTCTATTTTAGGCAGGTTTCCCATTTTAGTAAGTTTCCAACGTTAGTCATTAATATCCAAGGTTATCATTTAATCCATTTAAGGTATCAAATGTGACAATATTAATAGTTTAAGGTTCATAATGATAATTATATAAGTTTAGGGTTAATAACGTAGGTTTCACAAGATTTAGGGTTTTATATTGTAATTTTATTTCCTAAGTGACAATTTAGGCTTAGCCGATTTAATGGACACTTTTACCGTATTTCCAATAAGTCAAGCTTGACACGAAACACACACACACGGTCGCACCCACTTATGCACTCCTAGGTACACACACCATTTATTACTTCACGACTCCAAAATAACAGACACTCCCCATAAAACCTAGTTGAGACACCTCTTATACATTTCATACATGCACATGCAACCTATCTTAACTCACACGTACATATGAATACAACATGTGTATAGGTTCATAAAAGAAAAGCACCACCAATCGACCCCACAGTTCCAAATACTCAAATGCAGTAACACAATCTAAATCACAAACAATACAAGGAAATAGATGGGGCATGGTGGTCCCCAAAACCATGCACACGTTCACACACTTAAAATCCAAATCCCATTCTTCGACTCACATTAACTGGGACTCAATATGATTATCGAATATTAAGGAATCCACACCCGATCTCTATCACCAAAACATCACGCTCAGCCACTCTTTTCAACCTTCAAACTCAATGAGACAGCATACATAAATAATAAGAAACGACCATGACATACGAACCCAAAACGTACAGCCTACTCTCTACTCTTATCGGGTCTAATCACACACTCTTGTATATAGTTTAAACCACATACAAACACATGGAGGCAGTTCATATTGCCCGCACGTACGACACACAAACACAATACAATTGAGTCGACGAAATACCACCACACACACCACACTACCCGCCTGTTAACAGTCCTACATGCTCGATATCCCCATGATATACACACACACATATATAACGAGCTAAGTAGTCACCGAAGATCCCACATAATCAACCATTATCCATATAAACATACATGCCCGTTCCCCATTAATTCTTTAGTTTTTATTTCCAGGTTGAAGTTGTATAAAAGAGATTAAGATTAGAACGTAATAACCAGATTGTAGGCGTATAAACCAAGCAGATTCGAATGTCCCAGAAACCAAAACAAGTCGACATATAAATTCATGATTTCATGTAGTGTTTATATATATATATATATATATATATAATATATATATATATATATATATATATATATATATATAATATATATATATATATATATATATATATATATATATATAACAGGAGGCGTATGACGTCATTAATGCCACCTCAATACCACCTCAATGCCACTTGGCATTTTAATGCCACCTCAATGCCACATAATCAATTTCAATGCCACCTCATCACATTTAGTCCACCTATGTAAGCAATATTTTTTATTAAATTCGGCTGATTTATTTAAAAAAAAAAAAAAAAAAAACTCTTGCTAGATTCGAACCTTGGACTGATCGTTCAGTAAGAAGAGCCTCAACCATTAGACCATGTCACAAGTTGTGTTATACAGCTGCAAAACATATATGTTAACCACTGAATCAACACATTAAAACAATTTATCACAAACCCTAATCCCATATTATAATACCCATTAACTCTGATAAGGCCGTTCAGTGCTTAAATGATATGGTGACAAACGCTTTGATACACATTGAAGACTGTTTAAAGTATATGTCTCAGTTGAATGATCCTGCCATCTTCATGTTTTGTGCAATACCTTCTTGCGGAATATTTGAGTACATTTTATTATATTATATACATAATTGTCAAACTAAACTTATGTTGTTAACTAATTTTAATAGATGATTGGTACGCTGTATTATTTATCATTGCCAACGAGGAGTACGCTTTCAACTTTAGAATCCTTTTGGCCAATTTTGCATGTGATTAAACACGGAGTAAACAAAGCATACTTGATTTAATAATACTATTACAGAGTAATGTTACGGTAAGTAAGAATAATTGAGCATAAAAAAGAAATTTACTTAAAGTTATGTACTATGTTCTTCAAAACTGTTATCTATTCCACCTAGTTCTTTCACAATCTTAGGTTCACATATACGCTTAGTTGTAAAGTTAAACCACAATCAATCGATTTGTTTGACGAAGGTGTGTTTTGTTTCTGGATATAACCTATTTGAATCAATCAAGAGTTTGTAAAGTTAAACCACAATCAATCGTCAAAGAGCTAGAAACCGTGTTAGAATAACAAATTGTAGGTTACTTGATATTATATTGTCACGTTGTTATTATTAGATTAAAACTTATAATGACAAATGTTGTTTCAATTGATTACAGGAAACAAAGATAATTATGATATATTGTGGTACGTTTTTTCACTTGCAGTGCGAGAGGGTAATGGGTAGCGTGGAGGAGGGCGCTCTGGTGGACGTGGAACAGGGAGACCTGGTCATGGTGGGCGTACTTTCAATCGTGATTCATTTCATAACCAGAATATCAATGGAAGCAACAATGGGTTTACTGGAGGGTACACACAACATTTGGAGAATGGTGACTCTGAGAAGCCTGAAAGGCGTGGTGGATATCGACTCTATCCATTGGGCCCATTGACTCCTGTAGATGGTTCTTATGCCACTCTTAGCGCGGGTCATTAGTGAAGAAAAACTTCTTGCAATTGGGCTGTTTTTTTGCTGTGCACATGTGAGTAGATTTCCTATCACAAAAGCATACTCATGAAAACTTATTCAACTTTTTAAAATTCTACTTTTGATTACTTCTTGATATAGTCTATGATTTAAATTGCAGATTCTTCTGTACAGCGTAGCTTGGACATCCTGGGTACGAATTTTACTACAGTATATATTTGTAGTCAACTATCATGATAGAATTCTTTTTTCGTTTACACACTCTCGGATGTTAGTTGCGGATTTGCTAATGGAATTTGTATCAAAAAGGCTGTGTATCTTGCAGTAACATTTCAGATTCTCGCTGTTTTTGCAGGACCAAGTGTAAGATTTTTGTGTCCGCTATTTTTTTCCGTTACTTAAGATTTATCTTTACCTTATAATTAATGAAGTTGACACATTTCAGTTACGTAGCATTGTATCCAAACAAGTTGGTCCAACTGAGCAGGTAATCCACGGCATATTAGTTTGTAATCACACAAAATAACAGAACCGAAAAAATCAATGATTTTTCTAAGGTTTTTTTTTAATCTTTGTAGGGGAAGGCTCAAGGATGTATTACTGGCCTATGTTCCTTTGCCAGTATTGTTTCTCCATTGATATTCAGTCCTCTTACAGGTGAATAATATTTCAAGGGTATGTTATATATTTGGTCAGTTTAACCATAGCTAATAAGGTTATCTTTGTATTGCAGCTTTATTCTTGTCTGACAATGCTCCATTCGTGTTTCCTGGCTTTAGTCTCGTGTGTGATGCATTTTTTGCGGTAAAATATTTGACAGTTGTTTTGCTTTGTCAAACATCAATTTATATTTTTAGGAGCTTAGTGAAATGGAACAAGGCGATGAGGATGCGTATCAGAATGGGTTGCTGGAATACAAAGGACATGGAGCGAGTGAAAAGGGTACATTACAGCTGACATGCATGCAAGTACAACCATTAAATGTTCATTGTCCTAACAACATTAATCTTGATGCAGTGGGTGTCGATCAACATGAGTTCATTATGCAAAGAAAATTAATTGCGGGTCAAAGTATTACTTGGGGGCTGCATTCCTCCCCATTTTTCTCTTCTAAAATCGACTGCATTAGTAGCACAGCAACTAAAACTACAAAATCACCTGGTAAGTACAGCTAATCCCATATTTGTGGATATCATATCCAAATGCTGATTATATCTTCTTTTCTGTTATTTAGCTGAAGAAAAGTGGAAGACGAAAAGGGAGTTCCTGCTACAAAAAAAGGGTAAATTTACCATCAACAACTATTACTATGTACAACTTGAGGTGGCAATTTCAAGCCATATATAAATTGGTCAATTTTAACTATCATTCCTCATAATGTTCCCGATGGAATGGTCAAGTAAGTTGCATTTTTTAACCTGATATACAGGACCCTAAGGATGTCAGCAACAAGGTAATATAGATACCCTTTTAGTTCATTCCCTGTTAACATTAACAAATATGTAAGACCGTCATGTTCATAAGCTCATGGTTCATGACCCTTTGTCATTGGTGTTTGATTCATGTAAACTCTTTTAAATGATACCTCTGTTCTTCATCTCCTATTATGATGATTAATTCAAATTTTTAAGAAATAAAATCTATGAATGCACTATGAACCGATTAGCTTCGAACACTTTATGGGAAACCTAAATTTAACCCAAATCTTAGGGTTTGACTCAATTGGATCACTGCATTGGTGATTTTGACATGAAGCTCACAAAAGATTAGTCAAATGTAACTATCAGTTTTTCAGTTCTTTCTGGTCACCATTCTTAATTCCGTGTAGATTTTAAGTGTTAAAGATCTCGCACTTCACTCCTCATAAGCTCTTGAAACTTCTTAAAAGAACTTATTTCACTTATTCCACAAAAGGCATAGTAGAATGGTCATCGCTAAAATGGGTAAATATGAGGTTTTCTTTTTCTGGGGTTAGCATGGTGTTTTTGTAAAATTTACCACATCAAAAGGTCACTTGCCCAAACCTCTAGGATGATAAGAATCACAGTCTCAAGTGCAGTAGAAGCATTCGGTCCCATGATCTTTAAAAATAAGAGATAAGAACGGATCATTTATATGACTAAATAACTAAGTAGAGGTAAAAAAAACCAAATTAATAATGTTACAAATAGAAAAAGATAACATACTTCGTATGGTTGATATACTGCTTTTAAATACGTATTTGATGCTAATTCTTACTGTCTTATGTATCTTACAGCACGTACTCATGGCGTAACACAGACTTCAAATAACACCTGTAGTTTTTTGATGAATGGCTTTCGGCCCCACATATGGAAGGTTAGTTGTATATACCGTTGGATCCATTTTAAGGTGTATTAGGTTCTTGCAAACTGGTGTAATTACTGGTATCGAGAAAAAAATTAGCAAATACTTCGGAAGCCGTTGATGCCATTAATAGATCAAATCATCCTACTAATCGAGGTCCACAATCTTATTTGTGCTTATGCTATTATAGTTTTTACATGGAACTGGTAGGTGACCGTTTAAATTATATTGATCAACAACGATTTAGTGTTTTGAACATAAAGTGCCATACCAGTAGTCTGATTTAGAGGTAGATACTAGCTTAGGATTGCTTTTGTGGTTCTTCTATTAGCTAATAAATTTCAGCGAATATTGTAGAAAGGTAATAACCTGCAAGTGTTTAATGTTCTTCATTGATTCTAGAATCTACCCTCCTGTATATACGAACTGCTACAAAGTGGTGCAAAAGTGAGCTTTGGTATTCTCCAATTAACGGTTTAGGGGATGCCATTGTGTAAAGAGCCAATGCAGAGGTCAAGTTACTTATGCTAACCAAGGAGGATCAATTACTTATAATGACCAACCGTACTCAAAGTTCCTAAAGAACAAGCAACACATATCATCCGTGAACTTGCTTTGATGAGGTAATGGAGGCATATTTATTACATGTTAAAGGCATATAACTTCTGATAATTATTTGTTGACCATGATATGTTAGAAGGTGGTAACTGAGGCCTAATATCCTCCCATGCAATTCCTAGAGAAAGTTTTGTCCATCCCATTCCTATAGCTCCAAACCAATTCATCAAAATTATCCACATCTAGATTTGGGACAGTAAGTTTAAAAATCATTGGGAACTTAACAGCCCAATCGTTGGGCCAATTCCAACGATTATTAGACACAACATAAGTAACCTTCGAGTGGAGACATGGGTGGTAGAATGCAAGAGTCAGGCAACATGTGAAGAGCCGAAGTCCAAAACCAGACATTGAATCACACAAAACATCTCTATTTAAATAAAGTGAAAAGACCATTTTGTAACAGCATCTGACCAAAACTGAACCGCGATGTGACTGAACTAGACCTGACTGAGAACATGAATGTTTTCATATTACGGATCCTAAACCAGACACGTACATAACCGGTCCCGGCAAAGGGCTTAGCATGAGTATAGTTGACTGAAGAAGAAGAGAACGCGAGGGGGAATGTTGGATGGTAAACGTTCTTAGATTATGTCGTCATCTCAAAAGGATTATGCAATACTTAATATGTCACTATATATCATAACAACTACATTATATCAATACTTAATATGTCATTTTTAAATGATATCACAAATCAATCACTTATAAAAACATGTTTATGTTCATAAAAATAACATATCTATCATTAAACAGTCTGCAAATTCATACCGTACATTTCCATATGCAATGACCAACAATACATTCATATTAAAAATATAACAACTAATACTTAATCACACCTACAATATTTTGTACCGATACAAAATATTAATTAACATCCAACTAATATTAAAAAACAAAAAATTACAAGGTCATGCCCGCCCATCGGGCGGCCTTCGAAATCTAGTATATATATATATATATATATATATATATATATATATATATATATATATATATATATATATATATATATATATATATATATATGTTTCTTTAGCATGTTTCATTTCTGATCTACATATGACGCATATATATGTCGAAAAGATTTCAAAACAGAACGATATATGGTACCTTCGAGGCTGAATGACACAAGACCAAAGAGTACAAAAGGAACCGCGAATCGAATCACAATAACCACAAGGGTACCCCGATCGAACCAAACTTTAACCTCCCTTCGGACCCAAAGCTATCCACACGATCTGACCAAGGCTGGTACGCCCCTAACCGATCATCCACCTTGTCACACCCTTCGTACTTCTTTTCTTGTGGAAAAAGAACAGCCGCCTAATATAGGTTCTTAAGGTTTTTATGTGTATATAAGGAATGTGTATTTTGGAATATAATGAGGAGGTGGAGGAGAAAATATATAGGCCCAATAAGATGGGAAATAGGAGAGATCAGTTCGAATATGTGTATATAATGAATGTGTATTTTGACATTTCCATCTTTACATGTGGTGCACTAATCTTTTATTCTTTTTGGAAGGTATGAGAAGAAAAATGAAAGTTTAAAGTTTTATAAAGGTCTTCTCTGTCCTTAATGGAAGTTTTTAATTCACACCATTCTCCATTGTCTAAGTCCTAAAACTTCAGGTTGGAATGAATTCAGTACAACTCAAGCATCTGCTATGATTTGTCTGGCCAAAGGACAACCTTTTAATTTTTCGGCTATGATAATGGATGGTTTGAAAAAGAATGTTTATGGAAAGTATTATATTTATCCAAGGTTTTTGCAACTAATTCTTAATAACCTACTTTCCTATCCAAAGGTACATAAAAAGCAATTTATTTGCCCTGTGCTTCAAAAGAAATTATTTTCCTACTTGAAAAAGGATGGCAAAGATTTTTCTGGAACAGTGACACCATTATTTCCTTATATGTTATTGATTCAAAATCAGGGTGAAGGTGCAGAAAACACAACTGCTACTGTAACCACTGTGAAAAATCCCTCATTTAAATAAACTATCTCTTAGAATATTTATCCTTTTCTACGTGTAAATTTTTTTTTTATTTATTTTGATTGTGACTATTATCTTATGTGACGGAGATCACATCCCGAATAACCATGCTTGCAACCCAACCTTAACTGATTTCGTATTCAAATAAGTAAACATCTTTAATCTAAAATGTTATGAGATTCCACTTACCACTTTACGTTATTTCGCTAATGTACATTTAAAACTGAATATTCCTTAACTAATGATAATTTTATAAAACCCTAAACTACCATAACAACATTTATGAACAATAAAACCCTAGAAATACTAAAATACAAATTATCTGATTAATGTACAAGTCTCTAAAGCATAGAAACCCTAATTCCATAATAACTCCCGGTAAAACCCTAATCTCAGGTAATTATAATTTTATGTACAAAACTTACAAAACTTAATTTAGATTTATAAGATTTTTATAAAATATGAATGTACAAGTCATTTAAAGTCAATGTACAAGCCTTTTATGCATAAAATCATTTAATTACAAAAACCTTATTAAAATCCTATCTATATTTTTTTAAAGCATAAGATACAAACCATACATGCATAACTATTATAAATTATTTTTCCTAAACTCCTTAAATATTTTTACAAGTCCTTAAACCTAATGTACAAGTACCTAATGCACAAAAACTAAAAATCATATTTATTTACTTTTTAACCTAATAAAAATTAACATATAAATTTTATAACTACACAAACTATTAAAACTATATTTTTTTCTCACAACACAAATTATGGTACAACCCTATTAAGCATATGTTACCAACCCCCCCTAAGCACAAAACCTATTTCTCCTTTTATTTCTAAAAATTCGACTTATATGTTAAACATAAAACCCTAAATGATTTTCTAAGTAACTAAACTCATGACCTAACTAAATTAACTAAATCCCTAACCTAAAGTACTTCTTCCTAAACCTATTGTATAACACCATTAAGCCTATTCGACCCCCCTCCTGGAAAACTGATTTGAACACAACCAAAACTCCAACTAAGTTACCTTCCTAATGTTACCTACACTAGATACCTTTCCCCCTCCTCCACATCACCAATGACATCATCAATTGATGACTTGTAAGGTGAAGAAACCTCCACATCACCTCATTTCCATAGCTTACATGTTCAAAAACCCTCCTCACCCCTGTCCTTCAACCTAAAATCAGCCACCTCACCATAAAACTCAGAAAACCTTAAATTAACTCCTTCTATAAATAACAACACAAATACATCCAATTTCCCACAACCATTCGACACACCCAAAGCAATTCCAGCCATTTCCATTCTGATCAAATAACCATAATACAAGTCAAACAAAAACTTTAGGAAGCATAGAAGAGAAGAGACATCACTAGAAATCAAGATACAACTCAATTACCCCATAGAAACCCTAGTCGAACTATATATCACAGTAAGTACTCTAATCCTTTTAATTTCAGTTTATTTTACTTTATATATGCCTAAAAACATCAAGTAATAACCACTAAAATAAAATATGATCAAAAGCAATAAGTTTTCTTTTTCTTTGTTCTTGTCTGATCAAAACAGCAAACCAAACGCACCCTACATATTTGATTCCTAGTAATAACAAATCAAAGAATAATAAAACATGTTAAAGTATACGTAATAATATCACACCATGCATAAAAATTAATTATAAAACGTTTAAAAACCAAAAACCCATATCTGATAAGTTTTTCTGAGTTTTGTCGAGTAGAAAATTAACCTCAGCACCCAACTTTCAATGTAAAAACCGAACCTCTAACGGTCTTTAAAATTTATGATTTTCGGTATAGATATAGTTCACCTAGCTAGCTAATGACAGGACAAAGAATCATTAAAAACTATCAAGTTTTCATTAAGTTATGAAGCCCTAAAGTTTGTTCAAAATCGCTAATATTAGAAAGTTAAATAATCAGTTATTTTGTTCTGTTTTGCTCGACCAGTTAATCAAATTGTGACCTATTTCTCGACCCTTATTTGATCATCATAAATTCTAAATTTTGGCACAATTAAAGTTGACCCAACTAGTTAATGATAAGAAAAAGAATTATTAAAAATGGTTGAGTTGTTAGTAAGATATCGAGTCTTGAAGTTTGTTAAAAATCGCTACTCATGAAAAGTAAACCACCAGTTATTGTTTTTCTTGTTTTATCGCCCCAACTCTCCTACTTGTGACCTGTAGATCGACCCCTTAGAGACCTTCATAAAATCTGAATCTTGGTATATAGTAAGTTCACCTAGCTAACTTTATTTAGAAACAAGAATCCTCAAAAATGGTTTAGCGAGTTAGAAGTTATCTAGTCTTGAATTCTGCCCAAAACCTCTAATATGTAACTTATATTACCAGTTATGATTTTTCAAATAATAATTGATCAACTGCCCTACTTTGCACCCTATATTCGACCCTTAAACCTTTTCTAAAAATCCTCATATTTTGGAATATTAGAGACGACCCAGCTAAGTATTTTTAGAAGGAAGAATTTTGAAAAACGACCCAACGAGTTAAAAGTTATTCGTGTTCACACATGGCCCCATCGCTAGTTCTTAAGTTATATTTTCAAATTTTATTTAACCCTTGTCTCATTTTCATCCCATGCGCTCGACTTTTGGAAAATAATTCGACCATCAAACTAATTTTATAAAATTATGATCTTTGACATGTTTAAAGTCGACCCAGCTGCCTTTTATATAGGAATTGAGAACACGAAAATTCATTTAGTATTCGTTAAGATATCGATGTCCAAAACTCTAGCCAAACCATGATTTTCGAATTTTTATTTAATAAGAATTTAATAGACTAATTTTGTAAATAAATATTATCAAGGGTTATTATTGTCAATAACACATAAATAGGGTAGGAAATGACATTTTTAAAACTTAAGGGTAGAAACTGTCATTTTCCAAAAGTCCGGGGTATAAACTGTCATTTGACCAAACCTTAGGGATTAAAGAGTAACTTTTTATAAATTAATATTTTATCATTTCCATTTTATTTTCTTAACATTAACGTAATACGTATATTATATTGATGAATGAACAGAGGAATATATTAAACAAACGAAAGATAATTTTAACGAACAAACAAACAAATATAAGAACGAAAGAAGTAAACAATGAAACGAAACGAATAAAAGAATTATAATCATCAGAAATGATTACTAAATATTGACATAACAACCCAGGTTGCAAGCCGGAGACGTTTATCAACTTTGTTTAGCTTTTGTTTTTCCATCCAGACTGCTCAGGTGAGTTCATAGTCCCACTTTTCTTATATGTTTTTCCAAACTTGTGGGGAGATACATGTTATTAAACCGAACACAAGTATTTTCCTGATTGTTATTGCAATAAGTTAACTGTTGCCTGTTTATTTTTAAAAGACCCTGTTATCATGCACCATTAATCACCTGCGGGTGAGCGCGAATATAGTGAATAGATCTATTGGCAGTTGACGTCCCATTTGTGTTGCTGGTTAAGTAACCAAATGCATTATATTTGAGTTTAATAAAGAGTTTCAGGCAGACTCCTACCCGGGGCAAGGTTACCTACATTTAATTATGGGGTAATTTTTAACTTGTTAATGCTTTGTGTGTCATGAGGCTTAGTGCAATATTCCGAACTGTGATATAACTGATTTCTCTCATTTGGCTTGTGTTCAAACTGATTATAACTTTAAACGCTATGGATTCACTCAACCTTTGTGTTGACTTTTTAAGCATGTTTATCTCAGGTAACTGGAAGTACGATTTGGCACGGAATGGCGGTGGACTTTCTTTTAAAAGAGTGTCCGTTTTGTTATCATTCAAATGAATAATGTATCATTTATAATGTATTTCGAAACATCCCTCTGGGACCTATCTTATGTACTCTGATATTGAATAAATGAATGATAACAATTTTTATTTAAAAACGTCTCTTTTCGAGTCGTTTTCTATTTCCATAACTGTGAACCATGAAGTAGCACCCCAAGCTTATATTCCGCTGCGTAATCCGAAAATGGGGGTGTTACAGATTGGTATCAGAGCTTGTGGTTATAGAGAACCAAATGTTTTCAAACATTGGACTATAACCGATTTTCACAAACTTAACTAAAAAGTCCTCCGTGCCACAACGCCACTGAAACGTTACTTGTATATGTTTATTTCTAGTTATTAGTTACATAGTAAAATGTTTATCATTCCCGGGTGGTTACAGAATCCTGATTTTCCCTACCCATTCTATTCCTCTTATGTCGGACTCGGATATTGGAAAAATATCACGATAGTACTGGACATCATGATAATACCTACATCCTTGTCACCATTACCACATCCACTTTCCTACACATATACCGTTAGTTCCTGCATATATCTTTACCTCCACCTCCACTATTATCTAAAAGTTTCTATCTCCCATCTGTCCCATTTAAACTTAGTGAAGAAGTTAGGACCATTATCGCCCGATATCAAACTTTACCCCGATTACCTATTCCCGACTTCCCTATTCCACCGCGAGTCTTTGAGGTGAGCAAATGTTCGCAATCAGCACAAGAACGACAGCCGACTATCTCCACCCTGCTGACGTGATTAGAACGGCAAGAAGAACAGATCAAGGTTGCTTAGGTCATCCCGACAAGCTATCTCCGGAATGCATCGAGGGTATAAAATATAGAATTGAAGATTCAGAGACCATGAAGCAGAAGATGGACGAGAATTGTGAGAAGGCAGAAGACCGTCATGAGCAGCTGAGACGAGAAATACCTATGACGAATTGAAGATGTTAGAAAAGAAGAGAAGAAATGAAGAAGAAAAATGAAGAATTGACGACAGCTCAGACAAAGATCACTATTTTGGAGAAAATAGTGGGAGATATGCAAGAAAAATATTAAGAATATATATATATCCTCGTCAGCATGATCGTCAAACTGAAAAGTTGACTCGAAAGAGTTTCTGGTAGCCACTAAAATCAGATTTATATCTACCAGCTTTTGTACAATATCTCGGCCATGAGATATATAGCATAAATATGACGCTTGTACTAATTTTGTTATATATATAACAAGTTAGCAAGTTATTTATGAATATACGTGGTTTTGATTTTTGCTGTGTATGGTATCGGTTAATGAGGGCCAGTGAAGATCATCTTACATATGCGTATGATAGTATTTGGACATGTTGTGATTTTATGATTAACATGGATTTTACCTTGTTAATTTAACATGGTCAAATTTTAAACGTGTGTTTTCTCATCGTATTACTAGAAATATGCCTCGCACTTCCCCCGAACCACCCATGTCCCAAGCTGCTATCCGAAAGCTTGTTGCAGATAGTGTTGCTGCAGCCCTGGAGAGTCAAGCAGCAGAATTTGCTCGTACTGGAAGCACTAGCCGACCCAATGGAGAAATCGAGCCAGCAAATGTTCATAAGTGTACTTACAAAGATTTCATGAATTGCAAGCCAACTTTCTTCAAAGGAACAGAAGGAGCTACAGAATTAGCTCGTTGGTTTGAACGTATGGAAGTGGTCTTTGTAAGGAGCGGGTGTTCTGATGACTGCAAAGTTGCCTTCGCGACAGGGACTTTGTTAGATGATGCCTTGTCTTGGTGGTCTGCTACTTCCCGGACAATGGGAATAGAAGCAGCTCATCAACTCACGTGGGACGATCTCAAGAAGAAGATGCTAAATAAGTATTGTCCTCGTACCGAAATCAAGAAATTGGAGGATGAATTCCACCCGTTAGCAGTAAAAGGAACAGATATTAAGGCTTACAATAGGAGGTTTCAGGAGCTTGCTCTCCTATGTCCAACTATTGTGCCTGATCTGGAGAAGATGTTAGAGAAGTATACTGAAGGTTTACCTAGAAGCATCGAGGGAAACGTTATTGTTTCAAATCCTCAATCGCTGGAGGAAGCAATGACCACAGCCCAGAAGCTGATGGATCGTGAAATCAAGAGAAATTCCATTCAAGCAAATGATGATCACAAGCGGAAGCTTGATGATAGAAGGATCTCCCATCACCACAACAACTACCAGCACGACCGTAACAATCACCATCACCAACAGAATCGTCGACAAGAGACAGCCAAAGCCTATACTGCCACACCTGCTGAGAGAAATGGTTATGTCGGAACAAAACCATTTTGCAATCAATGCTCGTTGCACCACTACGGACCATGCACCATTAGATGCTCAAATTGTCGAAAAGTTGGACATCAGACCAAAGACTGTAAAGCAACAGGAGCAAATCCACAGCCAGAAGCTATAACTTGCTACGGATGTGGTGAGAAGGGACATTACAAGAGCCGGTGCCCGAAACCAAAAGCTGACCAGAATAATGGTGCCCGTGGAAGAGCATATGTGCTAGGAGATGGGAACGCACAGACGAACCAAGACTAGTGCAAGAGAGTAAGAACTCGTTAAGATTCCGACCATGTCAAGGAATGGCATCCCTATGTAGACAAAAGAGAAATTCCTGTTATAGCTAAATAAATCGTATTGTAAACTTCCTAAGCATGTTTCCTATTGTACTCTACTTTAGTTACGATGGACGTAACTTAAGTGTATTAACTATCTTTTCTACCGTATGAAAGCTCTATCTTGTAATATTTCCATAATAATCAAAATTACGTTTCTACTTCACTTGCTTTGTTCGTAGTCACACACTGTCATCTCACTAGAAATTTGATTAACATTAGTTTTTACCATTCCGTGAGAATTCCACTCGAACCCTAAAATTTGTTTTAAGGATATCCCATTTGTACCTAAAATCCCTAACCTATCACTGGGCTGAACAAAACATTACATCATTTGGTCCTCAATTATACATAACCTGATCAACTATGTATAATTCCGGAAGAATCATGTAATGAATTGGACAGGCATTTTAAACATATCAAATTCTCATCTCAACCAAATCGTTGTACGATTTACCTTTATCACGTTCTCTATCTGGATAAGATAGAAATCTGAACCTAATTATCCCTATACATCAATTTTCTCAACTTTCCAACCAACACATGTCGAATCTCGGGACGAGATTCCCTTAACGGGGGGTGACTGTAACCACTGTGAAAAATCCCTCATTTAAATAAACTATCTCTTAGAATATTTATCCTTTTCTACGTGTAAATTTTTTATTTATTTATTTTGATTGTGACTATTATCTTATGTGACGGAGATCACATCCCGAATAACCATGCTTGCAACCCAACCTTAACTGATTTCGTATTCAAATAAGTAAACATCTTTAATCTAAAATGTTATGAGATTCCACTTACCACTTTACGTTATTTCGCTAATGTACATTTAAAACTGAATATTCCTTAACTAATGATAATTTTATAAAACCCTAAACTACCATAACAACATTTATGAACAATAAAACCCTAGAAATACTAAAATACAAATTATCTGATTAATGTACAAGTCTCTAAAGCATAGAAACCCTAATTCCATAATAACTCCCGGTAAAACCCTAATCTCAGGTAATTATAATTTTATGTACAAAACTTACAAAACTTAATTTAGATTTATAAGATTTTTATAAAATATGAATGTACAAGTCATTTAAAGTCAATGTACAAGCCTTTTATGCATAAAATCATTTAATTACAAAAACCTTATTAAAATCCTATCTATATTTTTTTAAAGCATAAGATACAAACCATACATGCATAACTATTATAAATTATTTTTCCTAAACTCCTTAAATATTTTTACAAGTCCTTAAACCTAATGTACAAGTACCTAATGCACAAAAACTAAAAATCATATTTATTTACTTTTTAACCTAATAAAAATTAACATATAAATTTTATAACTACACAAACTATTAAAACTATATTTTTTTCTCACAACACAAATTATGGTACAACCCTATTAAGCATATGTTACCAACCCCCCCTAAGCACAAAACCTATTTCTCCTTTTATTTCTAAAAATTCGACTTATATGTTAAACATAAAACCCTAAATGATTTTCTAAGTAACTAAACTCATGACCTAACTAAATTAACTAAATCCCTAACCTAAAGTACTTCTTCCTAAACCTATTGTATAACACCATTAAGCCTATTCGACCCCCCTCCTGGAAAACTGATTTGAACACAACCAAAACTCCAACTAAGTTACCTTCCTAATGTTACCTACACTAGATACCTTTCCCCCTCCTCCACATCACCAATGACATCATCAATTGATGACTTGTAAGGTGAAGAAACCTCCACATCACCTCATTTCCATAGCTTACATGTTCAAAAACCCTCCTCACCCCTGTCCTTCAACCTAAAATCAGCCACCTCACCATAAAACTCAGAAAACCTTAAATTAACTCCTTCTATAAATAACAACACAAATACATCCAATTTCCCACAACCATTCGACACACCCAAAGCAATTCCAGCCATTTCCATTCTGATCAAATAACCATAATACAAGTCAAACAAAAACTTTAGGAAGCATAGAAGAGAAGAGACATCACTAGAAATCAAGATACAACTCAATTACCCCATAGAAACCCTAGTCGAACTATATATCACAGTAAGTACTCTAATCCTTTTAATTTCAGTTTATTTTACTTTATATATGCCTAAAAACATCAAGTAATAACCACTAAAATAAAATATGATCAAAAGCAATAAGTTTTCTTTTTCTTTGTTCTTGTCTGATCAAAACAGCAAACCAAACGCACCCTACATATTTGATTCCTAGTAATAACAAATCAAAGAATAATAAAACATGTTAAAGTATACGTAATAATATCACACCATGCATAAAAATTAATTATAAAACGTTTAAAAACCAAAAACCCATATCTGATAAGTTTTTCTGAGTTTTGTCGAGTAGAAAATTAACCTCAGCACCCAACTTTCAATGTAAAAACCGAACCTCTAACGGTCTTTAAAATTTATGATTTTCGGTATAGATATAGTTCACCTAGCTAGCTAATGACAGGACAAAGAATCATTAAAAACTATCAAGTTTTCATTAAGTTATGAAGCCCTAAAGTTTGTTCAAAATCGCTAATATTAGAAAGTTAAATAATCAGTTATTTTGTTCTGTTTTGCTCGACCAGTTAATCAAATTGTGACCTATTTCTCGACCCTTATTTGATCATCATAAATTCTAAATTTTGGCACAATTAAAGTTGACCCAACTAGTTAATGATAAGAAAAAGAATTATTAAAAATGGTTGAGTTGTTAGTAAGATATCGAGTCTTGAAGTTTGTTAAAAATCGCTACTCATGAAAAGTAAACCACCAGTTATTGTTTTTCTTGTTTTATCGCCCCAACTCTCCTACTTGTGACCTGTAGATCGACCCCTTAGAGACCTTCATAAAATCTGAATCTTGGTATATAGTAAGTTCACCTAGCTAACTTTATTTAGAAACAAGAATCCTCAAAAATGGTTTAGCGAGTTAGAAGTTATCTAGTCTTGAATTCTGCCCAAAACCTCTAATATGTAACTTATATTACCAGTTATGATTTTTCAAATAATAATTGATCAACTGCCCTACTTTGCACCCTATATTCGACCCTTAAACCTTTTCTAAAAATCCTCATATTTTGGAATATTAGAGACGACCCAGCTAAGTATTTTTAGAAGGAAGAATTTTGAAAAACGACCCAACGAGTTAAAAGTTATTCGTGTTCACACATGGCCCCATCGCTAGTTCTTAAGTTATATTTTCAAATTTTATTTAACCCTTGTCTCATTTTCATCCCATGCGCTCGACTTTTGGAAAATAATTCGACCATCAAACTAATTTTATAAAATTATGATCTTTGACATGTTTAAAGTCGACCCAGCTGCCTTTTTATAGGAATTGAGAACACGAAAATTCATTTAGTATTCGTTAAGATATCGATGTCCAAAACTCTAGCCAAACCATGATTTTCGAATTTTTATTTAATAAGAATTTAATAGACTAATTTTGTAAATAAATATTATCAAGGGTTATTATTGTCAATAACACATAAATAGGGTAGGAAATGACATTTTTAAAACTTAAGGGTAGAAACTGTCATTTTCCAAAAGTCCGGGGTATAAACTGTCATTTGACCAAACCTTAGGGATTAAAGAGTAACTTTTTATAAATTAATATTTTATCATTTCCATTTTATTTTCTTAACATTAACGTAATACGTATATTATATTGATGAATGAACAGAGGAATATATTAAACAAACGAAAGATAATTTTAACGAACAAACAAACAAATATAAGAACGAAAGAAGTAAACAACGAAACGAAACGAATAAAAGAATTATAATCATCAGAAATGATTACTAAATATTGACATAACAACCCAGGTTGCAAGCCGGAGACGTTTATCAACTTTGTTTAGCTTTTGTTTTTCCATCCAGACTGCTCAGGTGAGTTCATAGTCCCACTTTTCTTATATGTTTTTCCAAACTTGTGGGGAGATACATGTTATTAAACCGAACACAAGTATTTTCCTGATTGTTATTGCAATAAGTTAACTGTTGCCTGTTTATTTTAAAAGACCCTGTTATCATGCACCATTAATCACCTGCGGGTGAGCGCGAATATAGTGAATAGATCTATTGGCAGTTGACGTCCCATTTGTGTTGCTGGTTAAGTAACCAAATGCATTATATTTGAGTTTAATAAAGAGTTTCAGGCAGACTCCTACCCGGGGCAAGGTTACCTACATTTAATTATGGGGTAATTTTTAACCTGTTAATGCTTTGTGTGTCATGAGGCTTAGTGCAATATTCCGAACTGTGATATAACTGATTTCTCTCATTTGGCTTGTGTTCAAACTGATTATAACTTTAAACGCTATGGATTCACTCAACCTTTGTGTTGACTTTTTAAGCATGTTTATCTCAGGTAACTGGAAGTACGATTTGGCACGGAATGGCGGTGGACTTTCTTTTAAAAGAGTGTCCGTTTTGTTATCATTCAAATGAATAATGTATCATTTATAATGTATTTTGAAACATCCCTCTGGGACCTATCTTATGTACTCTGATATTGAATAAATGAATGATAACAATTTTTATTTAAAAACGTCTCTTTTCGAGTCGTTTTCTATTTCCATAACTGTGAACCATGAAGTAGCACCCCAAGCTTATATTTCGCTGCGTAATCCGAAAATGGGGGTGTTACAGCTACCCACCACATACCCAATTTCGAAACATCATCTCCACAACCTGAAAAGACCTATACCCGTAGGATTCACAAAAAGGGCACTCAACTACCTCAGGTTGGTGCTAGTATGGAAGCAGATGAGGCTGTCACAGGTATGGAAGGTGACATGTTGGAAGGGGCTACCACCACTGCTTCTAGCTTAGAAGCAGAGCAGGTCAATGGTAACATAGCTAAGACCCCAACCAAGGCAACATCTAATGTTGAAGGTTCACATGAACCAGATACAGGTGATGGAAACCCCAGCTAAATGGAAAATATGGGGGTCTCAAATGATCAAACTAGGTTTGATACTGAGTTTACATCCTTTGATTTACCTCTCAGGGAAGGTCACACATCCCGAAGTGATGAGGGTAGAAATGAAACTGAGGAATTGATGGCACCAAAACCTGTATAAAATGACAATTCCAGTGATTCACCTCTCGGGCCAGGTAACACAGGCCGAAGTGATGAGGATAGCATGAAACTAATCCAAGAATTGATGGAAAAATATACCAAATTGGAATTACAGGTTCTTGATCTCACACATACAGTTAAAATTTTGAAGATGAGAGTTAGGCTTTTGGAAGGTCAGAAGAGGTCAAGAACCAGGGATTTTAAAATATTAAAGAAAGTAGGGAAAGCACAAAGGGCTAGTTCCTCTGAAGGTACAGGTTTGGGGGATGATGCTCCCAAACAGGGGAGGAATGAGACAAAGACTTTAGGGGAGGCTGAGACTAATGAAGAAGGTGTTGCTGATATGGATATGGATAGTGGTGAAAATGAGGAATTTGTGATTAAAGACAAATCTGGCAATGAAGTGGCTTTGGAAAAAGGAGCAGTTAGTAGAGAAATTGAAAACTTTGGATGCTGAGCAGCTTGTTAAATCTTCAGAAGTGATGGTGGAGTCAATTAAAAGCTTGGAAGATTCTATTGTTAAGGATAAAGCTGATTCTGCTGTTGGTGACAAAGAAAAAGTAGCCAAGGATGATTCTACTGCTGAGGTAATTAATTCTGCTGCTAGTGATCCTACTGCTCAAGTACATGATGATCCTACTGCTGAAGTTAAACATTCTACTACTGGTGTTGAAGTTCCTACTGTTGAGACTAAAGTTGATTCTATTGCTGAGGAATTGGATGATGATGTTAGTCTGGCTAAGGTAATACTACAACTTAAGTCTACAAAATCATCAACACCAAAACAACCACAATTACAACAACCTAAATCACAACCAGAACCACAACAACAACAACAACAACCTCAACTACAAAAAGCATCAACAAAGGCACCTGTTAAAGGAGTCACAATTAGAGAACCTATCCCATTCAAGAAACCTACTCAAACACATCAATACTCAGAGAAGGGTAAAGGCAAAATGGTTGAAGAGCCTGAACCTCAACATGATATACCCTTTGAGTTATGGCCAAAAGAGTTACAAGAAAAGGTTAATGAAGAAGCTGCAAGGAAGTTAGCTGCAGAGTTTGAGGAGGAAAATCAGAAAGTTCTTGAGGCTCAAAGAAAGCATGCTGAGGATGAGGCTAAAACAAAGGAATTTCTTGATGCTTGGGATGAGGAAAGGATAAAGTGTGATGCTGATGTTGAGCTTTCTAAGCTGATTAAGAAGGAACAACAAGATACACAAACAATGGAAGAAAGAGAAAAATGGATGAAGAAGTACAAAGAACAAAGAAGGAAATGGTATCTTGCTAAGAGAAGGAAAAAGAAACTGCTCAAACCACCAACTGTCAAACAGATAAGAAAATTTCAATGTTACTACTTGAAAAATATGAAGGGATACACACTTTGTAACACCCCCTAAATTACGAGATAACAGCGGAAGACTAAACGGGGTATTACTGTGAGGATCGAGGTCATAATTATAGAAAATGGCTCGAAAGAGACGTTTTGAAACATAGGTCCTTCATATAATTTCAGTTACAAAAGTTTCATATCAGAGTTGATAAAATCCATAAAGGAAACATTATTTTAAACTGAATTACACGTTTTATTTTACACCATAATAAAGATAAGTCACAGCCCGCTTGTAACCACTGTGAAAATCCCACTTTAAGATAAGCTAGCACTCAGAATATTTATCCTTTTCTACGTGTAATTTTTATTTTATTTTTTTTTATTTTATTTGATTGTATCTCCTATCTCATGTGACGTAACTCACATCTCTGATAAACGTGCTCCCACTCCGACCTGCCTAACGAATCTAATGTTTATTTCATAAACATCACAATATGAAAATATTACAAAATACCATTTACCATTTTACGATAAATCCTTAACAAACGTATAAACAAAACATTCATTAACTATAAAGAGTTTCTAGAAAACTCTAAAATTCATCACAACACCAAATATGAACAACTAAACCCTAGAACATAAAAGTACAACCCATCTGAGTTAATGTACAAGTCATCAAAGCAGCAGAAACCCTAATTTTATTTTAATTCCCGATAAAACCCTAATTACATAAAACTATGATTTTATGTGCAGAATTCACAAACCCTAAATTAATTAAATAATATTTTTACAAAATATTAAGTTTACAAGTTATCTAAGCTAGAGTACAAGCCTTTTATGCATGAAAACATTTATTTACAAAATCTTTATTAAAACCCTATTTATAATTATTTTAAAGCATGATTTGCAAACCATACATGCATAACTCTTAAAAATTATTTTTCCTAAACTCCTTAAATATTTTTACAAGTCTTTAAACCTAAAGTACAAGTGTCCAATGCACAAAAACTAAAAATTCCATTTATTTACTTTTAAACTTAATAAAAATTAGCAAATAATTTATATAAATTAATAAACTATTAAAACTATATTTTTCTCATACTCTAAATTATGGTACAACCTTATTAAGCATATGTTACTACCCACCTAAGCACAAAACCTATTTTTCCTTTTATTCCTAAAAATTCGACCTATATGTTAAACATAAAACCTTAAATGATTTTCTAAATAACTAAACACATGACCTAACTAAATTAACTAAATCCTAAACCTAAAGTACTACTTCCCAAACCTATTGTACAACACCATTAAGCCCCATTCGACCCTCCCCTAAAGACCTGGTTCGAATACAATAAACCACAAACCAAAACACAAACTTTCTTAAACCCTAAGTGTCCAAAATGAAAGAACACAAGCCTTCCACCTCCCCCCTCCTCTAGAAGATGGCTACTTGTATGGTCATTAAAGAAACCACATCACTTCTCTCTCCATAACCTACATGGCCAAACCACCTCCTCACATTTGTCCTCACCAACAATAAGACACATCTCCATTTTTAGAAAACCCTAATCCTCCCTTCCTTCTATAAATAGCAGCTTAAAACCTCACCTTTTCATCCCACATCAATCGACCAAACACCAAAACAGCCCCATCTCCATTACCTACCGATCACAGCCCCAAGTATACTTTCAATAAAGCCCTAAGAGTCATAGAAGAGGAGGAATATAACTAGCATCCAAGACACAAATTCATTTGGCATCCAAAAACCCTATACGAACCAAACTCTAAGTAAGTCTATATAATCCTTTTTATTTCAGTTTATTTACTTTATATATCACTTAAAAACATCACTAAGTAATCTAACATAAAACAAGATCAAAAAGTATAAGTTTTTCTTTTCTTTTAGCTGTCTGATCGAATCAGAAAACTCAAACAAACCCTTTATATTTGATCTTGTTAAGAAATGATAAAGTATGTTAAAAATATGTTTAATACACATAATATTATCCAAACATACGTAAAAACTTAGTTAAAAATCTTTAAAAACTAAATAACCCAATCGGGTATTATTTCTGGGTTCCAGTCGAGCAGAAATCATGCCCAGACACCTAACTTTCGACCTGAAAAACAACTATCAAACGACTCTTATAAAATCTGGTTTTTGGTGGACTTAAAGTTCACCTAGCAAGCTTAATTTAGGAAAAAGAATCGTGAAAAATGATTAAGTTTTCGCTAAGATATCGAGCTCTAAAATATGTCTTTATCGCTAAAATAGGAACTTAGATTATCAGTTAGTTGTTTTCAGTTTTTATCGACCCACAGTCCAACTTTCGACCTGTTTTTCGAACCTTAGATCAACTCTAAAAATTCTGTATTTTTGGCACATCAAACTTCACCTAGCTAACTTGTTTTAGAAAAAAGAATCACGTAAAAAGAATAATCGAGTCAAAAGTTATTGAGTTCCGAAGTTTGCCCAATATCGCTAAAATAGAACATAATATTTTCAGTTTATTTATTTTCCAGTTCTGGTCGACCAACTCACTAAGTTTAGACATGTTTTCGACCCTTAGACCATCTCTAAAAATTATAAGATTTTGCCACATTAAAGTCGACCTAGCAAACTTAATTTAGAAGCAAGTAACACCTAAAATGATCGAGTGATCAAAAATTTGTTGAGTTTCAAAAACCTCTCCATCGCTAGACTATAAATTCATTTTTCAGATTCTATTTAAAACTTGTTCTAACCATTCGACTTTAGACCTATTTTTCGGGTATCAAATGAATTTCAAAAATCATGAAACTTGGTATGTTGAAAGTCGACCTGGCTAGCTTTTTATAGAAAAAGAGAGTTCGTAAAATGATTAACTATACACAAAGTTATTCGAGTCTAAAACTCTAGCCATGTCACTAGTTCATGCGTATTATTTTAGAACTTTATTAGGCTGATTTTGTAAATATTTATAATCAAGGGTTATTTTTGGAAATATCAAATAAACAGGGTAGAAAGTGTCATTTTTGAAACTTAAGGGTATAAACTGTCATTTTCCAAAAGTTCAGGGTGTAAACTGTCATTTGACCAAACTTTAGGGATAAAAACATAACTTTTCGTAACTAATATTTTCATCATTTCTATTCTTATTTTTCGACTTAATATTAACGTAATACGTTTATTTTATTGACGAACGAACAAGTAATATAATAAACCAACGAACAAAAGTTATATTAAACGAACAAACAAACAAATAAACTTTAATCATCTGAATATGATTACTAAATATTGGCATAACAACCCAGGTTTCTTGTCCGGAGACGTTTATCAACTTTCTGTCATTTTGTTTTCCATCTAGATTGCTAAGGTGAGTTCATAGTCTCACTTTTTATATACGTTTTTCTAAATATGTGGGGAGATACATGCTACTAAACCGAACACAAGTATTTTCTGTATGCTTTCCTGAATTATATTGCATAAGTTTAACTGTTGCCTATTTAAAGACCCTCTATCATGAACCATTAATCACTTTCGGGTGAGCGCGAATATAATGAATAGATCTATTGGATTGACAATCCCTTTGTGTCGCTGGATAAGTGACCCAATGCATTTTATTTGAAATCGTTTAATAAAGAGTTCAGGCAGACTACTACTCGAGGGCATAATTGCTACATTTAATTATGTAGTGATTTACATCATAACTTATAACTATGATGTCCATCGTGTTAACGTCTTGCGATTCATGAGACTTAGAGAAATATATATATAAACTACAATATAACTGATTTATTCACTATTTAGCTTGTGTTCAAATCGATTATTTAACGTTAAACGTTATGGATTCACTCAACCTTTGTGTTGACTTTTTAAGCATGTTTATCTCAGGTAACTAGAAGTACGATTTGGCACAGAGTGGCGGTGGACTTTCTTTAAAAAGAGTGTCCGTTTTGTTATCATTCAAATGGATAGCATTTCATTTATAACGTATTTCAAAACCTCCCGCTGGGACCTCTATATGTAAACTCTGATTTAAATAATTGAATGATAACAATTTATTTAAAACGTCTCTTTTCGAGTCGTTTTCTATTATCATGACTGTGAACCATGAAGTAATACCCCAACTTATATTTCCGCTGCGAATATCGAAAACGAGGGTGTTACAGAGTGGTATCAGAGCTTGTGGTTATAGAGAACCAAATGTTTTCAAACATTGGACTATAACCGATTCTCACAAACTTAATCCAAAAGTCCTCCGTGCCACAATGCCACTGAACGTTGCTTATGTGTGTTTATTTCTAGTTATTTAGCTACATAGTAAGATGTTTATAATTACCGGGTGGTTACAGAACCCTGCTTTCCCTTACCCATTCTATTCATCTTATGTCGGACTCGGATATTGAAAAATATCATGATGGTACCGGACATCATGATAATACCTACATTCTCATCACCACTACCACGTCCACTTTCCTACATATATACCGTCAGATCCTACATCTTTACCTCCACCTCCACTATCATCTATAAATTTCTATTTCCCATCTGCCCCATTCGAACTTAGTGAAGAAATTAGGATCATTATCGCCCGATGTCATGCTTTACCTCGATTCCCTACTCCCGACATCCCTACTCCGCTACGAGTATTTGAAATGGGTGAAATTCCGTAATCAGCACAGGAACGACAACCGACTATTTTCACCCTGCTGACGCAATTAGAACGGCAAGAAGAACGGATCGAGACTGCTTAGGTCATCCCGATGAGCTATCTCTAGAATGCATCGAGGGTATAGAGTTGAAGATTCAGAGACCATAAAGGAGAAGATGGACGAGAATCGTGAGAAGACAGAGAACCGTCATGAGAAGCTGAGACGAGAAATACCTATGACGAATTGAAGAGGTTAGAAGAGAAGAAATGAAGAAGTGATGACAGTTCAGACGAAGATCACTATTTTGGAGAAAATAGTGGGAGATATGCAAGATAGATATTAAGAATAAATATATATCCTCGTCAGCATGATCGTCAAACTGAAAAGTTGACTCGGAAGAGTTTCTGGTAGCCACTAAAATCAGATTTATATCTACCAGCTTTTGTACAATATCTTGGCCATGAGATATGTAGCATAAATACGACGCTTGTACTAATTTTGTTATATATATATAAAAATTAGCAAGTTATTTATGACTATATGTGGTTTTGATTTTGTAGTATTTTGCTGTGTACGATATCGATTGACGTAGACCAGTGATGATCATCCTACCTACGCGTATGATAGTATTTGGACATGTTGCGACCTTATGATTATCATAAGTTTTATCTTGATAATCTAACATGTACAAAATATAAACGTATGTTTTATTATGGTTTTCATAGAAATATGCCTCGCACTTCCCCCGAACCACCCATGTCCCAAGCTGCTATCGAAAGCTTGTCGCAGACAGTGTCGCTGTAGCACTAGAGAGTCAAGCAGCAGAATTTTCTCGTACTGGAAGCACTAGCCGACCCAATGGAGAAAGCGAGCCAGCTAATACTCGCAAATACACCTACAAAGACTTCATGAACTGTAAACCAACTTTCTTTAAGGGAACAGAAGGAGCTACTGAATTAGCTCGTTGGTTTGAACGTACGGAAATAGTCTTTGTGAGATGTGGGTGCACCGATGACTGCAAAGTTGCTTTTGCTACGGGGACTTTATTGGATGATGCCCTGTCTTGGTGGACTTCGACTACCCAGACTATGGGTGTTGAAGCAGCTCACCAACTGACTTGGCATAACAACCCAGGTTTCTTGTCCGGAGACGTTTATCAACTTTCTGTCATTTTGTTTTCCATCCAGATTGCTAAGGTGAGTTCATAGTCCCACTTTTTATATACGTTTTTCTAAATATGTGGGGAGATACATGCTATTAAACCGAACACAAGTATTTTCTGTATGCTTTCCTGAATTATACTGCATAAGTTTAACTGTTGCCTATTTAAAGACCCTCTATCATGAACCATTAATCACTTTCGGGTGAGCGCGAATATAATGAATAGATCTATTGGATTGACAATCCCTTTGTGTCGCTGGATAAGTGACCCAATGCATTTTATTTGAAATCGTTTAATAAAGAGTTCAGGCAGACTACTACTCGAGGGCATAATTGCTACATTTAATTATGTAGTGATTTACATCATAACTTATAACTATGATGTCCATCGTGTTAACGTCTTGCGATTCATGAGACTTAGAGCAATATATATATAAACTGCAATATAACTGATTTATTCACTATTTAGCTTGTGTTCAAATCGATTATTTAACGTTAAACGCTATGGATTCACTCAACCTTTGTGTTGACTTTTTAAGCATGTTTATCTCAGGTAACTAGAAGTACGATTTGGCACGGAGTGGCGGTGGACTTTCTTTAAAAAGAGTGTCCGTTTTGTTATCATTCAAATGGATAACATTTCATTTATAACGTATTTCAAAACCTCCCGCTGGGACCTCTATATGTAAACTCTGATTTAAATAATTGAATGATAACAATTTATTTAAAACGTCTCTTTTCGTGTCGTTTTCTATTATCATGACTGTGAACCATGAAGTAATACCCCAACTTATATTTCCGCTGCGAATATCGAAAACGAGGGTGTTACACCGCTCCATGCCCATGCTGCTCCGCTAATTACCTGAGATAACATGCTTAAAAGTCAACAAAAATGTTGAGTTATATCATAGAGTTTGAAATTTAATAATCAGTTCGATACACAAGTAAGATTGTATTGGGAATACAATCAGTTTGAAAAGTTGATATTGCGGTATATATATTGCCCTAAGTCTCATGACACGCAAAACGTTAACAAAGAACCGTAAAACGGAGGTGTCACATCAAATCAATGATGGAAATAATGCCCTCGAGTAATTGGTGATTTCCCAATTCCTATTTTTCTCAAATATAATGCATCGTGACTAATACGACTAACCAAAAGGCATTCCGTCCAGTATTAGTGGGATAGGCTGTCAAACCTCTAATAGATCTATTCACTATATTCGCGTTCACATACTAGTGATTAATGGCTCATGATAAAGGGTCTTGTGGCAATAAGGGTACTTAAACATATATCAAGTCAGATAAAGCATACTTAAAAATACTTGTGATCTGTTTATAACATGTATCTCCCTCACGGAGTTTAAAGTCGTTAAATAAGTAAATGTGAGGCTATGACTCACCTTATGTGATACTGAGGATGGTGAAAAGTAAGTTCAGATGAGATTATGGTAATGGCTTCAAAATACAACCTGGATGAATGGGGAAATCTAAGAACCTGACCAAATATGAATGGTGGAATGATAACGATAACGAATAACGATTTGATCGTTAGAGTGAGAATGTGATATGCTTAAAATGTCTCAAGTTAAAAAATAATATTACATAAAATATTATCTTGTTTTTATGTCTAATATTCCAAAATATCATTTCCTCGAAACGTATAGTTATATCGTTCAAAATCTCGTTATATATATAATTAACGTATAGTTAAATTATAAACAAAAGAAATATACAAAAATGCAAGTGACGTGAAGGGACAATCGTAAAATGGAAAATAAAATAAGAATGTCAAATAAAATCTGTTGGTCCTTGTTCTTTTCCAATTTTTACACTTTTTACCCTAACGGTGTTAGCGTTGCACCGTTAGTCCTTTATTAAATATAATTTACATTTATAGTCCACTACTTGTCCAATATAGCATTCTGAGCTTGGAATATGATAATATATCAATTTATCCCCTAATGATTCTGTTTTTACGTTTTTAGTCCATGTTTTACTCGGTTGACAGTTTTAGTCCCTCTAAGTGAATTCGAATTACATTTTTAGTCCAAGTGTACAAAAATTATGGGAAAAATTATATGAAATTTATTGAGACTTATTTAAGTTAAATAAAGCTTATTTTAACAGCTTATATGGCCAATAGCTTATTTTTCGTCTAATGGGCTTTTAACGAGCCACTTTTTAAGGTCCAATAACGTTTTAAAAACCGTACGCCTTGAGACGAGTTGAGCTCATCAAAAATCTCATTTTTCATGTTCTATTTTCATATCAAAAGACCTAGATAAGCTAGCTTATCTCAAGTGCTTAAAAACTGCTTAATGGGCTAACAGCCCACATCGCCATTTATTAATAGTTTTAGATATGGTTTTTAGCGATTCACTTTGGCTGATTTAGAGTGTCTAGATGTGCTTATATTTACTGGTTATATACACGAAAGTTGTAGTTAGCTAGGTGGTCTATTAGTTTATGCGAAAATATTATGTGTTCGTTAAGTCCATTTTTAAGATATGAGGTTGTTTTTAGGCGACATGGAACGTATTATATGAGTAAAAGATTTAGAAATATTTCTAAGTGTTTATCAGCTTTTAACGAGTTGGAACATGGTTTAATATGGATTCGTATCATGCATGAAACATAAAAATAAAGGTGAACGAGGTGTGCATGGTGACTCCTAGGCCTTCCAAGATAGAGGCTCGTCACTTTTTGTGTGCTACATGTTAATGAGTACGTAAATAAATATGTGTAAAATATATACGTTCGAGTGGTATAAAACACGATGCATGGTTGATAAATATATATTACGTACGAAACGAATGGTATTGAAGAGTGGTTTGAGACGACTTACAACACTTCTAAGAGTGGTAGAGACTGAGTGAGAGGATAGGAATACAAAGAAAATACCCACGTTCGATATAACCCAAGTACACGATATATATATATATATATATATATATATATATATATAATATATATAATATATATATATATATATATATATATATATATATATATATATATATATATAACCCGTTTTCCTCGCCTAGCTTCCAAACGAAAGAATGAAACCTTCTGGTCTTTCAGAGATGTTTTAGAAAGTGTAAGAGAGTTATTATGAGAGTATTAAATGAGTGAGGAAAGGTGGTGAAGCTAGGGGTAGATATATGAGACGTTTTGAGAACACGTATGCTCCAATAATGCAAGAAACATTCTTACTATACATTGTCAGTGAATGAAGGGTTTTCAAAATAGATTTCTGACATGTTATGACCTTAAGAAAGGAATGTGAGTGAGAGTGAGAGTTGTATTTGTTTTTGCTACATATATATGTCGACTATGATATTAAAAGGGTATACGATTTGCAAAAATCGTGTAACCTTTGATCCTTGTGATTGAAACTGGTCTATTAACATGGAACTAGGCTAGAAATATTATTAGGATTGCGTAGAAACAAGTTGGAGTCAAAACGGTTACGTATTGAATTTTTAGTATATCGAGTTGGGTCAAAAGCTAGCGAATACTTTGGCTTTTAAAAACCCATCAAAACTCAACATCCAAATATGAGATTTGACATACATATAGCCTGCTAGGTGGTGAACGAGATGGTGTAAAAATATTCATATGTCGCGTTTAGAAATGGAGCGAACGAGAGGCGTTTTGGAGAGGATGTGAATCGGATTTTCACATGAAATAACAAAATAATGAAGTTGGGCTTGAAGGGTGGGCTGAATGAATAGTACGCAGGGGTGATGTTGGGTTGGAAATAGTTTCTGGCCCGATAAGATTAATTAGTGAATAATTAAACTTTGTGAAATAATCAAGTTTCGTAATTACGCGTTGAACTCGTTCCGTCATTTGGTGAGTATGTGATATCGTGATCACGACCAAATAATATAATAAGAAAAATTTCAAATTTCTCCGCAAAAATGGAAATCAGTAAACAGTAACTGAGGTTATTATTGATTAACGATTATAATTATAATGGATTTTTACAGTGTATTACACACTTAAACATCTATCTTGGTACTCTGATGAATCAATTCAAAGGATGTTTGAGAGGGCAAAACATGAAAGTGATAATTTTGTGCCTATGGGGTCAGAAGATGAATTTAAGAAGTTTAAGAGGTGGTGGAGACTGAGGTTGAAACTGAGGTTGAAAAAGAAAATGTGGAAGAAAAGAAGGTAGAAGAAAAGGTTGTGAAGGAAGAAGAGAAAGAGACTTCTGGTATTGGAATTAAAAGAACTAGAAGAGTTTTGAAATCTATTGGAAGGAAGAAGAAGAGGAAGGTTGATAAGTCAAAGGCAGTTGAGGAAAGTTTTGAGTCTGAGCATGAAAGTGAAGAGAAAGTTAATAATGAAAAGGATGCAGATGATTTACAACAAATGACTAAAGTGGTAGATAATGATGATGACACATTTGTTGATACTGTTCCCCTGCAATAAAAAGCTCCTATCATTGGATGAAAAACTGGATATGAAGGAAAGATTACTTGGTGGGAGATATACAAAACTGGTGGAAAATCTCAAAGGTTTGTGTCATTTTCTCAAATACTCAGAAACCTTAATAGAGAAGATTTAGAGACCTTGTGGAGATTAATCAAGGAAAAGTATGGAGATTCAAGGCCACAAGATGAATTGGATAGAGTACTCTGGGGAGATCTAAAGATCATGTTTGAAGTAGATCTTGAAGACAGAGTTTGGACTGAGCAGGCCAAAAGTACTCAAATAACTATGTGGAGATTGTATGAATCATGTGGAGTTCACAACATAGTAATGAGGGGAGGAGTTTAGATTTACATGTTGGTAGAGAAGGATTACCCTCTTGCTAAGACTACATTTGATATGATGGTTAATGGAACAATTAAACTTCACATTGATCGTTGGAGTCAAATGGTTGTTGATCTAATCAGAAAGATGCAAAGACAACTATATAGGCTAGATTATAGGAGAAAAATGAAGAAGTAAGTGTTTGGAAGCATCCTCCTGGTTTTTGTTTATGCTTAAAGGAAACTTGATGATTTTGGAGTAAAATATCAAGTTTAGGGGAGGATTGTTGGGTTTTGAGATGCTGCTGCTCAGATTGGATAATACTGCTTATGATGCTAAATGGAAAATTCACTAAGTGTGAATTCTACTACTGGTTACAATGATACTACTGCTAGTGTATTTCATACTACTGCTGGAGTTGCTGAATACACTAAGTAGATACTACTGCTAGGCATAAAGATTCTACTGCTAGAGTTAGTATTCTACTGTTTATGTGATAAGTATGTAAAGTCGGTTAGATAAGTATGGAAAGGATTTTGTATATATCCTATTTAATTAGACTTATACGTTTCTTGTAAAGAACTCCTTAGTCTATAAAAGGAGGTTCTAGGGTTAGAATTGTACACGTATCTTTGTTAGAGTCGATTCACTTCAAGGTTTTGTAACCCTGTTACTATTGAGTAACCGTATTAATATATTGAATTGTTTGTTGAGAGAATTCGACTGTGTTCATTGATTATTCTTCTTAAGATTAAACATTAGATTCCGCATAGTGTTTAATATTGTTTCAAGAACAGTTTCTATACTTGTTGTTTTAGATCTATATCTAAGATAACTAACAAGATCAATAGCTCAACTGGGATCAACAAACAAGTAAGAGTAGGACTATGAACTCACCTCAGTATGTAGCAATGCAAGTAACACAAGTGGCATCAAGTAGTGAAACACAACGGTAATCAAAAGTATGTAGTAATAGCATAGTTACACTTGACACTTTGATTATTAAATGTTCAATAATAGTGAAAGTATAGAACGTAATTGAAGTATGATGGTTCGTAAAAGTTGAAATAGAAAGATATTGTTTAAGTGTGTAAATAACTAAAACGAGATGAGTCTGTATGAAGTTAAGATAAGGGTTTGAAACTATTTATATCATGGCTAATGTGCCCCATGAGCGGTGACTATTAAAACGAAAGTGTTGAAAAATTAAAACATTTTTAAAATGTGTAAAAAGAATAAACGAATGCTAATGTGTGTGCTATTGTTGACGACCGGTGTAAAGTTTAAATGTGGGAAGAGTTGAGTAGACAAAAAGGGGTAAAAGTAAAAGTGTTGAAAATGGTTAACGATGATGAATGAATGCAAGTTATAGTGAAAGTGTAAACACATAGAAAATGTATAAATATAATTAGTAGGTTTCATATACCATATGACGCTTGTTTCAACTAAATAAAAATAAATGCAATAGAGTGGGTGTTAAAAGGTAAACAGCTTGGATCCATGGTTAAAGTGTAAAGATGTAAAATGGTTAATGATCCTTTGGGATAAAAGGGTTAATGATCCATGGTTTATACAAAATCCTGACCAACCGGATTCGAATTATCTAATTCAGCACCATCTTCGGGACACAACACTAGGGCGTACATCGCTGTCATGGTCAACACAAACAACTCGATTAATAAGCTTAAGGTTACTGCTTTCTCATGAGTACTATCATCTTACTTTTAGTCTCCAAGTTCCAAATCGTACGACTAAACCATTAATGTGTCCATTTTGACTGACGGGTTGCCTCCTAAGGTAACTAATGATATTGTCCAACTCATAGGCTTATAATGCGATGTATTCAAGCTTTCTAAAAAATCGAGGGGTCGGGAGAAAAGAGTCATGTGACAATTTAGGGGTGCAAACAAGCCGAGCTTTTATCAAATCCCGATCATGTCGAGCTTTTAGCGAGCTCAAGCCAAGCTTAAGCCCAATATATTGGCTCGAGACATATAATGAGCCGAGCTCGAGCTTTTGATAGCTCGGCTCGAGCTTTTATCGAGCTTTTTTGAGCTTTAAGTAAATGAGGGTTAATTTGAATATTAACCTAATTAGAAGGACTTACTCCATAAACAATTAATTAACTATATACCCTTCAAACCCTAATTATTCCTATGTTTTGTATTCTACAATCTAAACAGTGCACACTTCTTGGCCATCACTTCTTCTTCATCACCCATCAGGCCCATCACTCCATCCGATATTCTCTTTTTTAATTATTCAACTACTGTGTACTAATTCCCTAAGTTTAGAGTTAAACTTTTATTTGGAAGAATTTGTAAGTTCATTTATCTTCAACTTTTATTTATGTATGTTTATGTGTTACTTTTAATGATTGTGTATTTTTCTTATCTTGTTAGTTGTTATTGTCTTGGAAAAAAATTACCATGCATTAGTGAATGTTAATATTACAATAAACTGCATTTTTCTGTTTAGGGTTTTTTCAACATGTCATTCGAGATTTGATAAAAGGTGAAGATTGATACTCAAAAATAAAAATGAATGATTCAGTGATAGTAGTACATTGTAGGCATTCTATTCCCTCATTGCCACAGGAATTCAACCACTTCTAATTTGAGATATAAATATTATGTCATATTTGGATACTTCTTACACTCTTGTAGTAAGTCGTTAATGAAATTGATTTGATAGTGTGACTCTTAAAATCTTAGATATTTTAGATTATTTCAGTAATCGTTAATGTGTGTTACAATATGTATTGCACTTTACTGACCTTTTTCCTTTTGTATTGGATATTTTAGATTATCTGTTATTCCTTCTGAAGCACCATTAACTTTCATGTTTGTGTTACTTGTTTTACTGTTAACAGTTTCAACACGACCAAGTGAATATAGTATCTTTGGCAGACATAATCAACATCTGAAATAATTGGATTTGGAAACTTGTAACTACCGGTAAATCCCCACTATAATTAACAACCAAAAATTATATATTAATTTCCGTTACTATTTTTAATTGCCATTTTTACAGAAAAATTTAACTTTTCTTTATTAAACTATACTCACAACCAACGCAAGAATAGGATGAGTCTATATGTTATATGAACTATTGCCACTTTATTATTTTTATATTTTTATTTTTATTTTACATTATACTTTTCGCGTAATATGAATACTCAAACCTATTAGATTTTATTAACGTATACGCTCTCTATTAAAATTTTCTCAAGTCCAATATAATTAGTTGAAATATATTAATAAACTTTGATATTTTTATTACAATATACTTTAATGTTATTTTCGTGACTTAATGAATTAACATTAGTAATTACCGGGATCAAACTACACATTATAGTATCTAAACCCTTTTATTTTTAGAAAGATATGAATATAAGGGCTGTTTTGTCAACGATCCATATTAGAGGGTATAAATTATCATTTTTGAAACTATAGGGTAAAAACAGTTATTTCACCAAAGTTGAAGGATAAAAGTTGTCATTTTTATAAAAGTTCAAGGGTATAAAGTACAATATTTTTATACACTTCGATAAATATATTTCACCACTTAATGATTTGGATTTTGTTATAAGGAATATATTTAACAACTCAGGATTAAATATAAACTTATATATATATGAAATATCAAATAACGAACAAACAAAGCATAAACCTAAGAATATAAACTATGATAAAACCTTATCATCCATCAACTTTTAAAGAGACTTCATGTTCAACATTTAATCATCAACAAAACAGTTACGAAACAAATACTTGAATACGAATACTGAAAAACTTGACATATTCATCTAGGTTGCATATCGGAGCATTTTATCCGCTATATTTGATTTGTTTTCCATCCAGACTGCTCAGGTGAGTCATAGCCCCTCTTTTCTTATTTTAAACTCTTTGGGGGAGATACATGCTCGTTTAACTTATAAATCTTGTTCATAAACATTTTGCTCGATAGATGAAACATTAATGAAACTTATTATATGCTGAACACAAGTGATTTAACGAACGTTTTCCTGATTGTTATTGCACTAAGTTAACTGTTCCCTATTTATATTTATTATTTAAAAGTCCCTCATATCATGCACCATTAGTCACCTGCTGGGTGAGCGCGAATATGTGAATAGATCTATTGGCCTGACGACCCATTTGTTCTAATCGGATGGATATCTTTGTGGTAGCCGGTTAGGCAGATGCATTATATTTGAAATCTAATCTTGGGGGCAAACCATTTCATTTTTATTATGTTAGTGAGACTGGAAACTGTCAACGCATTGCGTGTCATGAGGTTTAGTGCAATATACCGAACTGTGATATAACTGAATTCCTTTTATTTAGCTTGTGTTCAAACTAATTATAACTTTAAACGTTATGGATTTATTCAACTTTTGACTACTAAAATCAAACTGATTTTACCTATAAACTCTATGAACTCACCAACCTTTGTGTTGACGCTTTTAGCATGTTTATCTCAGGTCTATTATGAGCGAGGATGGCATGGAGGGGCACGGATACTGATAGAAGGCTAATTATCATTCGAAACTTATTTAATAAACTGTAAACCTACTGGGACCTCATTTGTAAACTCTGATATTTATAAAATTCGAATGATAAATCTTTTAAAACGACTCTAATAGAGATCGTTTTCTATTACTATAACTGTTGTACTGTCAAGTAACACCCGGCTTGAATTCCGCTGCGTATCACGAAATTGGGGGTGTTACAGATTTGGTATCAGAGCTTATAGTTATAGAGAAACGGGTCTAATTGAGACCTAAACTATAACTGTTTTCACAAAAATATTTTATAGCCTTTTGATGTCCGTGCCTTCCATCCTCCAGACGATTATGTGACTTCTAGGTAATTTATGCTTTAGTATAAAGATATATATATACATGACGTACTTCTGATCACTTTATATAAATAAACGTAACTGGTTATGCCTATCCTAAGGCGTCCTGACTTAAATCATATTTCTCTGAGCATGTACCTACTTCTACATTTTGTAATCTACGAAACCTTCCTAAGACATTGTGATTTTCACAATTCTTATTCTATATACGTTAAATATATACTCTCCAAACTATTTTAACTTTCCTTGATTTTCTTACTCTCGTTTCAACGGATGATTGCAAATACTCCTTCCGTACCCTCACTAAAATACCTTGTAACTCATCGGTCAAGTACGAATGTAAAGTCAGAAATTCTTAAGTAGGCTGATTTACAATGTCTTTATTTTAATGGATTGGGACGCCTTTTTATTTAAATAAAGAAATTATGAATCACCGAACCATAAGTTTATACTCCGTTATTTACATTGTTTGGGACGCCTCTCTATGTAAATAATGAATTATAAACGAGTGGGCTTATTTGTATCTGAAAGAACATGAGTATGAACTCGAGAATCTCTAGAATTCATAAAACCCAGAACGTAAACTTTCATTTGAATCCACGAATATTAAAGCAATGCAATTAGCATAACGATTTATTAACACTAGATCTTCTCCACTTTTAAGGATAACTAGCCGTTATTTTACTATTCATAGCCGTTATTTTACTGATTCATTAGCCGTTGGTTTTACTGTTCACTAGCGGTTATTTTACTGTTCATGACCGTTAGCTTTTACTATTCATTGACCGTTAGGATTTACTGTTCATCGTACTATGGAATTTTAGATTTCAAAAATTTTCTCTATAGTCATCAAGTTCTCTTCCGAAACCTTCATTGTTAAAATTCGTTACTTAAAACTTCCTTGTTGTATATATTTTATAAACTCATAATACGTATTGATAAAATAACAATTTTCATTCAAAATAAATTTTCTTGAGATTATATGACTTACGGAACAATGTTTTTGAAGTAAAGCAATAAATTTTAACTTATAAAATTTTCACAAGTAAAACCATCTTTCATTTTCATCACTTAAATACCTAACACAGATCGAATCCCGGGACGGGATTCCCTTAAGGAGGTGAGACTGTAACTACCGGTAAATTCCCACTATAATTAACAACCAATAATTATATATTAATTTCCGTTACTATTTTTAATTGCCATTTTTATGGAAAAATTTAAATTTTCTTTATTAAACTATACTCACGATCAACGCAAGAATAGGATGAGTCTATATATTATATGAACTATTATCACTTTGTTATTTTTATATTTTTATTTTTATTTTACATTATACATTTCTCGTAATATGAATACTCAAACCTATTAGATTTTATTAACGTATACGCTCTCTATTAAAATTTTCTCAAGTCTAATATAATTAGTTGAAATATATTAATAAACTTTGATATTTTTATAACAATATACTTTAATGTTATTTTCGTGACTTAATGAGTTAACGTTAGTAATTACCGAGATCAAACTACACATTATAGTATCTAAACCCTTTTATTTTTAACTGTTTTGTCAACGATCCATATTAGAGGGTATAAATTGTCATTTTTGAAATTATAGGGTAAAAATTGTCATTTCACCAAAGTTGAAGGATAAAAGTTGTCATTTTTATAGAAGTTCAAGGGTATAAGGTACAATATTTTTATACACTTCGATAAATATATTTCACCACTTAATGATTTGGATTTTGTTATAAGGAATATATTTAACAACTCAGGATTAAATATAAACTTATATATATATGAAATATCAAATAACGAACAAACAAAGCATAAACCTAAGAATATAAACTATGATAAAACCTTATCATCCATCAACTTTTAAAGAGACTTCATGTTCAACATTTAATCATCAACAAAACAGTTACGAAACAAATACTTGAATACGAATACTGAAAAACTTGACTTATTCATCTAGGTTGCATATCGGAGCATTTTATCCGCTATATTTGATTTGTTTTCCATCCAGACTGCTCAGGTGAGTCATAGCCCCTCTTTTCTTATTTTAAACTCTTTGGGGGAGATACATGCTCGTTTAACTTATAAATCTTGTTCATAAACATTTTGCTCGATAGATGAAACATTAATGAAACTTATTATATGCTGAACACAAGTGATTTAACGAACGTTTTCCTGATTGTTATTGCACTAAGTTAACTGTTCCCTATTTATATTTATTATTTAAAAGTCCCTCATATCATGCACCATTAGTCACCTGCTGGGTGAGCGCGAATATGTGAATAGATCTATTGGCCTGACGACCCATTTGTTCTAATCGGATGGATATCTTTGTGGTAGCCGGTTAGGCAGATGCATTATATTTGAAATCTAATCTTGGGGGCAAACCACTTTCATTTTTATTATGTTAGTGAGACTGGAAACTGTCAACGCATTGCGTGTCATGAGGTTTAGTGCAATATACCGAACTATGATATAACTGAATTCCTTTTATTTAGCTTGTGTTCAAACTAATTATAACTTTAAACGTTATCGATTTATTCAACTTTTGACTACTAAAATCAAACTGATTTTACCTATAAACTCTATAAACTCACCAACCTTTGTGTTGACACTTTTAGCATGTTTATCTCAGGTCTATTATGAGCGAGGATGGCATGGAGGGCACGGATACTCATAGAAGGCTAATTATCATTCGAAACTTATTTAATAAACCGTAAACCTACTAGGACCTCATTTGTAAACTCTGATATTTATAAAATTCGAATGATAAATCTTTTAAAACGACTCAAATAGAGATCGTTTTCTATTACTATAACCGTTGTACTGTCAAGTTGTAACACCCCCAACTCGGAATATGGCAGCGGAACATAGTTAGGGGTATTACTCGAGGGGTAGTGAGTCAAAATCATAGATAAACGATCTCATAACGAGACGTTTTAATAAAATACCACATTCAAATACAAAGTTCAACCATTAGAGTTCAAAAGACTCTTAACACATTAAGCAGCGGATAATAAAATAGTTTGCAGCGGAAAAATAAAGTAGTTTGCAGCGGAAAATTTAGATAGAAATAACAAAACACAACCCACAGATAGCCATCCGGAACCTTCAGCCCTTCCTCGTGCACACTTCATAAATCAAATACCTGAGATAACATGCTAAAAAGTCAACACAAAGGTTGAGTGCAATTCATAGGTTTAGTAAAATAATAGTTTGAGCACAAGAATTTTAATCTGGAAGCTTCACATATTCAATCAGGATATCTTTCGTTTGTTTCGCTAAGCTCATGACACACAATGCGTTAACCGAGGTACCAGTAACTCTGGCATAAGTCGACAATAACCGCGGAATTTCATAATCATAACATTTGCCCTCCAGTAGGTATCTTGCAAAATACCTAGGTATTCGATATACAGTACACCCGTGTTGCCTAACTGGTCAACAGGGATGGGACGGTCAATCCTATAGGCCTATAAACTATAATCGCGCTCACCCGCAGGTGATTAATGGTTCATGATCGAGGGTCTTGCTTTTGGCAAGGAAGGTACTTAGCATATATAGCGTCAATCAGGAATAGCATACAATAAACCATTGTGCTCAGAAAAATAGTAAGTAGCATGTATCTCCCCCATGGGTTTAAAAATAATTAAAAGTGCACAAGTGGGGCTATGAATCACACCTTAGTCACAGAGAAAACGAGATAACAATCAGATGGTACGGCACTGCAAATGAACCTCAGCACAACCTAATCAATTAATGACATAACTCAGATATAATATCCAAAATGATTTAATAAATAATACTCGTATAAAAGGTTTTTAGTTTCAATGGCGTTTGAAAGAAAATACGTTTAAGTCTCGTGTGGAAGACAAGAAGGTAGAAAGGTAACAAGTCGGAGAATATGAATGAACACTCGCGAAGGACGAGAGAAAAGAATATAAAGAAAGAATAAAATCAGGAAAGAATAAAGAAACAAATAAACGACATCAATAGATAGTTTCGGCTTTTCCCCGTTTTCCCAAAATAGATGTTATAATCGCTAAAACATAAGAGCTTTGAAAAGATTTTGGAATATTTAATATACCATAAATAGTTTAAGTTTTATAAAACGTTTCACGAAATTTCGGCATGAACTGCCCGTTTATTAAACATTTCCAAGTCATACGACTTATTTGAATATTCCAATTGTTAACAAGTTTTACAAGTTTAAATATATAATTGGACATATCATTCACGTGAATATTAGTTGTTTAGTTTTATCGACCATTTTGTATTGTTCGGGTCTAGGTAGGTTAAGCTCTTATGAGTCTAACGTACCCTTCCGTCTCGTGTACCAAAGGGTCCATAATAGTCCAAATAACCAATACCGTAAATCCAATACGTCCAATTCTTGTCCACAACATTACAATATTACAATAATTTACAAATCGAATCAATAAATATCAAGTATCTCATGCGTGTTGCAATATTATCCCACAATGCTTATAAATATCCGAAACTCCCATATCGATCACAAACGAATAATAATAACTAACGACCAATTAAATATAACACGACGCAACATTATAAATAATAAATGACGACAATATAACATATACGACTCAACAAATTTTAAATAATAAATAACGACACCGACAAGTAAATAACCTTGGCCATGACTCACCACGAGTCACGGCTCGACTCAATCCGAGCCGTTGAGGCTCTCGGCTACAAGTTATTCCAACACAAACACAACCATATCCACTTTATCTAAATCCTACTCTAATTCTATTCTTAACAAAATCTTTCACTAACTCTAATTCTTAACACCAACTTATACTAATTTTAAAAATATATTCAAACGACACAAACCATATTGAAACTGCCGAAATAATTATCATAATGCAATCCGAATTTAACACACCCTATCTGCAACCACAAACACTACCACTAATCCTAACTCTAACTTATTATTCTTTTATCAAAATGCAAAAGGCCCAAACCACAAAAATGAAACTGCCATAAGATCATTACAACGCAAATCCCAAAACAAACATCACCACACTAATACTAACCTTCCTAGTCTCAACTCGGCTTGCCGTGACTCGCCGTGAGTCACGGCTCGACTATATGTCGACTGCCGAGAGCTGTCACAACCAAACGGACGACGACAAACCTCAACTCAACAAATTATAACCGCATCACAATAAATCACACAAGAACAATAAAAACATCAAACCCTCACCGAGTCAACCGAGTTGACTCGGTGAGTTGACCGAGTGGCTGAGTCGACTGAGTCAACGAGAAGGGGGAGGGGAGGGTTTCCACACGAGGGTTTTACAACTTTTATATCATTTTATTTATAAAAACATTATTATGATCGGATAAAAAAAAAAGAATTAGGGTTTCGAAATAAATTAAAGAAAATAAAAATAAACGGCGCGTGAGGGGTTTTACCGAGAGAGGAGGCGGCGGGGTGAGCTGTGGTGGTGGCGATGGTGTTGGCAGTGGTGGTAGTGGCGCGTGACGGTGGTTGTGGTGGGAGACAAAAGCTCAAAATCTCCAGAAACGGTGTAGGTAGGCCGATCTAATGATTCGGCAAAGAAAAGGGTTCGCCGGAAAATTTTCCGGTGGTCAGAAAATATGAAGGTGGCCGGAGTTGAGATCGCCGGCGACCTAGAGAGAGAAGGAAGAGAGAGAAAGTGTGGGTGATGTGTGTGTAAAATGAAATAAATAATTATTTTAGAGGTTTATATACTAAATGAAGAGGGGGTGAAATGAAAATATAAAAAGTGAGGGTGGGAAGTGTAACAAAAAGAAGGAGGGACCAAAGTCGTCAAACTAGCAATACTTTCCGTCAAAACGGTTCGGGGCTCATTCGACATAGCATACGGACACGAAAAATTACGAAACTTGCGCCATTGTTCACGAAATAATTTTTCCAATAAAAACGAGTATAAATTTGCAATACTTTCAAAAATAAATATTTTTGACAAATACGATTCGTTTCGTGCTTCCTAGGTTGTGCCGGTTCACTAATAGGGACAATATTCTCGTTTCTCGCAATAATTCTCGTTTCTCAAGCGCAAACAAGTTCAATAAAAAGTTTAAGTTCTCAGGTAATGCAAAGTTTTAAAATAATTGGCTAGAAAGGTTTTGGAAAATTACCGGGTGTTACAGCACATACATCATATTGGGAAATCCGTCCCGGATTTCAGTTTAACTTATCGGTTCCGGTTTCGAAGAGGTGAGGGTATTTGCGTTTGAACTGGTCCTCGCGTTCCCAGGTGAATTCGGGTCCTCTCTTGGAATTCCAACGAACTTTCACAAGGGAAATTTTGCTCCTCTTTAATCGTTTGACCTCACGCTCCATAATCTCTACAGGTTCTTCAATAAAGTTCAGTTGCTCATCAATTTAAATCTCATCGAGTGGGATCACGGCTGTCTCATCGGACAAGCATTTCTTCAAATTAGACACGTGGAATACAGGATGTACCTTACTGAGCTCTGGTGGTAATTCTAGCTTATAAGCTACAGGACCAACTCGGTTCAGAATCTTGAACGGTCCTATGTACCTGGGGTTCAGCTTTCCCCGCTTGCCGAAACGAATCACTCCCTTCCATGGTGAAACCTTCAACATGACTCTATCCCCAACCTGAAACTCAAGGGGTTTGCGTCTTACGTCAGCATAACTTTTCTGTCGGTCTCGTGCGATCTTCAATCGGTCTTTAATCTGCACAATCTTCTCTGTGGTCTCACGAACAAGATCTGGCCCAATGAGCTGAGCTTCTCCTACCTCAGCCCAACAAATGGGTGATCGACACTTTCGACCATACAATGCCTCGAACGGTGCAGCCTTGATACTTGCATGATAGCTGTTGTTGTATGAAAACTCGATCAAAGGCAAATGTGTATCCCACCCATTTCCAAAATCAATTACACAGGCCCGGAGCATATCCTCCAATGTCTGAATCGTCCTTTCACTCTGGCCATCTGTTTGCGGGTGATATGCAGTGCTCATGTCGAGGTTCGTGCCAAAGGCATCTTGAAGCAACTGCCAAAAATTTGAAGTAAACCTGCTGTCTCTATCAGAGATGATAGATATGGGAGCTCTATGTCTCGATACTACCTCCTTCACGTAGAGCCTTGTCAACTTATCCATGCCGTAATTCTCCTTGATTGGTAGAAAATGTGCTGATTTCGTCAATCGATCGACTATGACCCATATAGCGTCGAAACCAGTTGCAGTCCTTGGGAGTTTGGTGACGAAGTCCATAGTGATCCGTTCCCATTTCCATTCGGGAATCTCAGGTTGTTGTAGAAGACCAGACGGTTTCTGATGTTCGGCCTTAACTTTTGCGCACGTCAAACACCTTCGAACATAATCAGCAACTCCAGCTTTCATATTCGGCCACCAATATAGTTCCTTGAGATCATGATACATTTTGTCGGATCCTGGGTGAATAGAGTATTTTGACTTATGAGACTCGTGCATAATCAAGTCTCGCAGTCCTCCATGACGTGGCACCCAACTTCTTCCTTTATAACACAATGTTCCATCCGAACGTCTCTCAAACTTCTTTTGTATCATTCCTTGAAGGCTCTTATCCTGGAGACCTTCTTGTTCTACTGCTTCTTCTTGAGCACGGAGAATTTGAGCGGGAAGGTTCGAATTGATGGTCATAACTAAAGCTCGAACCCGTAGAGGTTTCAGTCGTTCCTTACGGCTCAAGGCATCAGCAACAACGTTTGCCTTTCCTGGGTGATATCTGATTTCACAGTCGTAATCACTTAGAGTTTCTAACCATCGTCGTTGTCTCATATTCAGCTCCTTCTGATCTAAGATATGCTGAAGACTCTTGTGATCGGTGTATACTACACACTTCGTCCCGTATAGGTAGTGCCTCCATATCTTCAGTGCCAAAAACCACTGCTCCCAATCTCCAAATCATGCGTAGTATACTTCTCCTCGTGGGTCTTCAGTTGTCGGGAAGCATAAGCCATTACTTTCCCTTTCTGCACCAAAACTGCTCCTAAACCATGATATGATGCATCACAGTATACCACAAAATCTTCTACTCCGTCTTGCAATGCCAAAATTGGTGCACTACACAGTTTTCGCTTCAGGATTTGGAATGCTTCTTCTTCATCGTTTTCCCACTCATACTTCTTATTCTTCTGAGTCAATGCAGTTAATGCTTTACACACTCGGTTCATGAGGTCCATGAATACTGCTGGTGCGTTGTCAAACTAAATGGCATTACTTTGAATTTATAGTGGCCATAGCGAGTCCTGAACGCCGTCTTGGGAATATCCTCTTCCGGGACCCTAAGTTATGGGTAACCTGAGTTCAGATCAATCTTCGAGTAGTAATCTGATCCTTGCAGCTGGTGGAACAAATCATCAATCCTCGGTAACGGGTAGCGGTTCTTCACCGTCAGCTTGTTCAGTTCGCGATAGTCAATACACATTCTAAACGACCCATCTTTCTTCTTTACGAACAACACCGGTGCTCCCCACGGTGATGAACTAGGTCGGATGAATCCTTTATCCAACACTCCTGTAACTGCTTGGACAGTTCTCGTAATTTGGTAGGAGTAAGTCGATACGGTGCACGGGTCACGGGTGCAGCTCCTGGAACTAAGTCAATCAGGAATTCTACCTGTCGAGCCGGTGGAAGTCCAGGTAGATCTTCAGGGAATACCTCAGGGAAATCACGCACAATCGGGACGTCCTCGAGTCGCTTTTCTCCAGACTCTTTCTTGGATACTTGTGCTAAAAATGCATGGCATCCTTTCTCGATATACTTCAGTGTCTTAATGCAGGAAATGATGTTCAGACGGGTTCCACTACGGTCACCGCGGACAACCAAAGTCTCGTCATCAAGAAGGATATGAACAACTCGTTCACCGCAAATGATGCTGGCTCGATGTTTGGACAACCAATCCATTCCCACAACTACGTCAAAGCTTCCGAGTTCAATGGGCATAAGGTCGATGCTAAACGGGTGATCTAGAAGGTTTAAGGTACAGTCTCGGATTACGGCGCAAGTATCAACTAGGTTTCCATTAGCTAGTTCGATACTATAGTTAGTGTCTAGCGTGGTAGGGGTGAGATTCAGTAATGGTGAAATTTTAGAAGATACAAAGCTCATATCGGCACCAGAATCAAATAAGACTTTAACATAGATGTTGTTGAGTAGAAACGTACCGGTAACTACATTCGGGTCCTTCTGCTGCTCTCCATTGCCCATCTCATATGCTCTGCCACGAGCGTCTCCAGTTCTTCGTCCAGTGTTCTTTTGGCATCTATTCTTGTAGTGTCCACGTTCTCCACACCCAAAGCAAGTTATAACCGGCTGTGCGTTACTCCCTGTAGCCACAGCTTTTCCCTTACAGTTCTTGGCAACATGCCCAACTTTGTTGCATTTCTTACATCTCACAGTGCATGGTCCAGAGTGATGTTGTTTGCACTTGGCGCAGTATGGTTGGTTCCCAGCATATCCTCTAACTTGTGTCGTTGTAGCCACACATGTCCTGACAGTCTCTTGTCGATGGTTCTGCTCGTGGTGATGATTGTTGTCACGGTACCGGTTGTTGTTGTTGCAGTTGTTTCTCCTGTAGTCATCCCACTTTCTCTTATGATCAAAGTTGTTACTCTTCGGAGCAGTTCCATTCTTGATTGCCTGATCCATCAGTCGTTCAGCGATACGGATTGCATCGTCCAAAGTTTGAGCATTGTATGACGTCACATTACCTTTGATACACGTTGGTAAACCTCCAATAAACTTCTCAAGCAGCTTCTCATTATCCGGCACCATATGGGCACAAAAGACTTTCAACTCTTGGAATTGGCGAATATAGGTAGCTAGATCAACATCTTTCACCGCCAAATAGTAGAATTCAGTATCCAATTTCCTCATGTCACTACGTGAGCAAAAC